>OY743129.1:13620000-14132285 GCA_963555685.1 Acrobasis consociella
GGGACACATACTTAACTGGAACAAAAATTTGCACTATGATAGGTTAGTCGTAATAATTTTATTTTACCACTTTGTCAGCTTGATTAATATACACACCCATGCCAAATTACAGCTTTTTAGTACTTATACTCTCTTGAGTATAACCGTGGACAGATAGACAGACATGGCGAAACTATAAGGGTTCCTTGTTTACTACGGAACTCTAAAACTTGTGCTAACCTGTAAAAGCCGTCGCCGCTACTTTGAACGCAGCCTTCCTCACTCTCTCCGCAGAGTGCCCGCAGTACTCCAGCGCTTGCTTGACCACCCGCCTCCTCAACCGGTCCTCCATCAACGTCAACCCATTGGCGACCAGGCCCAAAGCCTGAAATAAATAAATAAATAAGGTCTTACAAAGGGTCTCCCATGCTGGTCCGGGAGAAATAAAAAAAAAACTTAGAATGTACCAGCTGCTTCTCTTCCCACGCAGATCGTAAAAGCCGATCGAGGGAATGGGCAAAAATGCAAATCATGTTAACAGGCGATGCGGCTAGCAACCCATCACTGTATTGATTGCTTTTCCATCTTCTCGCCCACCATGACGCTAAAAGTGGCTTTTGGGTCTTGCGGCTCTGGGCTCTGCATAGAACCGCAAGACCCAAAATGCTCTGTCTGCCCCATTAGGGATAAAGACGTGATAGTATGTATGTATGTATGTTACAAAGGGTGAATTCAGTCCGTGATATAGAACAACTTTTCCCAAGAAACATTAATCAAAATATGAAAAGTAATTTTATCCCATGCAAGTTGAACTATCAGCTGATCCGAGTTTGTATGCATACATACATACTATCACGTCTTTATCCCTAATGGGGCAGACAGAGCATTTTGGGTCTTGCGGCTCTATGCAGAGCCCAGGGCCGCAAGACCCAAAAGCCACTTTTAGCGTCATGGTGGGCGAGAAGATGGAAAAGCAATCAATACAGTGATGGGTTGCTAGCCGCATCGCCTGTTAACATGATTCGCATTTTTGAGTTTGTATTCAAAGAAATTTTCTTTTTTTTCATATTGCGATGTATGTCTTGGGGAAAGTTGTTCACTACCACGGACTGAAATTAGCCTTAAAATAATTTCAGTATATTTTGTTAGACCTTATATAGGGACAACTCTTCCATGCTGGTCTGGGAGAAAAGAAAAAACTTAGAATGTACCAGCTGCTTCTCTTCCCAGGCAGATCGTAAGAGCCGATCGAGGGAATGGGCAAAGAATCGAGTTAATAGGCGATAGCAACCCATAACTATATTAATTCCTTCATCCACCTTCTTGCCCACATCGAGCTAAAAGTGGCCTTTGAGTCTGCGAGCCGCAAGATTCAAAATGCTCTGTCTGCCCCATTAGGGAGAAAGACGTGATAGTATGTATGTATAAGGACAAATCACACAGATTGAGCTAGCCCCAAAGTAAGTTCGAGACCTGATGGGATACTAACTCAACATTATAAAATATTTTATAACAAATACAAAAATAGATAAACATTCAAGGCTTAGGACAGTTTGAAAAAGACCATTTTCCAACTTGCCCTGACCAGGGATCGAACCCGGAACCTCTAGATTCAGTGGTTCCCAAACTTATTTTTTCTACTGCCCACTTTGAGAATAAATATTTTTTTAGCGCCCCCATTTTTTCACCTATTTAAAAACCACTATAACTTCAAATTAAATACAGGAATGCACAATTCGGGTTATTTAACAAAAACTTGTTAAAACATGATAGATATCTACGAGTACTAATAACTATTAAAATGCGAAAGTGTGTCTGTAGCCTTTTTATTTGTTTGTTTGTGTCTACTTTCATTACGAAACGGAGCGACCGATTGACATGATTTTCATTTTTTTCTATATTCAATAAAATAGGACAGATATATGAACTACGCGGAGAGAAATATAGAACCGAGTTTGAGCAATCTTTTAATTAATATTAGTTGATGTTCACAAGTTGTTGTTGAGAGTCGAGAGCTCTTGCAGTCGTTGTTTAAGAGGCCTCCTAGCTAAATAAAGCTCCTAGCAAAAAAAAAAAACATTTTCTTTCTGGGTCTCTTACCGCCCCCCTTGAGACCTGCAGCGCCCACAAGGGGGCGTTATCGCCCACTTTGGGAAAGACTGCTAGAATGAAAGGAAGAAATATTTATTTGGTACAAATTACAATACTGTGAAAATGAGTTTCTTTCTGCGTTTCTTTTCTAATTATGAGCGGATGCCACATTAGTAAAACAAAATCAAAATAAACTGCTCACCTCTACATTGTCTGTGGTGAGGAACTCGCTGAGCTCTATGGTGTCGAACATAGACGTGGAGTAGTCTATGGGCTGCTGAGATATGTACGTGGAAAGGATGTGGAGGCATTTGTTTTGGAGGGTCTTTGGTAGCTTTCTGGTTTGGTCTGTCACTTGCCTGAAAAATGAAATAGAGGAGATTTTTGGAACGTAGTTTCTTATCGCGCGTTGCGAAAGGAGGCTAGACGGAAAAAATTAAGACCAAAAGTTGTAACGACACTTTTTGCTACCTACAGTTGTAAGCAGTGCGGCGTGCGCGTGTTTCCCTGTCTCTCTCTCTCTCTCTCTCTCACTAATTAATCGAAAGGAACTTCGTTCCATCCGGGTGTCCCCTGACACCTCTCAAGTTTTTTAAATTGTAAACAGTTTCGTGGAGGTTTTAACATCAGTGATTCCACAACAAGAAATCTAAAACCACGTTGATAATGGATATTATCATGACAAGTGACATTTAGTGACGTTTCTACTAGCAGTACCAAGTAATTGACGTGTAGTTTCCAGCAGAGTAGAGTAGGGCCACTCCAAGTCCTCCCGTGGATGTCTTAGAAAGCGACTTAGGAAATACAAGCTGAACAAAGCTTAAAAACATCAATGAGACCTCTCCAACCCGTCTGGCCATCGAGGAGAGTGTAGGCCAAGTCCTCTGGTTGCTTTGGCCAAGTATGGCTCTGGTAGTACAGAGAGGTTCGTGCTCCCGCAGTGGAGACAAAAAGACATGATGATGAAAAAAACATAACCTTCTGCTGCACAGCCGGTCAAGTACCTTACCTAAAATTGACTTCATCGCATATCTCCTTACACCCCAACTGCGCGTAATACAACATCTTTACATAGCCTTCACTCTGTCTCACTCTCTTCAGCATATCCCTGAAACTCTGTATAGCGCCGTCTCTCTCCCTCTCGCAGGAGAGAGCGGCGCCAAAGATCTCGGCTATCTTTATGTCTTGCAGCCAATACTTCAAGTCGGTTTGGGCCAACGTTGGCACCAGCTCTGGTATACGGATCTTGTGTTTGACCAACTTTTGTATGACGGGTAGACATTTCCAATTGTGATCTGAAAATATTATGACTATAGGAACTCGGTGGTCTATCGAGAGTGCGCATTACTAGTTTTCGCAAGTCAAGCGACACCGGGCGTGGTCCGCACCTGGATGGGTGACCACAATTGGCACAAAACATTTATCGAGGTCCTCCGTGCTTCGAAAGGCACGTACAAGTTGGTCCCAGCCGTCATCATTTTATGGCAGTATTCCAACTATGTCAGATGTTTTAAAAATCATTTATTACAAAATGCGTATTATCATGTAAATGACTACTTATCATCAACTGAGAAAAATTCTTGGAAATAGTTGTCTGCAAATTGTAATTGTATAATTTAAATGTATAGCTTAAGTGTAAATCTGTATTGTAATTGTAACATAGCCCATCAGGCTGGGTAGGGACCAATACTGAACTGGGTTTCTTTCGGCGTAATCTTCCCAGCAGTGGTCGTTCCGAAACGCTAGTAGTTTTTAGCTTCTGCATTAAAAAAAATATTTAAAAAAAATGACCTTCAATAAGAGATAAATTTATCCTACATTGAATAAAAATTTTTGACTTTGACTTTGACTTTAAGACAGCTTACACACAAGAAAAAAAAAACAAAAAAATATGGGCTATACTAGATCATAATACTAGTGATCTAGTATAGCCCGTGGTTCGATTTATTACGGGTAAGTCCCTTCCACGTTGTATTTTGCTCTCTCAAATTTTATGTACCTACTTTTTTTTTTTTTTGTTAGAATAAAGTTATTACTAACATGTTTTTAACTGAAATGGGTTTAGTAAAACGTTGTTAATTTTTATGAATCTATAATATAAAAATGAATCGCAAAATGTGTTGGTAAGCGCATAACTCAACAACGCCTGGACCAATTTGGCCAATTCTTTTTTTAAAATGTTCGTTGAAATTCAAAGATGGTTTTTACGGCGAGAAAAATTCGAATAATTGCCGGAAAAACCCTAAAAACAGCCCTTTTCTTTTTCCCATACAAACGTACATTTTGACAGGCTATATTTGGCAGTACGAAGTCTGCCGGGTCAGCTAGTACTAAATAAATTTTATAATAGGATAAGAGAATATAAAACAAATGATGACCTATAACAATACTTACTATTAATGTGTGGACCAAACACACTCCAGTCTACAGTAACAAACTTAGAGTACACATCTAGCACAGCCTCTAGAAGCGGCAAGAGGTCTCTGGACTCTATGGCCTCCTTGATTAGAGCCTCTATGGTCACCTGCAGGTGTTTTAGGGACGAGTCGGGCAAAGACGGGTTGTCGCGCCAGTGGGTTAGTGTTTCCAGCTAAAAAAAAAAAACAGGTTGGTCAGTGGCCTTAACCGGTTAGCATATTTAACACGGTCACTTTTTTGCTAGGCGTGTGTGCTGCCACCTCTGTGTGCCTACCCCGCAACTCCAGTATTGCCTACTTACGGGCCCTCCAACAGTTTCTATAGCGTTGGGTATCTGTTCATCATCATCATCAGGTCTTTTTGTCTCTACTGCAGGAGCACGACCCTTTCTGTATTACCCGAGCCAAACTTAGCCAGAGCTGCCAGAGGTGTGTATTAGGGGTATCTGTTACGATTGTAATTATATTGACTTTTGAAACGCGCGACTCGCAGCGCGGCAGGTGACGCTCTCAGTGAACTGGACTGAGCTGAACTTCAAAGTGTACCTTAACTAGGTCATTGCAAGCACTAATAACACAAATGTCCTGTAAAGTGTTAAAAAACTCTGTAACAGCAAAAACCGCAGTTACTACACCATTTGGATTGTATGAATTTAATAGAATGCGTTTCGGCCTAAGAAATAAGGTTAAAAAATAATTTCAGCGTGGCATTGATAACACACCACGAGGATTGCCAACTTTCCTCATGATTGATGATATTGATGGGTTCTTAACTTAGCCCTTTAAACGTCGTCATAGCAGACACAATAGTAAAACAATACATCAGACGCCCGAGGAGGTACATAGGACCATTCAAAGTCTTTACGTGGATGTCGTAAAAGGCGACTTAGGAAATACAAGCTAAACAAAGCTTATAAACAACAATGAGTCTAACCCGTCTGGCCAACGTGGAGAGTATAGGCCAAGTCCTCTGGCTGCTCTGGCCAAGTATGGCTCTAGTAGTACAGAGAGAGGCGTTCTCCTGTAGTGCACTGCATTTATACATACATACATACATACATACATAATATCACGCCTGTTTCCCGCAGGGGTAGGCAGAGACTATGGACCTCCACTTGCTACGATCCTGACAAACCTCTTGTTTCCTATATATAATATCTTTTAAAATATAGCTCCCAAATATGTAACTAGTCAGAATTATTTACGTACAATATCGACGTGTAGACCGTTGAGGCGGCCATCTCTAAGGGTGTTCGCTGCGAACGCGAGCAACGCCGGGCGCAGCGCGCTAGCGTGCGGCGATAGCGCCGCGTGACAGTTGCATACACACTGCAAAATGAAGGAAAAACATGTGTTACAATGTGACGTAGTGATTATTTTGAAAGAAACAATATTTAAAAAGACCAAACTCTTTAATTTAATTTTTAACAATTATACAATGAGAAATTAGTCACAGATAAGGGTCGTAGGTTCACAGCCACGAGATTCGTTGTTCCAGAAGAGATTTCCAAAAGTACTCAGCTTTGAAGCAGCCCGGCGTCCAGTCGTGGTCGAAAGAGGACGAAGCTCCTCACGCCTTCTTATTTATATGGGCCGCGCGGGGTGGAGAGCGGGGTAAGGAGGGAAGCACCAGTATGGACTTCGTGACAACAATACCTATCTCTATTTGAGCTGTGGCCTATTTGTATTGCTGTAGCACACACATTGAAAATTGTACAGGTAGGTAGAAGTTTTTTTATTTTTGTCGGATTTGTGTATATTTTTTTTTGTATGTGTTATAGCAGCAAATAAATGAGTTTATCTATCTATCTATCTCCCTTTTTGCGTATTCCTGATACCATCATAAACCATTAGCACTGGTATGGCACTTTATAGAAGCGGAGTATCATTTATGTCTACTACTACAAACGAAACTTTATATCCGCGCACACGGCAATGTGTGAGTGTAAGGCGCCTATTCAACGCATTAGGCGCACAAAACCAAGCATGTTTGCCTTTCGTCACTCCTCTTTAAATCGGACTTCACCCCATACTTGTTTCTCTTCCTCGTCACTAGGCGACTCTATAGTCTATAGGTAATAATTAAAACATTAAAATCTTTCATTGCTATTATTTAAATGAAGTAGTACTCTAATTAATTAAATATGATTTATATTCAATGCAATAAATATATTTAAAGCATATTCAACACTTCCTGTCAATTTTTTGCTACTCGTGTGTGCTGCCATCTCTATGCACCTAACCGCAACTCCAGTATTGCCTACTTACGGGCCCTCCAATAGTTACGTTAGTAATTATATTATCTTTGCCTTTATGGTATTGTAGCGACCAATACGAGGAAATAAAAACCACAAACAACAATGAACGATGCGATACCATAGTTCACAAGAATCATACGAGATGGCGTCAGCAGTATCCTACATCTCGATCTCAGAGTTCTGGTTCCAACTGGCTATACAATGTCCTTTTTTATTAAGAACAAATATTTTAAGGGGTGATTCAGACCATCATTTTGAACAACTTTTCCCAATAAATGTATATCGAAACACGAAAAAATATTTTTTAGGTTTTCATAGAAATCGAAGTAGTCACGTGATATCATTACTATGGAAAATGATAATTCTTTTTTTGTATTTCGATATACATTTAAAGGAATATAATTCGTGGTTGTGGTAATTAATAAAAGCGTATTTTAACTATATATGGAAGTTTTATTGCACTACGAGTTGACAAGAAAAACACAACGAGATTACGCGGGAGAGGTACAACAAAGGCGCCACAGATGAAAAATAAAAAACTATATTGGTTGCGTTCCAATTTAGTAACAACGTTTATTGGGAAAAGTTGTTCGAAGTGATGGACTGAATCACCCCTTAAATTAATTGTACTTAATAAAAAAGGATATATATACAACCTCCGACGATACACCGTCGGAGCCGCGGTTCCCCGCAACACCACGCCTGGCGGGAAGATCTTCCCTTTGTGGCGGTCGAGCATATCACCTCGCTCCCGCTATAGAATTCTTACCTGAGCTACTAGATAGTTCGTCTGAGTCGTGAGTGTGTGTGTGACCCGTGTACACACAGTGGACCAGCAAGAAAGTTCGCTTGTGTGCGCCAGCAACGCGGTGAGAGTGCCCGCGCTGGGGTGTTTGTTTATTTCACTGTCTGCCATCTGGAGCTCTTGGACTTCGACCTGTAGGTAGAATTGAATTTGAGGAAAACTGCAACAGCCTTATTAATAAAAAAAATACAAACGTTTTCCTAAATCATTTTTATTTCAAATACGTTTTGTCTCGTTTTTTAGATGTCTAATATTGAAAAGAGGGAAAGGGACGAAACACGTTTCATTTAAAACGTGTATAGCAAATGGTTAACTTGCAAGGTAAAATTTAATTTGAATTTGGTAGAACGTATAAAAGCTCTTCCCTCTATAATAAATAATACGAGCCATCACGTGTCCCACTGCTGGGCAAAGGCCTCCCTCCATCTTTTCCATTCAATTCTGCTGTAAGCTGTTTCTTTCCAATCTTCTTTAAATTTATCCAGTTCGTCGCGCCATCGCGTTTTTGGTCTGTCGGGTTTTCTGGTATTAGTAGGAGTCCAACAAGTGGTGACCTTTGCCCAGAAATCATTTGGCCTACGGTGTATGTGGCCAGCCCAGTCCCATTTCAATTTTGCAGCCTTCAGAGCTACGTCAGCGATTCCTGTTCGAGAGCGTAGTTCGGTGTCACGGATTTTGTCCATTAGTTTGACACCTAGGATGCTACGCTCCATCGCTCTTTGGCAAACCTTGAGTTCGGACTTTAGTAGTTTAGTCAAAGACCACGTTTGTGCGCCATATGTCAATATAGGAAGGATGCAGATGTCCATCAGTTTTCTTTTTAAGGAAAGTGGAAGGTTTCCCTTAAATGTTGGACCCAAAGACCAATATCCTTTCCAGGCGTTCTCGGTTCTTCTTATAACTTCCTTTTTTTGCCGGTCCTGGAAGGATACTAATTGGCCCAGGTGTAGATGTATTCAGTAACACACTGCACCACTTCGCTATTATTTTAACAGTTCGCTTAGAGCTGTCGGTCATGACTATGGTCTTCGACATATTCATCCTCAGTCCAATCCCAAGGCTTGATTCGCTTAGATCTTGTAGCATAGACTCTAACTCTGAGGCCGAATGTGAAAATAAAATAATGTCGTCGGCAAAACGCAGATTCGTCAATCTTGTCAATCTTACCCCCTTATCCATAAAAAAATACATACGTTTGCTGATCTTATTTAAGTTTAAGTATGTTTTGTCTCGTTTTTTCGAGGTCAAATATTAAAAAGGGACAAAACACGTTTTAGCTATTGTATAGCAAACGGTTGTTAATTTTACCTTACATTGATTTTAGAAACGCTAACATACGCATCAGCATACATGAGGTTAATAACTTCAGTACTTACCTCCTCAATCTCTTGACTATAAAGATCCTCCTTTTCCTCGAGAAAACTTCAGTACTTACCTCCTCAATCTCTTGACTATAAAGATTTTTTTTTTTTCGAGAAAAATTTAGTACTTACCTCCTCAATGTCTTGACTATAAAGATCCTCCTTTTGCTCGTGAAAACTTCAGTACTTACCTTCTCAATCTCTTGACTATAAAGATTCTCCTTTTCCTCGAGAAAACTTCAGTACTTACCTCCTCAATCTCTTGACTATAAAGATTTTTTTTCTTCGAGAAAAATTTAGTACTTACCTCCTCAATGTCTTGACTATAAAGATCCTCCTTTTGCTCGTGAAAACTTCAGTACTTACCTCCTCAATCTCTTGACTATAAAGATCGAATTTGTGCGGGTCTTCCGACAGAGTCCTGAGGAACATCTTGGTGCGCGTCGTGCTGGGGGTCGCGGTGGACCCGGCGGGGGTGCTCGAGACTGATATCGACACTGGCTGCCGGGTCTTGCGGCGTCTCTAAATAAATAAAATAAATATATATAGAGACCAATAGGGTGGACGACAGGGTCCGAAAAGTATGATTGTAACAAGTCCGTCTTTTAGATTATCCAAAAATAATGGACCCTTATTTTTCAGTTTACCAAAAAAGCTAAGCAAGAGTGGGGGCTTGCGACGTCACCTGTAAAAGTCGTACCCAGCCGTGACGTCACGCGAAATGTATATGCGCTGTATCTTTGTCATTTTTGGTTTCTCAGAGAAAAGAAGAAAAAAAACATGTACATAATTTTTTAATAATCTAATCGATGGACCAATAATATTTTTCTATTGTCACGCCTATTACACTGATTTTATCAAAGGAAGAATAAATATACCGAGACATGCCTACCCGTTGCCCTATAAACAATTATTTCTCTTCCTTGTCACTAGATCGCGCTATACATACATACATACATATTATCACGCCTGTTTCCCACAGCGTTAGGCAGATACTATGGACCTCCACTTGCTACGATCCTGACAAACCTCTGGTTATTATTTAAACATTTAAATCTTTTATTCTTATTATTTAAATGAAGTAGCACTCTAATTAAATAATTATGACTTTTATGAAAAACAATAATTTTTTAAAGCATATTAAACACTTCTTTTGTCAATTTTTTGCTAGTCGTGTGTGCTGCCATCTATGTGAGCCTACCCTGTAACTCCAGTATAAATAAATAAATAAATAATAAATAAATATATAGGGACAAATTACACTGATTGAGCTAGCCCCAAAGTAAGTTCGAGACTTGTGTTATGGGATACTAACTCAACGATACTATATTTTATAACAAATACATATATAGATAAACATCCAAGACCCAGGACAATTTGAAAAAGGCCATTTTCCAACTTGCCCTGACCGGGAATCGAACCCGGGACCTCTGGGTGGCGGACTAGCATGGTGACCACTACGCCACGGAGGTCGTCTTTACTAATAAAGCTTCCGATCGGTCATTTTACAAATGGGGAGATTATGCCCAACAGTGGTCTTCCTGAACCGATAACGATGGCACTAACCCTGTGTATCGGCAGGTCGTATCTGTCTGCATCGTCAGCAACCTTCTCCCAAGCCGCCGGCCCCACTATGTGCTCGTAGAACTTGTCCGCAGGCTTCGATTTGCAGATGGCGGCGCACAGGCAGTTGTAGATGGCGCTCTGGTAGCGGCTGGAACGATAATACAGATAATAATACTTGTCTTTATCCCGGGTTAGAGAGCCCAGGGGCAGTAAGACCCAATAAAAACCCTGTAGTTACAGTAGTAACACAGAATTAATAATAGTATTACATACAGAACGGAAACTAGCACCGTCCCCCGCAATCTGGCGTCCCCGCAACCCTTCCCCCGTTATTGGGACGTGTAAGCGCCAGTAAAACAGGGTTATTGGTAGTCGCACGTTGGCATTACGCGAGTCACTTAGGATTATTGAATTATAATGGTGAGAAACTGCGCACATTATCATTGTTTATCCACGGAAAACAATAAATAACGAAAATGTTATAGATTTCCGAGGGACGAAAACAGGTAAGCAAAGCAACAAATTCTGTGGTGGCGACCCTGATTGTTTAACCCACACATTTGACGTGTGCACGGACGGATTGTTTCGTAAAATATTTAATTACTATTATTTAAATAAAGTAGTACTCTAAATAAATATGACTAATATAAAATGCAATAAATTATATCATATCATATAATAACACTTTCTTAATCACTTTTTTGCAAGTCGTGTGTGCTGCCATCTCTGTGTGCCTGCTTACTATTGCCTACTAACGGGCCCTCCATTAGTTTCTACGGCGTTGACTATCTGTTACTTTAGTAATTATATTATCTTTTACTAAATCTTCTGGCTGCTCTGGCCAAGTATGGCTCTGGTAGTACAGAGAGGGTCGTGCTCCTGCAGTGGAGATAGACCTGATGATATACCTGAAGCTCCTCCTGAACTTATCATCAGCATCTCCCGGGCATTCCTCCTTCCTCAGCGTAACGCACAGCTTGCACACCGTCGAGGTCAAGTAGTTAGAAGTGGGGGAGTGCAGGTTCGACCCCCGGTACAGGACGGACTGGGGGGACTGGAGGCTTGGCAACGGGATCTGAAATAGTAAGCTCATTAGCGACTGTCGCTGATTGTCATAGTTGTCAACAGTCGCGCGACGGTCATCGATTGTCGCCGACAAGCACCAGGCGTATATAGGCCAGTTTTTCTATAGGAAGAGAAGGAGGGGGGGGGGGATAAGGACATACTCAGATTTACACTTGTGGCGATATATTTCGTTTCTCATTGGTTTCTCAAGAAGCAACCCATAAGAATTTTCTGTATACATACATACTATCACGTCTTTATCCCTAATGGGGCAGACAGAGCATTTTGGGTCTTGCGGTTCTATGCAGAGCCCAGGGCCGCAAGACCCGAAAGCCACTTCTAGCGTCATGGTGGGCGAGAAGATGGAAAAGCAATCAATACAGTGATGGGTTGCTAGCCGCATCGCCTGTTAACATGATTTGAATTTTTGCCCATTCCCTCGATCGGCTTTTACGATCTGCGTGGGAAGAGAAGCAGCTGGTACATTCTAAGTTTTTTTTTTATTTCTCCCAGACCAGCATGGGAGTACATAAATTTACCTACTTACCTTCTCGAACGCAACTTGCAGCAGAAGCAGCGCCCTGGTCCGCTCGACCACACAGAGGTGGTATATGCTCGTGGCGCGCGTGTCCCTCGGCTTCTTCGTCAGCGAGTGTAGTAATGACTGGAGGTGGCGGGAGAAGAACTGCTCGCAGCGCGATGATGTTGAGTATCTGGTGGAAAACCACTATAAGGCCCAACGCAGACGACCGACTATACGTGACGTCTAAAATAGAAATGCCGGCGAGCGTCGTGTGCGTTACTGCATTTCTATTTTCACACACTAAAAAGTGCGTCACGGGTTGTCTATCGTTTGCGTTGGGCCACCTCCGTGGTGTAGTGGTTAGAGCGTTCGGCTCATACCCGGAGGTCGCGGGTTCGATTCCCGGCGGGGGCAACGACTTTGCGTTGTTGTCCTAGTTTGGTTAGGACATTGTAGGCTGATCACTATAATTTAAAATAAAAATTAAACTTCTATTACTGGAAAAACAGAGTTTGGTTGCTTAGATGGCGGACTACATGAATCGAGGGTAATTGTAATCATCACTTTCTTTCTTTCTTTCTCTCTCACTTTCTTATTTCTATTATTTATGTGCTCAAATTCATGCTTCTTTTTCATACTTTTTCATCACAAAACGTCGGCACCTTGTTTTAAATTTCAATTCTTTTCTTTATTATTATTATTTTTTAAGTGTTTTATGAAGTCAATCTGATAATCCGGTAAATAATAATATATCCAAAACAGATTAATCCTAATCTTTATTTATCGCTCTTCCGACAGGCTCACGTTTTCTCACTTGACGGTAATGACTGAAAATCAGTGTTTGCTCCCTGAGCAGTTCAACGCTGAGTTATTGCCTTTTTGTGTCACTGCGGTTCACCTTATTTCTACGACTGATTGTTATTGTTTTTGTGTTGATTTGTTTGTATGTGCATTTATATGTGTGTGCCTCAGTGAGACAAATAAAGTGTTTATCTATCTATCTATCTTATCTATCACCTGCTTGTCCGATAAGTAAAATGATCCGTGCTTCGGAGGGCACGTTAAGCCGTCGGTCCCGGTCACTGTGTTTGACATTGGCCGTTACCTAAAACCATGTCAGAGGCCTTTAAGGCGGTTTAAAAACTCTGACACTAGTGTTAGTCACTAACACACACGATAAGAAGAAGTTGGGCCAAAGAATTCTAATAACCAGCCAAGTAATTTTGGAAATCTTTTTCAAAAATACCTATCCCAAATTGCAGTTTTCTAGTACTTACAGTCTCTGAAATCGCAGACGAAAAAACAGACAGACAGACAGAAAGAAACTTTGGGAGAGGCCTATGTCCAGCTGGAGACGTTATGCGGCTGAAATAATAATGATGACGAACCGGCCAATTGCTAGTCGGACTAGTGCACGAAGGGTTCTGTAGTGTATTGGGTCGGTATGCTTGTAAGATTATGTGGGTACTTAAGAGTCCCCCGACCCTAGACCAAAATACAACTTTCCATACAAACGTAGTCTACGTTTTATTTCAAAACGACATGTCCGATTTAGGCAAAATTTTGTAATTTCAAAGATATTGCAATTATCTAGGTTTATAACTGGTTTCCTACACTAAAAATATGAACTTGAAATAGAATATAGTGTTTTATATCATTTTTGACCATTAGTATGGGAAACTTCTAAATCGTTATATTTTGTTTCCAGTTCATAATGTAACTATAGGAAACCAGTTATAACCTTAGATAATTGCAATTTCTTTACAATTACCAATTTTTAGCGGAATCTGATATGTGGTTTCAAAATTAAACGTAGACTACGTTTGTATGGAGAAGTCTAGGGTAAGGGGACTCTTATATAATAAACCAGTGTTAAACCAACTATCGTGTGTTTCACTACAGGTTCCGTATCATTATATAAAAAATCACGTTTCTAGTATGGGAGCCCAACTTAAATATTTATTTTATTTAGTTTTTTAGTATTTGTTTTTATAGCGGCAACCGGAATACATTATCTGTAAGAATTTCAACTGTCTAGCTAACACGGTTAAGGCCATACCCAAATTTTCCGGGGTCCAGTGGCGCCGCCATTTGAAATAAATCATTTGAAAAGAAACGGAGATATCATTTAAAATTGTGTCTTGATCAAGCCCTAGATAACCCTTAAAACTATTTTATGAACTACTGTTTATAGTTTAAAGTGAGAACGTGAAGCTTTTCTACGCACATTAGCCAAAAGTGGCCGTTTTTCGCAAATGTGCGTCGAAAAGCTTCACGTTCTCACTTTAAAATACAAAAAGTAGTTTAAAAAATACTTTGAATGGGTATCTAGAACTTGACCAAGACACAATTTTAAATGATATCTCCGTTTCCTTTTAAATGATTTATTTTAAATGGCGGCGCCACTGGACCCCGGAAAATTTGGGTATGGCCTTAATGAGATAGAGCCTGGTGACAGACAGACGAACAAACGGATTGTGAGTCTGTAAGTGTGTGTGTATGATTAACACATGGGCTACTTTAGGTGCGGGTAGCACCACGGGGCGCAGCTAATACCTATATATATATTAAGATACATTGCAAGTTAAATAAAAGTTTGTTAAATATAACACACATACAAACATACATCTTTATCCCTAATTGGGCAGAGAGCATTTTGGGTCTTGCGGATCTAACGCAGATAGAGCCCAGGGCTGCAAGACTCAAAGGCCACTTTTAGCTTGATGTGGGCAAGAAGTGGATGAAGGAATCAAAATAGTGATGGGTTGCTAGCCGCATCGCATATTAACATGATTCGAATTTTCGTCCATTCTCTCGATCAGCTCTTACGATCTGCGCGGGAAGAGAAGCAGCTGGTACATTCTAAGTTTTTTCTTTTCTCCGAGACCAGCATGGATGTAAAGTATTACATACCTTAATAATGGTAGCATAAGCCTCCTGCACACTCCAAGCGACCGCCCGTCATCGCTCGCCAGCAGTGTGTCGCAGGCGTTAAAGCGCTCGCAGCGAGCGAGCGAAGCGCTGCACGAGTCTAACGCTTTCTCCCACCACTTGTATTGGTTCTGTTGGGTGTCTTCATCTGCGAAATATTTAATTTTCTTAACAACATATAGTTATTATTAATTTCAAAACACGGGTAACTCACGAATAGAGTCAGCTACTGCCGACATGTTTCGACCTCATCCGGGCCTCTCGTCACATTCGCCCTGATGAAGACCTCCGGATGAGGTCGAAACATGTCGGCAGTAGCTGACTCTATACGTGAGTTACCCGTGTTTTGAAATTAATAATGACTGCATCTCACGTTAGTTTTAACCAAAAAAAACATATAGGTACGTTTAAAAAAGTTGTTTGTTGGTGGTGTCAGATTTTTCAGGCTGCCTAAAGGCATCTGACCTAGCTTGACGGCTGCCATACAATGATGACAGCCGGGACCAACGGCTTATACGTGCCGAAGTCCGAAGGAGGGCGAGAGATTTTTATACATACTATCACGTCTTTATCCCTAATGGGGCAGACAGAGCATTTTGGGTCTTGCGGTTCTATGCAGAGCCCAGGGCCGCAAGACCCAAAAGCCACTTTTAGCGTCATGGTGGGCGAGAAGATGAAAAAGCAATCAATACAGTGATGGGTTGCTAGCCGCATCGCCTTTTTATGCTACTCGTTATCACCCATCCAAGTGCGGACCACGCCCGGCGTCGCTTTACTTGCGAAAGTACAAGCACTGCACACTCCCGCTGGGCCACCGAACTTATTTAAAAAAAAGTAATACCCGACTCGACTGTTGTTATTGGACCATCAGTTGACAGGTTCTCTTGCTCCGTCAAATGTGTCCAATGACGGCGCCGTCACACGCCGAGAGAGTGGCGCTGAGAAAGAGAGAGAGAGAGAAAGAGAGAGAGAGAGAGAGAAAGAGAGAGAGAGAGAGAGAGAGAGAGAGAGAGAGAAAGAGAGAGAGAGAGAGAGAGAAGTAGACTCACCGGTGTTGGCTAGAGTAGCTACGACCTTCAGCAGTGTGACGGATGGTTTAGCAGCTAAGACGTCGAGTGCAGCTATCAGCGCGGCGCCGTCACACTTCGAGAGAGTGGCGCTGAGAGAGAGAGAGAGAAGAAGACCCACCAGTGTTGGCTAGAGTAGCTACGACCTTCAGCAGTGTGACGGATGGTTTAGCAGCTAAGGCGTCGAGTGCAGCTCTCAGCGCGGCGCCGTCACACTCCGAGAGAGTGGCGCTGAGAGAGAGAGAGAGAGAGAGAGAGAAGTAGACTCAACAGTGTTGGCTAGAGTAGCTACGACCTTCAGCAGTGCGACGGATGGTTTAGCAGCTAAGGCGTCGAGTGCAGCTCTCAGCGCGGCGCCGTCACACTCCGAGAGAGTGGCGCTGAGAGAGAGAGAGAGAGAGGAGTAGACTCACCAGTGTTGGCTAGAGTAGCTGCGACCTTCAGCAGTGCGACGGATGGTTTAGCAGCTAAGGCGTCGAGTGCAGCTCTCAGCGCGGCGCCGTCACACTCCGAGAGAGTGGCGCTGAGAGAGAGAGAGAGAGAGAAGTAGACTCACCAGTGTTGGCAAGAGTAGCTACGACCTTCAGCAGTGCGACGGATGGTTTAGCAGCTAAGGCGTCGAGTGCAGATTTCAGCGCGGCGCCGTCACACTCCGAGAGAGTGGCGCTGAGAGAGAGAGAGAAGTAGACTCACCAGTGTTGGCTAGAGTAGCTGCGACCTTCAGCAGTGCGACGGATGGTTTAGCAGCTAAGGCGTCGAGTGCAGCTCTCAGCGCGGCGCCGTCACACTCCGAGAGAGTGGCGCTGAGAGAGAGAGAGAGAGAGAGAAGTAGACTCACCAGTGTTGGCTAGAGTAGCTACGTAGGCTAGAGTAGCTACGTAGGAGTAGCTACGTAGGTAGACTCACCAGTGTTGGCTAAAGTAGCTACGACCTTCAGCAGTGCGACGGATGGTTTAGCAGCTAAGGCGTCAAGCGCAGCTCTCAGCGTGGCACCGTCACACTCCGAGAGAGTGGCGCTGAGAGAGAGAGAGCGAAAGAGAGAGAGAAGTAGACTCACCAGTGTTGGCTAGAGTAGCTACGACCTTCAGCAGTGTGACGGATGGTTTAGCAGCTAAGGCGTCAAGCGCAGCTCTCAGCGCGGCGCCGTCACACTCCGAGAGAGTGGCGCTGAGAGAGAGAGAGAGAGAAGTAGACTCACCAGTGTTGGCTAGAGTAGCTACGACCTTCAGCAGTGCGACGGATGGTTTAGCAGCTAAGGCGTCGAGTGCAGCTCTCAGCGCGGCGCCGTCACACTCCGAGAGAGTGGCGCTGAGGCAGTTCACAGCGAACGAAGAATAACAGTCACTGTTGAATAAATATCCCTCATCATCATCAGGTCTTTTTTCTCCACTGCAAGAGCACGACCACAGAGCACGACCCTCTCTGTACTACCAGAGTCATACTTGGTCTGAGCAGACAGAGGACTTGGCCTACACTCTCCTCGCTAGCCACACGGGTGGGAGAGGTCTCTTAGGAGCTTTTAAAATCTGATGGAAGGGGAAACTGTCAAGTCACAGGAAAAGGATGCATGTATAGCGCTCTTGACGTCACTCTATTAGGTCTCGTGCGTACGAAAGAGATAGTGAGATGTCCCCACCACGCTCCTATTCACATATTTAAAAAGTTAATTATTTCTTCATTAATTAACCAATTTTCTTGCTGTTTTCAAAAAATATTACTCTTCAGCGGTATTTTTTGTTTTATATAAACACTATCTTTGAACCTGTCCGGTAGTAGATAATTGAGTATAGTCACCGTCGGCCAGACACAACATCCGACCCTTCCTCAGTCGTAGCGGTTCCCGTTCCACTGATCCAAGGTGGGAAAGGACGAGTGTGTGCGCCTGCGTCAGCGCCGAACGCTTGCGCACCTTAATATATCCTGCGTATTTGACCGCTTCCGTAGGATAGGAGTCGAAGGGGTCGCCATGGCCGAAATCGGTCGGACAGATCATCATCATCATCATCTTTGAACCGCGACTTTGTCCGCGTAGAAGTCGAAAATGGTTCTAATAAGTTACTTTACTACTTTACTCCAGCGAAGTAAAGAAAACTTAGCTTGTTTCTCCATACATCACAAACTTTGGTTCTCATTTCACCCTATTAGGGGTTAAGTTAAAATCCTTCATTACTGCACCCCTAGACCTTATAAGGAACCTATGTGCCAAATTTGGAGTCTCTAGACCCAGCGGTTTGGCCTGTGTGTTGATACATGAGTCAATCACTTTTGCCTTTTATATATTTAAATTTGTCTTAAAACAATGCAAAACAAAAAATTATATATAAACTTAAACATAAAATTAAAACAAAAGTAAGTCATCGAGTGGGATTCGAACCCGTAACACTCTTTCTAGCGGTCGGTATCCTTAACCGCTGAGCTAAAAACAAGGCGGTCGGCGCGACGAAATTAGCGACCATATTCTGCGTGGAAAGAAAAACGCATGAAAACTCGAAAACACGCGTTTTCCCAAACATAAAACTAATCTAGATCGATTGTTTACCCCCGAAAACCCCCATATACAAATTTTGAGCAAATTCGTTAGAGCCGTTTTCGAGATCACATAAATTTATAAATAAATATACAAGAATTGCTCGTTTAAAGGTATAAGATTTATATTATCAAACTTTATTGTTCCAAAGTACAAATATACTTTTAACAAATGGCGGACTTAATGCTAAGAGCATTTATATATAGTATAGGTATAAAGATATATTAACCAAAAACATACACAGTAAAATAGACTACTGCATTTTCGAGGAGGGCGCATCCCAGGAACGTACTAAAATGAGAAGAAATATACTTACGCAAATTCTTCTCCCCCAGGCAAAACCCCTACCAGCCTCGTGCTATTCTCCCTACAGGTTTGGTTGCTCAGCTGCTCAGCCACCCATCGCATGGGGTTCGACTCCCGGCCCAGGCTTCTTGGTAAACACGACACATTGCTTAACAATTCACATTTTTGGTGGAAATTCGTTTTTGAGTCGTACGTTGGCCAAAGCTGTAACATAGAATTAAACATTTTTGCAGCTTTACCACCTTATTCATAAAAAGTTACAAACGATTGCTTAACCTCATCATCAGGTCTTTTAGTCTCCACTGCAGGAGCACGACCCTCTCTGTACTACCCGAGCCAAACTTGGCCAGAGCAGCGACTTGGCCTACACTAGGAGTCGAGCTCGTTGGAGAGGTCTCATTGATGTTTATAAGCTTTGTTTAGCTTTGTTTTCTCGTTCTTTCTATAATGAAAAGAGGAAAAGGGACACAACACAACACGTTTTAACTAAAATAGGTTTGGTAAACAGTTGTTAATTTTAAGACTAGACGGACAAACGTAATTAGTTTCAAAGGTTATTCATAAAATAATTTAAAGGTTTTTCTATTTATTTATTATATTTTTTACTGCCTTAAATAATTTTAAAGATATTAGTATTGACGGAATAGGAAATGTACTCTATAAGATGATTATGATTATTGATTTTGAAAATACAACTACCTTATTGGGATTAGAACTTGATACAAATCTTACGTGGAAACCACATGTAGTGAAAATAGCCGGAAAATTGTCAAGGTTCACCTACGCACTATACCAACTTAAAATATGTACAAATGTTAAAACTGCTTTGAATGCATATTATGCTTACGCCCATGCTTGGCTAAGCTATGGCATAATAATATGGGGAAACAGTGTAGATATAAATGACTTATTCGTATTACAAAAAAAGTGCATTAGAATAATTGTAAATATTAATGATATGGAAAGTTGTAAACCTCATTTTATAAAACTTAACATCCTTACAGTAACATCTTTGTATATATTTGAGATCTGTAAATTTGTTAGGAAAAATCCTGATCTATATACGCAAATAGATGACGCTCCATATGCCTTGACTAGAAACTTAAGGAAACGAAATAGATTGGCACGACCATTTACAAAGCTACATATTGTTAGTTCAGGTACTCATCATATGGCCATTAAAATTTATAATAAAGTCCCGGAGAATATTAGGAAAATAATCAAATATGACAAATTTTGTAAAGAAATAAAAAAGTATTTGATCCAAAGAAGTTTTTATACCATAGACGAATATTTTAAGAGTGCCTAAATTTTGGTTTTAATAAAAATACTAATATATATATATGTAATGTACTAATTTGATTCTGTAGGAAATGACATTTATATTGCAATTAATGGCATTAATATAATGACGACGTGTTTTATCGGATATAAACGAATTTTTATTTTACTTAATTTAGATGAATTTCCAAATATATTTTAATAACTTTACAAATTTTATTAATATTTTATAATAGGTATAATAAAAGTTGCTTTAATGTATGTAATAATTTGATAATAATGTTATATTGTAATACAGCCTTGAACAAATTGCAATGCCCTGTCAGGGCCCATTTGTGCGCTAACACATCATTATTTAAGACCTTATTGTACACCAAATGAAGCAATAAAGAATGATTATGATTATGATTAAGTGTCTCTTACTTGAATCTGCTTTTGATGTGGTCATTTTTTGCGGTTGATTATGGTTAGTTCGATGACAGTGATGGACTTAAATGTCACTTTAAATTATTTTATAGTGCTGTATTTATTAGAAAAATCATCGAAAATGACCTTATTATCGTCCTACCAGTATGTAAATAATAATTCTTTTTTTTTTTACTACTAAAAGAAATAGATTTACAATGAAGACTCATCAGCAACAAGCTTCGTCAAGAAACGTACAAAAAGAATCCACAACAAGCTTCGTCAAAAGTTGTACTTACCTAATTACAAAAAAGTATCCGCAACATGCTTCGTCAAAATTATAAATAACCGCTCTGAATCGTTCCTGGCCCAAAAGTCACCTAGTTTTTAATTGGCAAAAATCTTAAAACACTTCTCACCTCATCAACCAAGTCTAACACTTGCTCGTAAACTTCATCCTCACATTTCCTCCTAACGCAATACTTGACAACATCATCCAAAACGATACAGCATTCCTTCGCGTCCTCTTCCAGCAGTACATATGGCTTCTTCAAGAAACACTTCAACAACACCTTCATGAAGGTCGCACAGAATTTCACACCAATAAAGTCTTTTGCCGCCTTCCCCTCTAGAAGGAGACTTTTGACGTTGAAGCCTGTCACTTTGACAGCGGCTGTCAGGCATTCTGACAGATGTGACAGTTGGTCGTCAGCGCCCTCTATGTACGCTTTTAGGATCTGTTTCGGCCAAGTTTTTAGGGTATCCATGAGGCTATGTAGGTAAAAACCTAAAAATCAGTAAAGAAGTTAAATGCAAAGAATAACAAATTGTCTTAACAATTTATTACTTAGTCGGTTAAAAACATTACCTGTCGCATCCAAATATTTATTCAAAGCTTTCACGACCTCCTGATCACTTCCACACCCTCTCAGCGGCAACCTGAGGAGCCAGCCCTCGAAGCTGTCAGTTACCACTTTTGGGAAGGTCGTCAGTATTCGTCGGTAGGTCGCCAGGCAGCGGGGGAGGCTGCGGCGGTGGGCGGCGACGGAGTGGGGGGGAAGGTCGAGCAATATGGACGATAGCAGTTGGGTTGTTTTCTGAAAGGGAAATTACAAAAAGTTGGTAGCTTTTTTAAGTCTTCTTCTTATCGTGTGTGTTAGTGACTAACACTAGTGTCAGAGTTTTTAAACCGCCTTAAAGGCCTCTGACATGGTTTTAGGTAACGACCAATGTCAAAGACAGTGACCGGGACCGACGGCTTAACGTGCCCTCCGAAGCACGGACCATCTTATTTATCAGACAATCAGTTGATCAGCCTGCAATGTCCTGACCAAACTAGGACAACAACACAAAGTCGTTGCCCCCGCCGGGAATCGAACCCGCGACCTCCGGGTATGAGCCAAACGCTCCAACCATTACACCACGGAGGCAGTAATGACAATAAATCCTACTAATATCATAAAAGCGAAAGTTTGTTAGTATGGATGGATGTTTGTTACCCTTTCACGTAAAAACTACTGAATTGATATTAATGAAACTTTACAATAATATAGCTTAGACATCAGAATAACACATAGGCTATAATTTATAAAGATACCATTGTGGACATCAGCTAGTTACCTCATAATTATATTCCAAAAGTGTCTCAGCATACTCCGTCATAAAAACCAAAATGGCTGCCAAGTGAAAAGTGTCATCTTCGGAAAAACTTATATCAACCGCATACAACTCATCAAAAACGGTTTTGTTGAAGAACACCGTACTACAGTAACTCGAATCAAACTCGAATTCGTCTCTGACAATCGCCAACACGTACAGGCTTTTGAAGAAATCCTTTTCGCCAAATTCAAATATCATTTCGACTATTCTCGAAGAATCCATTTTCCCTGCATCCGTTGCTGATTTCGATATCTTTAAACACATTTCTGCTATATTTCTATAAGTTTTTATATCATATTTTTTAATATTTGATCTTATAATCAAATGTTTAATCAGTTTTTGGATTAAATCATTCACATCTTCAATCTCGAACAGCGCGAGTTTATCAGTGAAAAGTTTTGATGTTTTCTCGAACGTAGACATCGCTTCGAGTTCGTTCGTTTTAGCTAAGCTTTCGAGAACACGTGGTAGGTGTGATTTTAGTATTGAGTGGTTGTCTTCAAGGGAAGGGAGTAGAGCATCGGTTATATCCATCCCGGCGCGTTTTGTTGTGCCTGAAATACAATAATAGGCATGACGAATAGAAAAATATTTTTGGTCCATCGGTTAGATTATTAAAAAATATTGTACACGTATTTTTTCTTTTCTCTGAGAAACCGAAAATGACAAAGATACAGCACATAAATTTCGAATGACGTCACGGCTGGGTACGATTTTTACTTAACGGTGACGTCGCGTCGCAAGCCCCCACTCCGGAACTTTGACGTTCAGTATCTTAGTGAATTTTTTTTTTGGTAAACTGAAAAATACGGGTCAATTTTTTTTGGATAATCTAAAAGGCGGACTAATTACAATCATACCCTGTCGTCACCCCTATTATAAATTCTAACCCTACATTCATAAAAAACATTTGTTTGGTCTCGTTTTTCAATGACAAATATTAAAAAGAGGAAAAGGGACAAAACATGTTTTAACTAAAATAGCATTATCAAACGGTTAATTATGAATATAAGGGTAACCCCATTAGGGCGTACGCTGCGTTAAGCGGGACCACGCGACATGTTCAGTCTATCTCTGTCACAAACTGTACGTGCGAAAGAGATAAAAGAATACGTTGCGTGATGCCTTACCGCAGGATAAGTACTAGTACGCACTTACAGAAGTCTCACTCAGCAAAGGAATTCAAAGAAATATCTACTCAATGTTGTTAGCCATATGGTTGTATTTAGCTCGCGTCAAAACTCGGCACCTTTCGTTGAGATACCTAGAAGTGCATTGCAAGCCAATTTCATCCTTATTATCCAAGTCATACGATTCATGTCACTGAATTTACCACTCCGGAGTGGTCGCCGCGCGCATAGTAATAATGTAGGTAAATTTTCGATACCTAAACGGTGACCTGGCCTGACAAAAGTCACTTTTAACGTGAAGTTGAAAAATTAATTAAAACAGTGATGGATTGCTAGCCGCGTCGCTTAGTGACATGAGTCAGATTTCACACATGGAAAACAAATAAGTTTAAATCTTTTTACCTTGCCCACCCATCATGTCCGCGGCGCGGCTCAGGGTGCTTGCCATGAGCTCGTCGGACAGCATGGCGGGAAGACAGCTACAGAGTAATTGTCTGACTCCAGGAGATGTTTCTTCACCTATTAACTGGAATAAATATGGATATTATTATACAATAATAATCACCATCAGGTCCTTCTGTCTTCACTGCAGGAGCACGACCCTCTGTACTACCAGAGCTATACTTGGCCAGAGCAGCCAGAGGACTTGGTACACTCTCCTCGTTGGCTAGACGGGTTGGAGAGGTCTCATGATGCTTATAAGCTTCGTTCAGCTTGTATTTCCTAAGTCGCCTTCTAAGACATCCACGGGAGGACTTGGAGTGGTCGCCCTATTCTACTCTATCAGTAATTTGCGATACTATTGATGAAAGGTAAAACTATTGATACTATTGATAGCATAGGTAGTATCGATACTTATCTACTACTTGTATGAAAAACTATCTATAGTTTTTTTTATATCTATAGTTATATTTGCTATCGACATTACAATAATATCGACATTAGCTAATACAATCGATAGTTCTTTATACAAATAGTACCTTAACTGTCGATACTATCGATAGTTTTTAATTAAAACTATCGATAGTTTCAATTAAAAATTATCGACACTATCGACAGTCGTACCAATATTGTGACTGTTTTCCGAAGTCACGATAGTATCGATAGACTATCGATGTTTTATTCTATTGCTTGCAACAATATTTTTTTTACTAGCCGTTCATGTCTCACTGCTGGGCAAAGGCCTCCCTCTTTCCCTCCATAACTCTTTGTCTCTGGTTTTAACTAACAGGCTTGTAAAAAACTCACAGTCAACAAGTCGTGCACAGCGATCGCCGTGTCGCAGTACAGCAGCGCGCGCTGCACGCGCCCGCGGACGCAGTCGCCGGCCGCGCCGCGACATACCGCGCGACACAGCGCCACACTACACAGCGACAGCGACGACAGAGTCGCGCGGTCGCGGCGGGTGCTTGCTGTAGGAACATATCTTGCTATACTGCCCGATGGGACAAAAAGGTTCTCGAATGGCGACCACGTAAGGGCAAGCGAAGCGTAGGACACCCACAAGGTGGTCTGACGACCTGACCAAGATCGCTGGAAGGCGCCGGATGCAAGCCGCTTTAGATCGGTCATTTTGGAAATCTTTGGGAGAGGCCTATGTCCAGCAGAGGACGTTATGCGGCTGAAATAATGATGATAATTGGTTACTGACTGTAATATTATTATTTTTCTTGAGATTTGGCACTCATAACGATTTTTGACGTGATAACGTCTTTAAAATCGTTTTAGTCGGGTGACATGTTCAGAAACTTGTGTCACACCAAAACCTCACGAGCGCGATCGCAGGTATAACGAGAGAGAGACGGACCGATCTCCCGTCTCATCTCGAGCGCTGCCAGAAGACGTTATCACGTAAACATCTCGATCGTAAACCTACTTTACAAACAACCAATTTTTTTTTAATGATATTAAAACAAATTGTAAAATAAAATCGAAACTAGTTTTGGAAAAACGGGACATTGGGATAAGACTACATCTTTCTTTCTTTCTTTCTTTCACGGAACAGCAGTTTTCTGAACTGAACATATTGAGTGAATATTCTTGGTCGGCTGTATGTTTTTCTGCCGTCAGGAATAACATTCTTAACGGCAGAAAATTATTCAAGCTGTTTTGAATAAAAGCACTCATTGTTAAGAAACTAGCGCCATCTGCGTTTAATCCCCACAAGCGCGGGCAACGGTTAGCTATGGATGCGTCGCCTCCGCTTCACTGGGTCGCTGCCCCGACTCGGGCGCCATTATGCAGTTCTCGAAATTACGGAATGTGGGCGGTCGCGTTGATTGTTTTTTTGTAAAAAGCGTCTGGGAAGTCGTGGAGACTTATCGCTAATTAACTAATTATCGTTTGTTTGAGTGCCCGGTTCGTTTGTTTATCGTTTGTAAGGCATGGTGCCAGAAATAAATCGTTGTATGCGTAAAGACAGTGTATTTGTCTAGTGTTTGAATAACGTGTTTTGCATAATCATAGACTCATTGTTTTAATCTATTGCCTGTTTTGGAACGGAAGTATTTATGTGAACTGAATCTAAAATAGACTGTTTGTTGGTGTTATTGGTAAAACTAGATGTATAAATAGTGATAAACACTTGAATCTCTATGAAAGACGTCACATGGTGTTACGTCATAATTCGCGTGTTTGGTTATATGTACTTAAAGTGAAATTACAATAAAGACGGTGAAATCTGTTGTGAAGTGGTGATATATTTCGACATATTCGTCTGGGGCGATATGAGCTTAGGGGGGGCTTAGGGACCCAACTTTGTTCACCACTGGCTTGGGACCGCCGAACCCCGAAGAGGACTTCGAGATCAAGCTGGACGAGGCCGTACGAACTGTAAGTAATTCAAATTAATTCTGCCAACTTGTAATTTGATGTAATTCGTTTGGATATTTAGGTTTAGGTTATAATTAGGTTAGAAGGTTCCCCAGACCTTATCTAGGGTGGTAGCAGACTGCGTAGGTTGTTTGTGTGTTTGTTTGTTGCCGGTGGGATTGCCGGACTCGTGCAACATACCGTAATCTTAGTTTTTAGCCTACACAAGCATTGTCAAAATTTTCATCCCTTCCCTGTTACTGAATAAACATTTGAATTGAGAATCTCACCGCTTGCGCATAATATCTTCAACAGCTGCTGCAGTGCATCCGGGTCTTCTTGTTCGACTGCCAGCTGAATGATCTCTTGTAAATTTATCTGAAAATAATGACAAATAACAGACGCATGCAATAACATACAACGTGGAAGGGACATACCCGCAATAAATCGAACCACAGGCTATACTAGATCACTATAGTATAATGAAATTAAAATAACGGTAAAAAAAATCGACCTTCCCATACAAATTGACTGGGTGGCTGCACACTTTTGTATGGAAGTTATTTTTTCAGTTATTCTAATTCCATTACATTATAGTGATCTAGTATAGCCCGTGGTTCGATTTATTACGGGTGTGTCCCTTCCACATTGTATACTATATATATTTAATGGCGCCAAAAATCCGCTTAGCCTTTTTAATTTTGTTTCTGATATACTCACTACTGCCGTGTAATTTCCGGCATAATACTAAGTACATGTACAAGCTAAACAAACATCAATAGGACCTCTCCAACCCGTCTGGCAGGAAGGAGAGTGTAGGCCAAGTCCTCGGGCTGCTCTGGATCTGAAAATCCATCAAGCCGTTTAAGCTGACACAGACGTAAAAACACTCAAAAAACATAACCCTCTTTCTGGCGCGGTCGGCTAAAGTATTAAACCTGCATTTACCTTGACTCTTTCCGTCTCCAGATGCGGTATCGCCAGAAACAAGGAATCCTTCAATTTCGACGTCACCTCGCTGATTCCGTTCTCATTATTGTTTAAGTCGATTATATTTCCATATTTACCTGTAACAAGTATATTTCGTAGGCAAATTAAAAAAGCCCCGACTTTCATGAACGCCATCTAGTGATGAGCTGCAGAACTATAGGCGTGACGAATGGAAAAATATTTTTGGTCCATCGGTTAGATTATTAAAAAATATTGTGCACGTATTTTTTCTTTTCTCTGAGAAACCAAAAATGACAAAGATACAGCGCATTGAAATTTCGCGTGACGTCACACTTAAGCACGATTTTTTCTTAAGTGTGACGTCGCAAGCCCCCACTCCGGAACTTTGACGCTCCGTATCTTTGTGAATTTTTACTTTTTTGGTAAACTGAAAAATACTAGTCCATTATTTTTGGATAATCTAAAAGACGGACTTATTACAATCATACTTTTCGGACCATGTCGTCACCCTATTGATATCCGTAGCGCTATTTATTATTAAAATCGGTCCTTCCGGCTTGTTAGAAACTAGCGATTTTCCAAGAATAATCTGTTTTTTTGGTATCATCGATGCGTTTTTAAGCTAAGAACTGCCGCAGGGATTTTTTTTTGCTTTCTCGTTAAAAACGCATCGAAATCGGTCTTGTATTCTACTGTGCTTTGTAGAAATAGGATATTGCAAACTTGAATCACCTGATTATTAGAAAAGAAAGTCGATTTCATGTTTCTAATATAAACTGTGGGTGGGTATAAATATTTGGTTAAGTTGAGCAAACGCTGCTCAACTTAACCAAATACTGGTCTACCCTTTGTGTTGCGGAGGTCAGACGGCAGTCACTCTGTGTAAACCAGTAACCTAAGCCGCTCACACCGCCCTGCTGTATCCGTTGCTGTTTGCAGCGGGGTCTCTGACGTTGCAGCTCGTAGGTACTAGTACGCGAGCACAACTCGAAGTGTTTTGATATTTTACTATTTTTTCTTACTTTTTGATACTTTTTAATTTCAATGTTGTTACCGTACAAAATATCCTTAATGAGTACGTAATAAGTAAAATTAATTCTAATGATTTCAATTGCACTCTGTATATTTATATATTTACTTACCCAAAAACATAGTTATACTCCGCTGCAGAATACGAGCGTCCTTGTCGACAGTTTTTCTGTTTTGCAGTTTCTGCACTAAACGTATTGTCTGTGAACATACATACATACTATCACGTCTTTATCCCTAATGTGGCGGATCATTCTCACTAGTTCTCAGTAGTTCCATTGACTTACTAAGTTAAAGGAACGACTGAAAAAAAACTCACTAGTACCATGGAACTATTTGCCGATGAAACTAGTGAGAGATCCAAAGCACAGACACAGCATTTAGGTAGTGTTGCCGTTCGATAGTCCACTATCAATATTTTAAACAAAACCTATACTATCGATAGTACCGATACTATCGATAGTATCGGTAGCGTGATGGTGGGCAAGAAGATGGAAATAGGAATCAAAATAATAATTGGTTGCTAGCCGCTTTGTCTAATAACACGATCCGCATATTCGCACATTCCCTCGATCGGCCTTTACCGCGCAGAATGTGAAGCAGCTGTAGATATATTAACTGTTTATCCCTGAGAACGCTCTTAGCGTTAAGTCGGCCACTTGTTAACAATTTTAATTATGGATCAATAGTTTCCTCCTTACGCCTCTATATTTTTTTTCGGAAATATATTTTACGTACAGGCACATTTTTTTACCGTTTTATTATACCTTTATGTGTAGATACCAAAATGACAATGCTCATAAACTAAAGTCCACGCTGACGAAGTCGCGGGCAACAGCTAGTAAATAATTAATATATTCCGAAGTATATTCTATGGAAAGATTTTTAAAAGATAAATGTTTTGAAGTCAACTGTTAAAGCGTTATAAAGCCGTATTGAAGCCTGTTTGTTTGTAATAAAAATTCGAAAGAGCATACATAAAGGCGGACTTATCCCATGTAGGGATCTCTTCCAGTCAACCTGCGATAGATTGAGAGGATATTTACTCAATTAAAAGGTACAAGTAAATACGTACTAGATACCTTAAAAGATTTTACATATATCACTACATAACATACTCAAACACATATACTTTATACTTATAAACTAACATACAAATACACATATTTTTAAATGTGAGAAAATCATAAAGCATGCTACACTTACTTGGCTAAATTCTGCTTCTAGTCCATTTTCAACGGGTCCACTGAGCAAGTGCTCAAGGTTGTGTACCGCTTGCAGTAAAGTTGTGTCCTCAACATCGTGCCGCGTGAAAATTATCTGAAAATGTGGTTTTTAAAGACGTTTTCTTTTTTTTTAATTTATTTATTAAAAGGGGGTTTGTCACGCAGTGACTATGTCACCCCCGTAAGGTATACAAAAAAATGTATAATAATTATCAACGATTAAATATTATGATTGACTAACTTTTTAAAAGGACTTTTTAAAGAGTGTATGCGGAGGGAGGTGGGTGTCCAAGTAAGATAAGAATCACTCGTATAGTGATCTGCTTTATTGGTCCCGAATGAACTGCCGGTACAAAATTCTCGGAGACCTATATCTATGGCGAAAAAATCTCCAGAGCGCGTTTCACAATCTTACCTAATCGCACAACGCCATCTATTGACATAGTTGTAAACTTAAGCAAACTGCGTGAACAAAGAGTCTAGCCATTAGTCGTGAAGGCATTATCAGCGTGAAATCCGGTTTACATATAGAAAAGTGCGAGTGACAAGTGATATCTTTTTCAGGGTTCCGTACCCAAAGGGTAAAAATGGGACCCTATTACTAAGACTTCGCTGTCTGTCCGTCTGTCCGTGCGAGTCGGACTCGCACACGAAGGGTTCCGTACCACTATCTATAATATAAAATCACGTTTATTGTATGGGAGCCCCACTAAACTATTTATTTTATTCTGTTTTTAGTTTTGTTATAATAGCGGCAACAGAAATACTTCAACTGTCTAGCTATCACGATTCATGAGATAGCCTGGTGACAGACAGACGGACAGCGAAGTCTTAGTAATACGGTCCTGTCTTTATTGTTTATTAAAATATAACACACAGACTAACAGTTTTACACCAAGACATCTGCATGCTAAATGTTACAGTTACATCACTATAAATAGACACAATTTTCGTGCATACGTAAAAGAACATTACAAAATTAAATATTGTCAAATAATTATACTGAATAAAATAAAAAATTTAAAGGTCAATATTAATAAAATACATTAAATTATATAATTGATCGATTATATGATTATATCTTTAACCTCTTGGGTACGGCCCCTTAAAAATATGGTTTATAATTTCAATGAAACTGACCTGCAACGCTTTCAGTATGTCTCTGTTACCCACACAGCCTGTCGCGTGCAGCAACAGCAAGCAGCACGCGCAAAGCGACGCCTCGTCGCGGCAACTGTCCAGACGAATGAGCTGGAATCAAGGTTCTGATGAATAGGGGTTACGATAGGGTCAGAAAGGTATAATTTTAATTATACATACATACATACTATCACGTCTTTATCCCTAATGGGGCAGACAGAGCATTTTGGGTCTTGCGGTTCTATGCAGAGCCCAGGGCCGCAAGACCCAAAAGCCACTTTTAGCGTCATGGTGGGCGAGAAGATGGAAAAGCAATCAATACAGTGATGGGTTGCTAGCCGCATCGCCTGTTAACATGATTTGCATTTTTGCCCATTCCCTCGATCGGCTTTTACGATCTGCGTGGGAAGAGAAGCAGCTGGTACATTCTAAGTTTTTTTATTTCTCCCAGACCAGCATGGGAGATTAATTACACCATCTATTTATATATAATATGGAATAAAAATAACAGTAAAATTTTGGTATTTCATACTGAAGTGTGCAGCCGTCCGGGTAATTTGTATAGGAATGTCGATTTTTTTATTTCTTGACTGTTATTCTGATTTCATTATGCTATAGTGATCTAGTATAGCCCGTGGTTTGATTAATTACGGGTATGTCCGTTCCACGTTGTTTAATACAAAATTTAAGCGGTTACAGGGATGGTCTCATAGTACAAGTTGTCCATATTGATTAGTATATTTACTTTTATTTGCGTTACACTTTGTATGGATGGGTGATCACAAGTGGCATATAAATTTCTCGAGCTCCTCCGTGCTTCGGAAGGCACGTATAAGTCGTTGGTCCCGGCTGTCATCATTATACGGCAGTCGTCAAATTATGTCAGATGCCTTAAGGCAGCCTGGAAAATCTGACACCAGCGTTGGCCACTTGCACACACGAAAGCAAGCAACCAACTTTGTATTGAATGAATGAACGAAAAACTCTATAATGCACCAATACACAAAAAGAAAAGTAAAAGAAACAGTCTTCTTCTTATCGTGTGTGTTAGTGACTAACACTAGTGTCAGAGTTTTTAAACCGCCTTAAAGGCATCTGACATGGTTTTAGGTAACGACCAATGTCAAAGACAGTGACCGGGACCGACGGCTTAACGTGCCCTCCGAAGCACGGATCATCTTACTTATCAGACAATCAGGTGATCAGCCTGCAATGTCCTAACCAAACTAGGACAACAACACAAAGTCGTTGCCCCCGCTGGGAATCGAACCCGCGACCTCCGGGTATGAGCCAAACGCTCTAACCATTACAGCACGGAGGCAATCAAAAAAACAGTAAAAATTCTTATACAAAAAATACATTAGGTACAATGGGCGGTCTTATCGCTTAGAGTGATCTCTTCCAGACAACCGATGGATGGAGAGGAAATGTAGGCACGTCAGAAATAAATAAACTAAGAGGGGGCCGTATGCAACCTACTCACAAAATGCTCCAAGTTAGGCCCAGGCAACCCTGTACATTAAGACATATCTTTTTAAGGGTCCTCCCCGCGCTAGCGACCTTGAAAACACAAAAAAATTAATTTCTCTTTCTGTAAGTGAGATTATCAGAAACCCTCGTACAACTTTTTAGCTAGTATCCTTAAGTTTCATTAGAACCTCGAAAATCATTGAAATAAAATACCCTGAATTTTCCTTTGCAAAAAATACTTAAAACGCCCATTTTTGACTCTTTTTGTAAAGGTTTCTAAACCGGATGGTATTTCAATGACTTTCGAGGTTCTAATGAAACTTCAGGATACTAGCTAAAAAGTTGTACGAGGGTTTCTAATAATCTCACTTACAGAAAGAGAAATTAATTTTTTTGTGTTTTCAAGGTCGCTAGCGCAGGGAGAAGCCTTAATATGCAACACCCTACATGTTACATTTTGCTACTCGATGAGGTAGGGTTGCATACGGCCTCCTCTTAGTCTAATTATTAAGTGTGATACTTTTTAAAAATACTTTTAATTATATTTTATGATTTAAATTTATAAATTAACTGCATGTCATAAAACTCGCTTGCCGTTCCACTTTGTGGTTGCGATACCCGACAGGGTTCATAGTGTCATAGTGTAAGACTTTTAGTAGTTAGAACTGATATACATTATGAAAATAAATAAATAATTTGAATTACCTCCCAAACGTCGCGCTGCAGCCGCCCGCCGCGCCGCAGCAGCGCGGCCGCCGCACCGAGCAGCGCCGCCGCGCGACACTGCCGCAGCGCCGCACACAGCGACAGCGTCGCCGGCTGCACGTCTATCTCCGCCACTGGTAGCGACAGAATGTCGGCGCTCAGGGTGAGGAGGGACGACAGCTTCTCGGGGAGCACCTGGAGATCACATTCAGGGCCGAATTTAGGGGGGGGGGGGGCAACCGGGGCTACAGCCCCGGGGCCTCCACGAAAGAGGGGCCCCCACAATGGAGACTTCAAAAAACGATTTATCGACGAAAAAAGCTCGGAAGATTCCATTCGTTAACGCTAAAATTTAATTTCAGATATTTCTCGTTTCCGATTATATTTATATGTTTGTTAAATAATAAAATAATCTATACTTGGTTCCACAATAAATTATTTATTGAAAAACTCAACTGAAAAAAATTGACCACTTTATTTGGAAAATAATTTGGGGCCAGGGGGCCTCCACTCCTTTGTTGCCCTGAAGCCTCTCGACCTCTAAATCCGGCCCTGATCACATTAGATAGATTAACTCTTTATAGTACACCGAAAAATGTTATCTTTAAATTTAAAAATAAATCTTATACCTTTAAACGAGCAATTCTTGTATTTATGTATGTATATATATATATTTATTTATAAATTTCTGTGATCTCGAAAACGGCTCTAACGATTTCGCTGAAAATTTGTATTTGGGGGTTTTCGGGGGTAAATAATCGATCTAGATTAGTTTTATGTTTGGGAAAACGCGTGTTTTCGAGTTTTCATGCGTTTTTCTTTCCACGCAGAATATGGACGCTAATTTCGTCGCGCCGCGACCGCCTTGATTTAGCTCAGTGGTTAAGAATAGCGACCGCTAGAAAGAGTGTTACGGGTTCGAATCCCACTCGGTGACTTACTTTTGTTTTTTTTTATGTTTAAGTTTATATATTTTTTTTATTTTGCATTGTTTTTAGACAAGTTTAAAAAAAATTTGTTAATGTTTGAGATGTAACCGAGCAAAGCTCGGTCGCCGCAGGTACTTATCATAAAACTACAAAAGTTAAGGCGAGTGGTGCGCGGCCGCACTGTATGCAAGTAACTCCATTTGTATAGAAAACACGCACAGTACAACACACTAACACCGCGTCTCTACGCGTCGTTCTTGTATGGCGGCCCCGCACTACGCAGCGGGGCGCGGTGCAGTGTGTTAATCGCCTAAAGGAGGGTATGGCGGGATTTAAGTTTGTTGTTAATGTTTTCTTATGCTGGTGTATTTTTTACATTATTTACTTTAATAAGCGTTTAATAAAATAATCGATTGTTGCACTGAGCAGAAAATAAGTTATCATTGCACGAGTGCTTATTTGGAGCCCGAGCGCTAGCGAGGGCTCTAAAAAGCACTCGTGCTTTTCTTTGAACCACTGCAAGAAAATTAGGTGAAAAATAAATCTACAGAATAATATAATAATAATAGTTTATTAATTAAAAATTAACTCTACTTACTAGAAGATGCGCGTAAAAACGAACTTCGTACCGCCTCAAAAACCTCACTGAGCCCGAGACCTTTCCAACGAATGCAAAACCGTGGAAATCGGTTCGTGCGTTCTGGAGTTATAGCGTCAGGAAGGAAAACCCGACTTATTTTTATATAGTAGATAAATAAATTTTTGTATGTAATTGTGTTTTTTCATAGTACAATAAAGTTATTACAAACAAACAAACAAATAAATATTAGTTAAAAATCGTCCTACATAAATGGCTTTAAATAGAATACCCACTTACATCACCCCCCTCCTCTACCCACGCCTCCACCACACCCGTGACATGCGCCATGAACTCCCGCGCAGCGTCCCCCCTCTCCCGCTCCGCCCCCGCGTCCACGAGCAGCGCTCGCCACACCGGCATGTACGAGTCGGCCGCCTGGCTGCTTTCGGCGGTTAGGAATGATATCACTTCCTGCGTACGGAAATGTGTTGTTTTAAATCCTTGCGGGCCTTAAAAAGGCGTTTTACGCACACTACGAATAAAAGATATTTCAGTTTTTAGGTTTTTTTTGACGTTTAAAAATGCCAGCTAAGACATTATTCTTGAATTCGATATGTTTTTTTTCGTGTGTGTAAGTGGCCAACACTGGTATTAGATTTTTCAAGCTGCATAGCTTAACGACTGCCATACAATGATGACAGCTAGGACCAACGGCGTATACGTGCTTTCCGAAGCACGGGGGAGCTCAAGAAATTGTATGCCACTTGTGGTCACCCATCCAAGTGCGGACCACACCCGGCGTCGCTTTACTTGCGAAAGCGCTTGCAATGCGTACTCCCGCCGGACGACCGAGCTCCTCAATTTGATCTGTCACTTATTTATACAAGTTTGTATACCAGGATTTTTTTAATAAAAAAAAACCACGTTCTGGTGATGAGTGGCGAAACTACATATTCCAACCATTTTTAAGTTAGTTATCCTTCTTCTTCTTCTTCTTATCGTGTGTGTTAGTGACTAACACTAATGTCTAGAGTTTTTAAACCGCCTTAAAGGCCTCTGACGTGGTTTTAGGTAACGACCAATGTCAAAGACAGTGACCGGGACCGACGGCTTAACGTGCCCTCCGAAGCACGGATCATCTTATTTATCAGACAATCAGGTGGTCAGCCTACAATGTCCTAACCAAACTAGGACAACAACACAAAGTCGTTGCCCCCGCCGGGATTGGAACTCGCGACCTCCGGGTATGAGCCTAACGCTCTAACCACTACACCACGGAGGCAGCAGTTAGTTATCCTCAACCGATTGAGCTCAAATTTTGCATACTTTTGTAAGTCGGATGACAATACAATATTATGGAGTCAATGAGCTGTTCTGATGATGGAGCCGGGAGATATTCGACGGAACTCAGTTGTAAAACAACATAACCTCATTGAGTAGGACTCGTTTGATTTGCCTTGACGAGCACTTTATGGTAGACGATGCCTAGGGTCTGATCACGGAGACGGAAGGTGGTCGATGGAACTCAGTAATAAAACGACGCAATTCTTTCGAGTTTCGGCTTACTTCATTTATCTCAAACTAGCTCTACCCGCGGACTTCGCTCCCCGTGGGAATTTTGGGATAAAGAGTATCTTATGTCCTTCCCCGAGTCTCAAACTATATCCATACCAAACTTCATCCAAATCGGTTCAGTATTTTAAGCGTGAAGAGGTAACAAACAAATATACAAACTCACTTTCGCATTTATAATATTAGTAGGATAGTAGGATAGGATTGTTTAAAATTAAAAACTTACTTCACGTACTCTCGGCTGTTCCAAGATGGCGGCTGCGAGGTCGTTGACCTTCTTCGCGGGTATGTTCTGGTAGAAGAGTAGAGCAGTTTGCGAGAGGCGCAGACTGTGGGCCAGGCCAGTTCTGATGTACCAGGTTATCTGGAACAAATGTCATTCATGAAGAACATAGTACGAAATCAAACTTTTTTTTTAATCTGCCCTTTAATAACTAAGTTATAAGATTTAAAAATCTAATGGAAGGGAAAACTGTCAGCTAACAGAAAAAGGATGCACGTACAGCGCTCTTGACGTCACGCTATTATGTCTCGCGCGGGCGAAAGAGATGTCCCCACAACGCTTCTACTCTTATATTTAAAATGATAATTTCTGCTTCATCATTAATAAAGATAAATTTATCCTACATTTTTTTTTATTCGTACTAGAGGGGAGGCCTTTGCCCAGCAGTGGGACAGTAGAGGCTAGAGAAAAAAATTTTTTTTTACTTTGACTTACCAAGTCAGCCGTATAGTACGACACCCCCTCACCCCTCAGCTCGAACTCCAAGCGCTGCACGTCCACGCACCCCTCCAAATCGGAATCGTACCCGTGACCCCTAAGCGAGGCTAACACGCACAGCGCTGGCACCTTATTCACGGACAGTTGGGGTAGCACTTCTTGCTCTATTATGGCCTTAAACAAGCAAAAATAATTCACATTAACTAAGGCTGCGATATGTCAAACCTTCATACAATTTTGGGTCATGTCATGTCATGAGCTACCAAATGGGTTACATGGAAAATTTTAGCATAAAGCAGTAAAAATATTTTGTCTGTACATTTATTATTTTTGGCTGAAATGGATAGACGGACACTTAAGGCCATACCTAAATTTTCCGGGGTCCTGTGGCGCCCCCATTTAAAATAAATAATTTGAAAGAAAACGAAGATATCATTTAAAATTGTGTCTTGACAAAGCTCTAGATACCCATTCAAAGTATTTTTTAAACTACTTTCTATAGTTTAAAGTTAGCACGTAAAAAAAAAATCTGTCTGTCTGTATGTATGATCACGATGAAACTTTTTTTGTTTAACGTATAGGGTGTAAAATAGAATGTCATTTTGGAAAATGGAACACCTGATGCACAACCATAATGGTCCAGCTAAACTATAATAAACTATAAGAAATATAAAAATGACGCCTTAGCAAAAGTTGTTCAGCCTGATAAGCATTTTCCAGAGACATAAAGTCTACGCGAACGAAGTCGCGGGCTTCGGCTAGTAACAAATAAGATATCTACATGTTATTTAAAACAGTCAAGTTTTTGTTATGAGTACCTTCATATTACTCCCCTTGACTTCCGCCACGGCTTCGTAAACGCTGATCAGGGCATCCGTGACACCGTCCAGCGAGGTCGCTGACCACAACATGGCGCGGGTTTGCGCGTCGTCAGCTATCCTCTCCTTGAACAGCGGAGCGTGGCGGCGTAGGATTGTAATACACTCTGTAACAAGTAACTCCGATAGACAATCTGGATTTTGACGACCTCCCTGGCGTAGTGGTCACCATGCTAGTCCGCCACCCACAGGTTCCGGATTCGATCCCCGGTCAGGGCAAGTTGGAGAATGTCAATGGAAATCCTCATCACCCTCCCGTACCCCCGGTTGAATCCAAAGCGGTAACGCTTTAGAGCCCGGGGTCCGCTACCTAACGTAGCTGATGTGACGAGGTTACTGATTTTACACAGAGCGACTGCCGTCTGACCTCCGCAACACAAAAGGTGAACTTTATCTCCAAGGCATAAGGTCCACTTTAAAGCAGCACCGTACCATTCCTGCATCAAATATAATTTATCATTTTGAACTTTATCTCTAAGTCATAAGGTCCAATTTAAAGCACCACCTTACCATTTCTGTATCAACTGTAATTTATCATTTTGAACTTTATCTCCAAGCCATAAGATCCACTATAAAACAGCACAATACCATCCTGTACCAAATGTAATTTATCATTTTGATCTTTATCTCTAAGCCATAAGGTCCACTTTGAAACACCACCTTAAAATTTCTGGATCAAATATAATTTATAATGTGAACTTTATCTCCAAGCTATAAGGTTTACTTTAAAGCACCTAACCATTCCGGCACCGGGCGCGCAGTCCGACCATCGTGTCGTAGAACTCCCACAGCTCGCTGACCGGCAGACTCCTGCCGAAGCTGACCAGCAGCCCCGATATCCCTTCTAGCACTTTCGATACGAATTTATCCTGCAACCATAAATATACATAGACATGCATGACGAATGGTAAAATATTTTTGGTCCATCGGTAAGATTATTAAAAAATATTGTAAACGATTTTTTTCTTTTTTTCTGAGAAACCAAAAATCCAGAAAAGACTTGCTACCAGAAAAGTAGGTTAGGTTAGGTTAGGTTAGAACTGTGACCATACCAGAACAGATTTGCTACCAGAAAAGTAGGTTAGGCTAAGTTACTTTGATACGAATTTATCCTGCAACCATAAATATACAGTACCTGGGTGACCGAGCTTCGCTCGGTCGGTTACATCTCAAACATTAACTATTTTTTTTAAACTTGTCTAAAAACAGTACAAAATAAAAAATTATATATAAACTTGAACATTAAAAAAAACAAAAGTAAGTCACCGAGTGGGATTCGAACCCGTAACACTCTTTCTAGCGGTCAGCATCCTTAACTACCGATGGCGGCCCGTGCGCCGAAATTAGCGACCATATTTTGCGTGGAAAGAAAAACGCATGAAAACTCGAAAACACGCGTTTTCCCAAACATAAAACTAATCTAGATCGATAGTTTACCCCCGAAAACCCCCATACACAAATTTTCAGCGAAATCGTTAGAGCCGTTTTCGAGATCACAGAAATTTATAAATAAATATATATATATACATACATACATACAAGAATTGCTCGTTTAAAGGTATAAGATAGACAATTAGACATGCATGACGAATGTAAAAATATTTTTGGTCCATCGGTTAAATTATTAAAAAATATTGTAAACGTATTTTTTCTTTTCCCCGAGAAACCAAAAATGACAAAGATACAGCGCATATAAATTTCGCGTGACGTCACACTTCAGCACTATTTTTACTTAAGTGTGACGTCACAAGCCCCCACTCCGGAACTTTGACGCTCCGTATCTTTGTGAATTTAAAATGAAAATACGGGTCCAATATTTTTGGATAATCTAAAAGACGGACTAATTGGCTTGTCAAGCTATTTTTAAAAATATCTGATTTGCAATCCTTTTCGAGGAATAGCCTCTAGGAGAAGCTTTCTGTAATCAGATTTTAAAATAAGGTCTTACTTATTTAGATATTTGCAAAAATCCCATTGACCTTCATTTTCAAGCAAGGTCAAGCTTATTTGAGGAAGTGATGACACGATGAAGATTTTTTGAGTAAAGTTGGCAATTTCCACTTTTGGTACTGCACTGAAGCGCCATTTTTGAAACGCGGTGTCACCTAAACGACTGGTTATTCCATACAAAACCCGTTCGTTTAGTGACTCCATGTTTCAAAAATAGCATCACTGTATTATATGTCACTGTCACTGTCATCTACCAACACTACAACTTGATAACAACCAACATAACGACGGTAATTTAAACATTGACAGTTGACAGATGTAATTGTTTTTTTTTACTGTAGGCATAGGGAAAATGTAAATTTCGATTGATGTGTGTCGTCACTTCCCGTGTTTTGTTTAAAATCAAATAAAAAAAATCCTGATGACACGTAGATTTTTTTTATTCAAATTAGTTTCTTAAAATTGTCTATATTTTCGATTAAAGGCACCTTTAACACTTTTATATATTTTAGTTGACTACCCAATAACAATCATAGTTTTCGGACCCTGTCGTCACCCCTATTAAATAACCAAAGGGCGTGTATGAAGAGATTGATGAGTGTAGATGAAGCAAAAGAGATTTGTCAGGATCGTAGCAAGTGGAGGACCTTAGTCTCTGCCTACCGCTGCGGGAAACAGGCGGGATATTATGTATGTATTATGAGTTAAATAACAAGTTTAATTGCTAGGTAAATTAAAAAAGTCCCGACAACGCCATCTAGCAATAAGTCGCGGAACTACATAACATATTGATATAGTAGCGCCATCTATCTATCTCCCATGCTGGTCTGGGAGAAATAAAAAAACTTAGAATGTACCAGCTGCTTCTCTTCCCACGCAGATCGTAAAAGCCGATCGAGGGAATGGGCAAAAATGCAAATCATGTTAACAGGCGATGCGGCTAGCAACCCATCACTGTATTTATTGCTTTTCTATCTTCTCGCCCACCATGACGCTAAAAGTGGCTTTTGGGTCTTGCGGCCCTGGGCTCTGCATAGAACCGCAAGACCCAAAATGCTCTGTCTGCCCCGTTAGGGATAGAGACGTGATAGTATGTATGTATGTATGTAGCGCCATCTATTATTTGTCAGGTAAATCACAAAATTTAATGCGTTATATTACTAACGACTGAACCAATTTTTATCAAACATGGCTAAGAACCGCCGCAAGGGAAGTTGCTATCGCGTAAAAAACCGCATCGAAACTGGTCCATCCGTTCGAGTGCTACGTTGCCACAGGAAGAGAGAGACGCAGCCCCGTAAGTAGGCAAAACTGGAATTGCGGGGTAGCCTCACAGAGATGGCAGCACAAACGACTAGCAAAAAAGAGACAAAGGAAGTGCTGAATCTTCTTCTTATCGTGTGTGTTAGTGACTAACACTAGTGTCAGAGTTAATAAACCGCCTTAAAGGCCTCTGACATGGTTTTAGGTAACGACCAATGTCAAAGACAGTGACCGGGACCGACGACTTAACGTGCCCTCCGAAGCACGGATCATTTTACTTATCGGACAATCAGGTGATCAGCCTACAATGTCCTAACCAAACTAGGGCAACAACCCAAAGTCGTTGCCCCCGCCGGGAATCGAACCCGCGACCTCCGGGTATGAGCCGAACGCTTTAACCACTACACCACGGAGGCAGAAGTGTTGATTATTAAAAAACATCTACTGACAGAATAAGTATTAGTACTCTACTCACGTTCAGAAGCCTCATTCAGCAAAGGAATTCAAAGAAATATCTACTTAATGCCGTTAGCGATATGGTTTAATTTAGCTCGCGTCAGAGCGTCAGAACTCGGCACCTCTCGTTGAGATACCTAGAAGTGCATTGCAAGCCAATTTCATCCTTATTACTCTAGACATACGATTCATATCACTGAATTTCCCACTCCGGAGTGGTCGCCGCGCGCATAGTAATAATGTAGGTATATTTTAGATACCTAAACGAGGAGTGGGAGGGACCCATTTTTTCTCTTCCGTGGTTGTTTACTCACCGTCAGTTTGTTGCAGCCGAGGAAGCTAAGGTACGTCCTCCAGATCCTCGTTGCTTGGTTCTCCAAAACTTCCGGGTGGAACTCGCATAGAGTACCTGTAATGTGAGAAATACATTGAAATACTTCTCTCCGTGTTAGCACTCCCCGGTTGCATCCTCAGCTGTGCTGCTTCGGAGCCCGGGGTGTGCTTTCCAGCTTTTTCTTCTTCAAATACAATATGTATGTCAATGGTCACCCGAGGATTTAAACTATTTCGGCATTATATGCTGAAATAACAATCACACTAATATTATATAAATGGCCAAGTGCGAGTCGGACTCGCGCACGAAGGGTTCCGTACCATTATCTATAAAAATCAAGTTTTTTGTATGGGAGCCCCCCTTAAATATTTTATTTTGTTTTTAGTATTTGTTGTTATAGCAACAGAAATACATAATTTGTGAAAATTTCAACAGTCTAGCTATCGCGGTTCTTGAGATACAGCCTGGTGACAGACAGACGGACAGACGGACAGACAGCGAAGTCTTAGTAATAGGGTCCCGTTTTTACCCTTTGGGTACGGAACCCTACAAAGCGAAAGTTTTTGTGTGTGTGAGCTACGCCACGCGGTGTTGCCCGCGCCTAAAGTAGCCTATGTGTTAATCCAGGGTGTCAGCTTCCTGCGTACCAAATTGATTTAGCAGTTTGCGCGTGACGAAGTAACAAACATACAACATACTCACACTCATAAACTTTCGCCTTTGTAACACTAGTGTGATTTTATAATACACACTAACTTTTCATTCGTTTTGGAAAAAAAATTTATAGTAAATAAATTCATCTATCCATATAAGACGTAAGATAAAAAAAGTTGCGAAAATGATTTTCGATCGAGACAACGTAGTTACGCCCGCCCAAAACTGCCCCGTGACCCCGATGAACTCCGGTCGGCCGGCCGGCGGCGCCTGGCGGCGGTGCTACTAATTGATCTCACGATTTTTTTGTCAACATTTTCTATTTCTCAATATTTATATTGACTAGCCAATTATGTAGGTCTTATACTAACGATCCCTATGAAGTGGCCTTTGGCTCCAAAACCAGTTAAAGATCACCGTGTATGGTATGGTATATGGTTAAAGAAAATTACCGAAAGTCCCGGGAAATCCCGGTTCTACCATAATCCGGTACCGAAAATCCCGGTTCCTTGAAACAGAATCGGTTCTCTATACCCTATTAGTGATCTAGTAAAGCCTGTACATACTATCACGTCTTTATCCCTAATGGGGCAGACAGAGCATTTTGGGTCTTGCGGTTCTATGCAGAGCCCAGGGCCGCAAGACCCAAAAGCCACTTTTAGCGTCATGGTGGGCGAGAAGATGGAAAAGCAATCAATACAGTGATGGGTTGCTAGCCGCATCGCCTGTTAACATGATTTGCATTTTAGCCCATTCCCTCGATCGGCTTTTACGATCTGCGTGGGAAGAGAAGCAGCTGGTACATTCTAAGTTTTATTTTTTTCACGGACCAGCATGGAAGAAGTAAAGCCCGTGGTTTGATTTATTACGGATATGTCCCTTCCACATTGTATAATGAACATGCAGTAACGATAAGGTAACTCTCACCAACTAACAAAGCCCGCTCCGTTTTACAAGTGGTAGCGTTTTCCATTTCCGCTGCGAGTGAGACCGCGCCGGCGTTCGCGGCTGACGTCACCCGCGCCAGCGCGGTGAGGCACTGCAGCGCCGCGCGCCGCACGCCCGCCGCGTGCGGCAGCTGGCACACCTGGGGGGCGGATGTGGATACGGAATACATGCGGAGCGGATACGAAAGAATCAAATCAAATCAAATCAAATATATCTTTATTATCATAGGATATTTAAAATATCTCTTAATAATCGTCATTATTTTTTTGCACTATTGTTGACGTCAAATAGTTACTTACAGCTAAGTTTACTACCGCTTCCAAAGCGCTAGTGCAGAAGAAGCGGTAACAAACTGCACTGCACCTCTTCAGAAGAAACAGTACTTATTCTAGGCATCATCAGAAGCGCTGCCCGCCGCACAAATGTCATAATTTAAGTAGATTCTGTATACGTTTTAATACAAAATTTACAAATTGACATTAATTTTAAACTTGACATCATGCTTAATTAATAATTATGACATTACAATGTATTATCAGTCCACATACCTAATTTTAATAATAAGTTTTTTTGCACAAAGAATTTCTATTGCAGTGCAGAGGGGCAATGCTGCCAGCCTTCTGGGTACCCTACCTCGCGGCGACGCGTTGGAGTCTCTTTTTTATTTATAGTAACTTTTTTATAATTTCTAAAAAATAAAAAAAAATAAAAAAATTTAATATCAGTATAATTGTATGTAGATGTTTTTGGAGAAAATGCTACAGTACAGTAATGTTCAACAGTTTGTTACGGTTCTTCTGTACTTGTGCTTAGGAAGCGGCAGTAAACTTAGCTGTAAGTAAATGATCTGACGTCAACATTTACCTTATTAAAAAACGACGGGTTGCACTCTGGGAGTGCCGGCAGAAGTGACAACTTGAATATTAACGTTGTACATTTTTGATATTTTGGAATGGTTAGGGAATAATTTTGCACGAATTGCTTTAATTATCAGAATAAAATATTTCAAATCTTTTCTGAACCACAGTCTGTCACAAATGTCACAAGCATGACACATTACACACACGAACGTAACGTAACATAAACACACACGAACATTCGCGCAAGCGCCCTGCGCCGTCTTACGAATTTTCGATCAGGCCACGTGTCCAGACGCGAGTTTAAGATTTTTTTCCCCTCCAAAAAAAATGCACAACGCCGCTAAAGAAGTTTTCACTTCAAAAATCGAACGAAAAAGAGTGACAATTATCCAGGGATACAAATATCCAAAGATAAAGAAATGATTTTGACTTTGACTTTGCACGCCCGGCGCGTGGGGCAGCTGGCACACCTGGGGCGGGTACGGATACGGAAGATCTGATTATGATAATGATGTTAATAGAGAATATGCATGAAAAAAATATGTGTTATCTAACCAGTTTATTTGTAAATATCTACACTAATATTATAAAGAGGAAAGATTTGTTTGTTTGTTTGTTTGATTGTATTGAATAGGCTCCGAAACTACTGGATCGATTTTAAAAATTCTTTCACTGTTGGATAAGTATGTTATCCCTGAGTGACATAGGCTATGTATGTACCACGGGCGAAGCCGGGATGGACTGCTAGTTTAAAAGTAAAGTACTAACAGTGAAATGAAAACAGAATAAAAATTGGTGGAAAAACGAACGAGATATAGCGATTTTACGAAAATATGTCTATCTCACTCGCAAAAACGCTATTTTCTATAGCAAATGCATTGATGACATGTAATTATGACGTCACCAGTCCATATCGGACTTCTTTCTCTAATTGAAACTTTAAAGTATCATAGGTTCGTCGCTGATTAAGATATTTGATAAATTCTTTCATATTTGTTTACTGTGGGTAATAAGTATTGCACGTATTTTTTAATTTATTTGAAATTAAAAAATACGTGCATATTCTCTATTATTACGCTTACTTTAACAATATTCTCGAAGTACGGATCAAGAGCATCGACATATTTTCCAGCGATCGAGCCCAGCAGTTTGAAGGCCTCAATTATGACGTTGGACCATTCTTCCTCCTGGCAGTTGGCTAGCACCGTGTTGAGGAGGTCCACAGGGGGCTGCAGGAAGGTGTGGAACAGTCTCTCTGGAAAAGATAAATATAAATAAATATATAGGGACAAATTACACTGATTGAACTAGCCCTAAGGTAAGTTCGAGACTTGTGTTATAGGATACTAACTCAACGATACTATATTTTATAACAAATACATATATAGATAAACATCCAAGACCCAGGAAAAATTGAAAAAGGCCATTTTCCAACTTGCCCTGGCTGGGGATCGAACCCAGGACCTCCGGGTTGGCGGTCTAGCGTGTTGACCATTACGCCATGGAGGTCGTCGAAGATAAATACATAAGTCTCTATGTCAATTCTGTGGTCTTTTCTTACTAAGGGCAGGCTTGTGTCACTCCCTACATTATTACTACGCGCGCCACGACCTCTTGTGATGGTAGTACGTGGGGGTGTACTAAAGATGTTCCTTAACTCTTTAAGATGCAACAAAACCCAGACACAATAGTAAGACAATGGAAGCCGGGTGGAATTTGTGACAACGGAAAGGTTAACTCAATGCTTTATTGTAGAGAACATGGTTTATATAAAGTGCACAAATAGAACATAGCTACACTGATGTCATAAGGTATGGCTGCCTAGATCAAGGATGAATAATCTAGGTGATGGTGGCGTCGGGTGAGAATTTGGACTAGTACAGCTATATAATAAGCCGTTTCATGTCTGGCTTGTTTTTATTAACTTAGTGTGAATAATATGTATCTGAGCGTGTTTATGCATTTACCACTGTGAATGTATTTCAAAAGCCAGAGGGAGTTTTCGTATTTTGAATATGTGGGTGCGTGCAATCCAGTCATACTACTAGTTTACGGCTTATGAAAATAGTAAGTGCGCCGATATACGAAGGTTATAATTGTTATTAGTAATAAATGCATAAATGTTAGAAGCCCATAAAGGAACTCGATGGGAATCGGCCTCTAAGGAGGCTCCGCCACTGTTAGGTGATCTACATAGAAAAGGTTACAAGGTGTAAGTCGGACAATGATAAGAACAAGTACATACACTACACACTCATCATCATCATCATCATATCAGCCACAGGAAGTCCACTGCTGGACATAGGCCTCCCCCAAGGATTTCCAAAACGACCGATCGGAAGCGGCCTGTATCCAGCGCCTTCCTGCAACATTACGTAGGTCGTCTGACCATCTAGCAGGTGGGTGTCCTACACTGCGCTTGCCGGTACGTGGCCGCCATTCGAGAACCTTTCTGCCCCATCGGCCATCGGATCTTCGCGCTATGTGCCCCGCCCACTGCCACTTTAATGAGCTAATCCGCTTGGCTATGTCAGTGACCTTCGTTCTTCTACGAATCTCCTCATTTCTGATTCGATCACGTAGGGAAACACCGAGCATAGTCCTCTCCATAGCCCGTTGAGCGACCTTGAGCTTTCTTATGAGACCCATAGTAAGGGACCACGTTTCAGAGCCATAAGTCATCACTGGTAACACACATTGATTAAACACTTTCGTCTTGAGGCACTGAGGTATTCTAGACGATAAAACACTGCGCAATTTTCCGAACGCTGCCCAGCCTAGTCGAATTCGTCGAAAGACCTCTTCCTCGAAGCTGGAACTTTCTGCCTGGATCAATTGACCCAGGTAGATATACTGGTCTACAACTTCTAGGGTGGAGCTCCCAACAGAAACAAGTGAAGGCGTAACGTGCCTATTTGACATGACCTTCGTCTTGTCAATATTCATTTTTAGGCCTACCTGTTGGGAAACTCGATTTAGGTCTTCAAGCATCGTACTTAAGTCCTCCATCGATTCTGCCATGACAACGATATCGTCGGCAAATCGAAGGTGAGTGATATATTCGCCATTAATGTTAATGCCCAGTCCTTCCCATTCCAGGAGCTTAAAGGCATCTTCCAGAGCGGCGGTAAACAGTTTTGGAGATATGACATCTCCCTGTCTTACGCCTCTTTGCAATGGAATATCCTTCGTACTGTGCTCCTGTACTCGGACCGACATAGTGGCTTTATTGTATAAGCACTTCAACACCTCGATATACCTACAGTCAATTCGGCACCGCTGGAGAGACTGAAGCACGGCCCACGTTTCGATCGAATCGAAGGCTTTTTCGTAGTCCACGAACCCTAAACACAACGGCCGATTATACTCCCTCGTCTTCTCTATAACCTGCCGCAATGTATGGATGTGGTCCATAGTACTATAGCCTTTTCGGAATCCGGCTTGTTCGGGAGGTTGGAAGGCATCAAATCTGTTAGTGAGACGGTTCGTGATAACCGTCGAAAACAACTTATAGACATGACTAAGAAGCGTGATGGGCCTATAGTTCTTCAAGAGAGTATTGTCACCCTTTTTGAAGAAAAGGACCACCACGCCCCTGTTCCACGCTTCTGGCGTTACGCCCTCGAGCAGAACGGAATTAAAGAGCCTCTGAAGGACTTTCAGTACCGGCGTTCCGCCCGCTTTCAGAAGCTCTGCTGTGATCCCGTCCTCGCCCGGCGCCTTGTTGTTTTTTAACTGTTTGAGGGCCATTCTAATCTCGTACAGACTGATGTCCGGGATATCCTCGGTATAGTGTCGGGTGAGCTTGGCTCTTGGATCTGTAGCCATATTCACAGGTTTTGCAACGGATGTATATAACTGCCCATAAAACCTCTCGATCTCTGCCAGCACCCCATCCTTTGTCGAAACCATGTTACCGCCCTCCGTCTTCAGCTTAGTCAGCCTGCTTTGCCCAGTAGACATGATCCTTGCAAACACTTTGGAACCTTTGTTTCGTTCTATTGTCTCCTCAATACATTTAGTATTAAAGGAGCGAATGTCGTGTCGCAAGGACCTTTGTATTCGTCTATTGAGCCGCCGATACGACTCAGCATCTTCGGAGGTTTGCAGCGTCATGGATCGTCGTTCTGCCATCAAGTTAAGGGTCTGAGCAGAGATTTTTTGAGGTTTCCTTTTAGGGCGGGATTTAAAAAAATTAGATCCCGCTGCTTGGACAGTTTCAACAAGCCCGTTGTTTAACTCGTCCACTGAAACGCAATCCTTGAGACCTTCGAAGCGATTGGAGAGTTCTATTTGAAAGCTCTCGGGGTTTTGAATCTGACTCTGTGATGGTCGTAGCGCAGACTTCATCAACTTGGACCTTTCGAGTCGGAGACTGATATTCATAATGCCTCTCAAAATTCGGTGATCGCTGCCGGTTTTAATCCTGTTGATCACGGAGACATCATTGAATATCTGCCTCTTGGTCGTCAGGAAGAAGTCTATCTCGTTCTTGACAGGGGGCTGGTCGTTTTTACTAGGACCTATCCAGGTCCACTTCCTCTGTGGCGGCTTTTTGAAGAAAGAGTTCATCGCAAAGAGTCCCTCTTCCTCCAGAAAATCAGCCAGCCTATGTCCCCTGTCGTTACGCTCGCCATATCCAAATTGCCCCACCCTGGTCTCTCCATCGCGTCCCTTGCCCAATTTTGCGTTAAAGTCCCCCATAATAACCGTAAGCTGGGTTTTGGAGGCATGTATGGCCCTACTAATGTCCTCATACACGACCTCAACCTCTGCATCTGAGTGTTTTCCGGTTGGCATATACACCTGTATAACCTTCAGCGAGTACCTTTTCGATACTCTGAGTATCAGGTATATTACCCTGCTGGAAACACTATCGATAGTAACTAAGTTATTTACGAGGGACCTGTGGACGAGAAACCCGACACCATGCTGAGACTTTATTTCGTCTCCTTCCCGGTGATAGAGTAGGTTACCGGACTCCAGGGTCGTCGTGCCCTCGCCCTCTCTTCGGACTTCAGACAACCCTACAATATCCCAACGTAACCTACTCATTTCCTCTTCTACCTCAGCCAGTTTTTCGTCCAGCCTCAAAGTGCGGACGTTGTGCGTTACCAGGGCCAGTTTTCGCCGTGGGTGGTAGCCCGATCTCATCCGGAGATTCTTAGCACCCCCTGCCCCGCCGTTACCATGACCGCTACCGGAGCCAGGAATAGCAGGGCCGCCGGGTACTGGGGGCCTGGTCTTTTTTTGTTCCTCCATTAGGGGGTTTTGCCATACTCGCCACGCTTGGCAGGCGGGTTGGCGAGCGCAGTGTTGTGTCACTATCAAGCTTCCGTCGCTGCTGCCCGTCGGAAGCCTGTTTTGGTGTTCGTGACGAATATATCCTTTAGTCGCCTCTTACGACATCCACAGGAGGAAAGGGAGTGGTTCCATTCTAGGCCGGAAACCACACGGCATACGACTACACACTACGGAATGGTAAATTCAGTGACATCAATCGTAAATCTAGAGTAATAAGAATGAAATTGGCTTGCAATGAACTTCGAGGTATGTTAAGGAAAAGGTGCAGAGTTGTGACGGAAGCTAAATTAAACCATATTGCTAACGACATTGAGTAGATATTTCTTTGAATTCCTTTACTGAGTAAGACTTCTGTATGTGAATACTAGTACTTATTCTGTGCTTAGGGGCTACATGCTGCCCCCATTTGAAATAAATTATTTAAAAGGAAACAGAGATATCATTAAAAATTTAGTCTTGATCAAGCCCTAAACCACTATTTACAGTTTAAAGTAAGAACACGAATCTTTTCTACGCACATTTGTGACAAACAGCCACTTTTCACTTTTCACACTTCGTATATCTTTCAGTGTTTAGTTATAAAATGTTTGTAAGTGTAGAATTTATCGCTGAATAAAGATTTTTCTATTTCTACTTTACTATTACCTGTCTCAAAATCTGCCAGATCGCCTTTTAGCACATCAGCTGCTGTCTGTAGCACCTTGGCGAAGACGCGAGGCTCCGGTACGGCCGGGAAGCCCTGGATCTGCAGTTCCCACTGCTCCATGGTGTACTAAAACAATTTTTTATCTTTTTTCCAGGCCTCAAGGAAATAGATAGCCTGAAGTGAAGCGCGTTGCTCAAGACAGAACGAGATGGAGAATGTACTGTAGTGGCCCTCTGCCCCACCCAGGGGACATAGGACAATAAGTCTAGTAAGTCAAGGAAATAGATAGAAGTAAACTTGTGATAGTAGTGGCTTAATTGAAAACTCGGCCTCCGTGGCGTAGGTACTGATTTACAGATTCGTTTCGTCTGCCAACTGGAAGTCCTGGGTTCAATTCTGATTGAACGAGGTTATTTTAGTAAAACTTATTCTTGCTGTTTTATTTTTGTTCCATTTTTCAAATTTTACTTTCTGATTTAATATGTTATATTATCTTTGCTATAGTAAGAGAGTGTTGAGCCTTGGATGAGGTGATTCACCAGTAACAACTAGGGACCTAAAATTACCGGCAAAATTATAAATTAGGAATTTTTACAGATTTCGTGTTGTTTTAATGTTCATTGTACATCAACTTACCCGTTTGTCTCGAACGAAACCAAGCTTATTGATGTAAAACTAAATTATTTGGTACCTAATTGATTTTTGGAAAACTTAAGTAAACAGTTTGTTTTGAAGTTTTGATTTTTAAAGTGTCTCTGACAGTTCTGTCTGACTGACTTGCCGTTCAAATTCACGTTCTTGACGTTGATATTTTTTTTTAACATAACATAAACCCATATACAGCCAAAGTTCTAGTGGTTAGAAGGTTAGAAAGAAAAGATATCCTAATAACAGTATCGAATGACAGACGATTTCTAATGGCTTTGAAATCCTGTTAAAATCTCGACACAATACAACTTATGTAACCAAAGGTTGGTATAGGTCCTTTGATTGCTTCAAGGGAGCTTGTGGCGACAAATCTATAAAAGTCCACTTGTTTTCGTAGCCGATGAAGTGGCGGTCGCATAGACGCCCAAACACGCCCACCGCAGACCGCAGTCCTTGAATAAACAGCCGCACCCGCACCGCAACTGAAATGACTGTCCACTTTAAACATTTCACATATTGTCCATGAGAATGAGCATTTATAACATCAAACTACCCCAATTTCATATTATAAAGTCCACTAGAATCAATTTGCAAAACAATTTAAGCAAACTCCAACTGAACCCCTTGACTTCCCACCTGCCAAAAACTCACAGAGAGCACAAAACTGATAATCTAACTAAAAAATAATCGAAATTAATATTCTTGCGCAAACAAAACAAGACGGTTACCCATCCAAATCCAACCCAACCAAAATTTACAAATTGGGAAGAAAGAGTCCTAAAATGAAGTTGAGGGTAAATATGTCGAGTATGTACTTATGTATAGTTAAGATTAGGTTTAGGAATAAAGAAGAGATAGAATAAAGATGGGCTCTAAGGGACTAGTATCCAGAGCTGTAAATTTATTTAAAAAAATATATATTTCTGTCAATCTGGCAAAATAACGATTTTGTACGTGACGAACCGTACACTGGTTGCGCTGGTGTCGAACCTACGTACTTTCGGACTGTAGGACCCACACGTTGGTCTCTCTCCTATATGTATGCGGGCGCTGTCTGCCTCTGTGCGCTGTGACACGATGCGGTTGATCGCGGGGGCTCAAGCCGTACCACTTTGACACAGATAATCGTAAGAAACGGGATGTATCAAAAGAAACGGGGGAATCAATGAAACGAAATAAAACACGATGTTATCGTGTATATACCCAGCGGTACGGCGAGCGTGGACGAAACGAACGTACGAGCGGACAGAGTGGCGTTCTATTTCCTGTATTTCCACTGTGTCTTGCTGTTTCTTCATAACCCGTTGTCCGATCTTGTAGTGCTGAAGTCGAGCTGCCAGTGCGGAACGCCGATATGGCCGTATATATATCCTATAATTTTCTGTATCGATCTATTGCGATACCGCCTATTTAACGCGCCAATAAGAAGCTGCGGTGTGCTTCCCCCCGCGCGCGCCCCTCTGTCCGTGCATCGTTCACGCTCTCTGTACTTAGGCTTTTATTTCTATAAACTATATAAAATTCTTATCTATTACATAAGTTAATACAATTCTATCAAGTTACATAATAACAGTCTAATAGGAACTATAAGCCTATGACTATTTGCTTGTAACGAAAACCTATTTTCTTATCAGAGTCTCCTATATCTGTTATACTATTTCCTACCTATCTAGGCTATCTAGCTATCTGGGGAATAAAAGACAAGAGAAAAATCTATTTATTTACAATGATTACAACATAAGTGTATATACTATTACCTATTTATACACCTATTTGCCTATGTATTACTATTAACTTACTAACTAAGGGAGAATAAAACCACTATAAAAATATATTTTAATTGCGACCTATTATAACTATGTACAAACTATAAGCTATATACTATTTCTATGTTGCTGTATGTCGGCTGTCCCGTACAGATTTGTACTTACCATGTAGGTACTTACTTTTAGAAGTTTCGAAAACAAAACAAACAAGAGTGCTATTTTTCATTGACGGACTCAGCGAAACACAAAACGTGTAGTTTTCCAACTCACCGCTCGCGTAAAATACAAATTGATCGTATTTTTGAAACCGTCGTGTCAGCGAAAAACAATATTGTTTTACACAGAAAACATCGATAATTTGTCTATGCTTTTCTTAAAATTCGAACATGAATAAAAAAGCAACGTGAAATGGAACGGATTTACCATGATTGGCTTCGATGACATATCTACGCTACAAATGTCAAAATTACGAGTGATCAAGAACACTCGTTGCAAATCCTTCGCAAACTACCGATTCAAAAATGCGCCCGTTTGGAAACGCTCGCGCAAACCCTTCGTAATGTGACAAGTGATTTCAAAAATACGTCTCCAGAACTCATGTTTTGTTTGTATTTATTTTATTTTCTCGCTTGAAAGTGTTGTTGGTGAAGTTTTATCTGCTTCCGTAATCGCTAGTAATATTGTTCTGTAAGTGATCGTCTTCATTCTGCTTGCTTTAATTTTGTTGTTCCAGTTACAGAAAAATTGCATTAAACTCTTTTTATCGACCTGTAAGGTTATGATACTATCACGTCGACAACCCATGGAACAGACTTGTCGCATGACTTGCTGATCAGTGCGTCTCATTGATGTTTATAAGCTTTCTTTAGTTTGTTTTTTCCCGAGTCTTCTTTTACGACATCCACTCCACGGGAAGACGTAAAGTGGTCCTATTCTACTCTGCCGGAAACCACACGGCAAAGAGGAAACCTTGAATTTGTGTTGTTACGCATTATTTAGCCTAAACATCTTTTTCAGGTGAACGCAGAAAGCCAATTGGCAAATACAAATAAACAGCCAGCCAGACTGAAGCAAAATGAATACATTTAAATGTGCATTGTGCTCACAAACATTTGAATCTAACAAATCTCTGGTAGATCACAAGACTGTCCATGCAAATGAGAACAGAATGTTCACTTGCAATAAATGCCAAAGGAGTTTTACGGATCACTACGAATACTTACTGCACGAAGTCACTCATCTACACCACAAGAATGAACACAAATGCATTGAATGCGGGGCTATTAAAAAGAGAATTGCTTTACCGATACATATACTAACACATTTCAACCGTGCAAAGCAAGCTTGCCAGTTCTGTGGAAGTATCTTGACAGTTGATAAATTAAAACAGCATATCTTAGAGCACACAGCTGTGAAGAAAAAGAAGAAATGCCCAGAATGTGGGAAAATGATAGCAGAAATGAAATTGGACCTTCATTTAGAGAAACATAAGAAAGTGATAAGGTTTCCGTGCGAATACTGCGACAAAACTTATACTACGAAGTACAGTAGAGACAACCATGTTAAAAGTCATACCGGAGAGAAGTCCGAGGTGTGTACCACATGTGGGGCTTGGTTAAAGAACATAGACGATTTGAGAAGACATATGAGACAACATATGGAAGATATAAAATACCAATGCGATTATTGCCAGAAAATCTTCTTTTCTAAACCAATGTTGGTGCAAGATATCAAACGGCACACCATAGGCCACAGATGTGGATGTAAGGGATGCAAATTTGCAGCTCCAACTAGAGACGGAGTTTTGGAACATCAGAGAGAAACACATTACTACTGTAAGGTTTGCCGTGTAGGCCTCTCGAGCAGCCAAGAATTTAAAAGACATAAGGTAACAAGGTTACATAAGGAAGCTGCTCTAAGGAGGAAGAAGACTGATAAGTTACAGAAAAATCTGTAGATACTTAATTTCTAGATTGTTAATCATTTAGTTTCATTTATTGCTTCTCATTTCAGCCATAACATACTTAATTTCATGCAAGGTTAATTTTTTTTTTGATTAAAACTAACGTGAGGTACACTCATTGTTTTATTTGCTGACTCTATACGTGAGTAACCCGTTCTCTAAATAAAACAATAATTTTTTGTTCATTTAATTTTAGACTTTAAGAAGCGCCCTAATACTTTTATTAATTAAAAAAGCAATTAACTTTATTCAAATGCTTTGATTTGTGGCTGACACACCACACCTACCCTCAGTAGATTCACTTTAAGATTTGCACAGGAGGAAAAAACTGTCCCTTACAATTATTAGTCATGTTTTTAGGCTTCCCATCGCCATATAAACATAATTGTTTCTCTTCCTTGTCACTAGATGGCGCTTTATGGTAATAATTAAAACATCAAAATCTTTTATCTTATACCTTCATATGAGCAGTTCTTGTATATTTACTAGCTGATGCCCGCGACTTCGTTCGCGTGGACTTTAGGACTCCGGCATATAAATATGCTCATCAGGCTGAAAAACTTTTGCTAATGCGTCATTAATGTATATTACTAACAGTTTAGCTGGATCATTATATTTTTGCATCAGGTGTTCCTGATCTTAGAGTTTTATACCTCAACAATAAAAGTTCATAAGGCTGAATAACTTTTGCTGAGACGCCATTTTTATATTTCTTATTATAGTATAGTAGCTGGACCATTATGGTTCTGTATCATGTGTTCCATTTTCCAAAATCAATTATAGCCTATATGTTGATAAAAAAGTTTCATTCAAATCCGTCCAATATTTTCGGAGATTAGCGTGTACAAACAGACACATTTTTTATTTTATTTTTTACTATATTACAGTCTCCATCGCCCCATTTTTTTTAAATATATTCCATGTACACATATTTTTTATTGTTTTATTATACGTAGAGACCATTATGTTTCCGGATCAAGGCTTTCAGACTTCGATTTTTATACCTCAACAAAAAATGCTTATCAGGCTGAACGACTTTGGCTAAGGCGTCATTTTATATTTCTTGTAGTTAAGCTGAATTATTAAGTTTTTGCATCAGGTGTTCCAGATCTTCGATTTTTATATCTCAACAAAAAATGTTCATCAGGCTGAACTACTTTTGCTAAGGCTTCATTTTATATTTCTTGAAGTTAAGCTTGTGATGAAGTCCTCTGGTGCTTCCCTCCTTACCCCGCTCTCCACCCCGCGCGCCCATATAAATACGGAGGCGCGAGGACCCTCGTCCTCTTTCGACCACGACTGGGCGCCGGGCTGCTTCAAAGCTGAGTACTTTTGGAAATCTCTTCTGGAACAACGAATCTCGTGGCTGTGAACCTACGACCCTTACCTGTGACTTCTTTCTCATTGTATAATTGTTAAAAATTAATTAAAGAGTTTGGTCTTTTCAAATATTGTTTCTTTCAAAATAATCACTACGTCACAAGCTGAACCATTAAGTTTTTGCATCAAGTGTTCCAGATCTTCGTATTTTTTTTTTCAACAAAAAAAATTCATCAGGCTGAACTACTTTTGCCAAGACGTCCTTTTATATTTCTTAAAATTTAGCTGGACCATTATGGTTCTACATCATGTGTTCCAGATCTTCGATTTTTATATCTCAACAAAAAATGTTCTTCAGGCTGAACTACTTTTGCTAAGGCGTCATTTTTATATTTCTTGAAGTTAAGCTGAACCATTAAGTTTTTGCGTTAGGTGTTCCAGATCTTCGATTTTTATATCTCAACAAAAAATGCTCATCAGGCTGAACTACTTTGGCTAAGGCGTCATTTTTATATTTCTTGAAGTTAAGCTGAACCATTAAGTTTTTGCGTTAGGTGTTCCAGATCTTCGATTTTTATATCTCAACAAAAAATGTTCATCAGGCTGAACTACTTTTGCTAAGGCGTCAATTATATATTTCTTATAGTTTAACTGGACCATTATGGCTCTGCATCAGGTGTTCCATTTTCCAAAATCTAATATAGCCTACATGTTGCTCAGGCTTAACATCTACATAACAAAAAAAGTTTTATTTGAATCCGTCCAGTATTTCCTGAGATTAGCGAGTACATACAGACAGACAGACAGACAAAAAATCCAAAAAATCTTTTTTGTGTTCTGTTACTCTTTTCTTATCGCCCACATCCATTTTTTGTAATTTTTATCAAATGTACAGACACGCGGTTCCTACTGTTTTATTATATGTATTGATTTATTTATAAATTTCAGTCTCTGAGAAGAGACAGAATCTCGAAAACGGCTCGAAGGCTCAATTCACACCGGGATGGAAGCGCGTGGAAGCGGCTGGAAGCGGCCGACACGGAAGAGAAGGCGCGCGGACTCCGGCGACTGCTGGCGCCCGCCTGCGCTTTCTCGCGACCGCGCCCACCCGCCAGAGCAGTCGTGCGCCGACACTGCGCGGACGCCGCTGGAGTGCTCGCGAAGTCGCGAGAATTCGCGCGCCGTTCTCCACTTTTTCAAACGATTCCATGTATTACAGTCATCGCGATAAAGTCTAAAATTGTATGACACTGAAACTGCTCTCCGCTTCCCTTCCGCGCGCTTCCATCCCGGTGAATGCGTAACCCCAGCAAAATGTTGCGCCGTAGAGAAATAAGAGTATTACAGATAGTTGGTTCATAGTAAGCCTCATTTTGTTCAAATATAGCAAAATGTGTTCATGTTGTATTTTCGAAGTTATTCGAGAAAAACTGATTTTAAAAAAAGGCGTTTAGCCCAGAATCAAGTATATGAAAAGAAAGCTCTTAATGAGTTGTAAATGTATACCGATAGCAAGATGTGTTCATCTTATACTTTTTGAGATATTCAAGATTTTGCTGGGGTAACGTTTTGCAATTTTCCATATCTCCAAAACTGTTAGTAGCAGAAAATTGAAAAAAATACTGTTTATAGGCCTTACTATGTTCAAATTTGTTTGAATATAAGTATTTTGATTTATCTATAAATATCGAAATAATTTATTATTTAAAAAAATCGGAAATTCCGGTTTACTCGTAAACTAGTACATTTATTATCAAATAAAAAGCAGTTACATATACGTGTATATCATACCTTCTAACGTGTACAAATTCGGATACACAAACATTACGCGATATGAAGATATAAAGGAATTTCATCGAATTCCTAGTGGTGTGACTTTGGCAATCGAATACGCAGCTCTCTCTGAACACAAATAGATAAACTATAGTGAACATGTGTGTTCATTTTGTTACAAAACATGCCTGAAAGTTTCGGCTTCAAATCTCGCATGGAATAGAAGTTATTAAAAAAACAAGAAAATATCATAAATTCTCCTATAAACCGACTAAATAACGGAGGCTACGAAAAAGCGGCCGTTTCATACTTGCGGGTTTCCTACGCATATTAGCAACCTAATAACCGATAAAAAGTACAGTCGAGCAGAATTATATTCATGTAGCCGATATTTAAAAAGTTTTAAGCATATTTACTATAGTATTATTTGGTGTGAATTCATACTTATTAGTTTTTGGCAATTGGGTTGACAACTTTATGGAAGTGTATGTCGGATAGATTAATAAATGTCGCATCCCCCACTCAAACAAAGCAATAAATACGAGTTTTATATTTTATTATTATCTACGAGACAGATTTTAAATTCCTTGTCGTCAATAGTATGACCAGAAACATAGTTAAAACTAAGTCTTTAATAATAAAAGTTGTAAATTAATAGATGATTGCGATGCACGAGTCCTTTTGTAAAAGAACAAAAATATATCAATATAGAAATGCATATAATTTGATCACATGTCACGGTGTCCAACACAAAAAGTTTGTTTTACAGTTCTGTCCAGCTTGCCACTATGTAGGCGTCTCTTTCTTACAACGCCGCGAAGCCCAGGCATACATTTTTTTACCATGAGTCATGTTAGTCAAGCCATGCCATTGTGAGACCTGAGACGTTGCTGTTTTGTGCTGAGCTAGTGTATTTAAAAATGGTAAGTAATTTTATTTTTTCATTTATTTGTTTATAGTTTAACTTCATTACTAATTGTAATATTTGAAATGTTGTATACTAAGTATTTTTTACTAAGAACAGTTAATTACCTGTTGTAAATGTGAGCATACTGTTGCTAAGAATATAAACGTAAAAGCGTAAATGTCAATATATAATTTATTTTTATCAAAATGTATAAAACTTGCAGGTACTCAGTTTCGCTAAAAAAAATAAGTATTTTAAAATTATAGGTTTCTGTAGTAATCATTGCAAAATCGACACTCGTATAAAAGGCTAAAAAATCTCGTCGCCGCAGTACTCGTATTTTATATTTTATAAAGAATGTTTAATCGCTTAAACTCATTTTTGATCTAATATGCATAACATATGCCCAGGCTGCGCACAGGTATGTAGATCGGAGATCGAATCAAGCGCCATCAGTGTGAGTGTGAGAACTGCCGCGCTCTTGCATTTTTTCTTCCGCCTAAAATTATTTTATGATAACTCGTAAAGTATTCATTAATCTCACATGTAAAAGATTAAAAGGTGATATGTGAAATTAGTGATAAAAGTACACTTGTTAAATAATACTCAATTTATCTGTGATTTTCCTAGTTTAAGTTATATAGCATACCATTATTGTAAAACAGTAATTTGAATAAAAAAATAATCAAGCTCATATATTTTCTTTATCCACAAACCGCAAGAACCTTTTTGTACGCGACTGTACTACCAAAAAAAGACTATTATGCCATTTATTTGAGATGGTTACGCTCAAGTATGAAACGGCCGCTTTTTCGTAGCCTCCGTTATTTAGTCGGTTTATAGGAGAATTGATGATGTTTTCTTGTTTCTTTAATAACTTCTATTCCATGCGAGATTTGAAGCCGAAACTTTCAGGCATGTTTTGTAACAAAATGAACACACATGTTCACTATAGTTTATCTATTTGTGTGCAGAGAGAGCTGCGTATTCGATTTCCAAAGACACACCACTAGAAATTCGAAGAAATGCCTTTATATCTTCATATCGCGTAATGTTTGTGTATCCGAATTTGTACACGTTAGAAGGTATGATATACACGTATATGTAACTGCTTTTTATTTGATAATAAATGTACTAGTTTACGAGTAAACCGGAATTTTCCGATTTTTGAAAATAATAAATTACTTCGATATTTGTAGATAAATCGAAATACTTATATTCAAACGTAGTAAGGCCTATAAAGTTTATTAAAAAATACTGTTTATAGTATAAACAGTATTTTTTTTAAATTTCTGCTACTGACAGTTTTGGAGATATGGAAAATTGCAAAACGTTACCCCAACAAAATCTTGAATATCTCAAAAAGTATAAGATGAACACATCTTGCTATCGGTATACATTTACAACTCATTAAGAGGTTTTATTTTCATATACTTGATTCTAGGCTAAAAGCCTTTTTGACGTGACAACGTCTTAAATTAGGTTGCGGCTGGGAGTCACTTATGAAAAAGTGTAACGCTCGGTAACGTTACGATGAGTTACCGAACGAGAGAGAGGCCCGCCGAATGCCTTGCGTCTCTCTCCCACTCAACTATGTTATCTACGTTGTCACGTAAAATCTTCGCCCGTAAAACCGACTTTACAGGCAACCATTTTTTTTTTAAAAACATCTTTCTAGGGTAACGTTACTCCAGCAAAATCAGTTTTTCTCAAATAACTTCGAAAATACAACATGAACACATTTTGCTATATTTGAACAAAATGAGGCTTACTATGAACCAACTATCTGTAATACTCTTATTTCTCTACGGCGCAACATTTTGCTGGGGTTACGCATTCCATCCCGGTGTGAATTGAGCCTAACGATTTCGCTGAAAATTGGTACATGAGGATTTTTGGGACTAAACAATCGATCTAGATTAGTCTTATGTTTGGGAAAACGCGAGTTTTCGAGTTTTCATGCGTTTTTCTTTCCATGCAGAATATGGTCGCTAATTTCGTCGCGCCGGCCGCCATCTGCTTAGCTTAGCGATTAAGGATGCTAACCGCTACAAAGAGTGTTACTGGTTCGAATCCCACTCGGTGACTTACTTTTGTTTTTTTTATGTTCAAGTTTATATACTTATAATTTTTTATTTTGTAGTTACTCTTATTAGACAAGTTTAAAATTTTTTTGGTAATGTTTGAGATGTAACCCAGGTACTTTCTATTATTTAAATAAAGCGGTACCTATGTCTAATTAACTAAAAAATGAAATGCAATAAATATTTTTAAAGCATATGTCGTCATGTATGTCTGTCTGTCGGTCCGTATGTCACATCACAGCCACTTTTTTCCGACACTAAGAACTATACTGTCGAAACTTGGTAAGTAAATGTATTCTGTGAACACAAAAAAAAGTGAGAGGTGTCAAGGGACACCCGGATGGAACGAAGTTTCTTTGGATTAATTAGGAGAGAGAGAGAGAGAGACAGAGAAACACGCGCACGCCGCACGGCTTACAAGTCTTACAACAATATCAAAAAGTGTCGTAAGTTTTGTTCCTAATTTTTTTCGTCTAGCCTCCTTTCGCAACGCTTGTTATTGGAGCCACGTTCCAAAAGCAATAAATTTTGGGGGTTCCCTATACTTAGAACTGAAACTCATTTTTTTTTTCATCAGACTTATACGCGTGTGGTTTGGGGTATCTATGGATAGGTCTTAAAAACGATAGAGGTTTCTATCTATATTATGTTTCTATATATATCTATAGATAGGAGAGTATCATTTTTTCCAAACTGAATAGTTTGCGCGAGCGAGAGACACTTTCAAAGTGGTAAAATGTTACCCAACACCGCGGCGTTGGGTAACAGACTAACAGACGAATTACATACAATTCCATGGGTATAATATAACGTGGGTTTACTATTTTCCATACTCAGTGTTCTATGGGGGTCACCAATGAAGTGATGTGGATATAAAAGAAGTTGAAGTTTATTTACAATTTATTTACACTAGATCACTATATATATACAGAAGGAGAACACACAAGTTTAGAAAGAAATGTTTTAGTGACACGCAGAATTATTTACAATAATTTTCACAATCCGTACATATCGATTTGAAAAGAAACAAAAACCAACTGACAACAAACGTTACCAAAACCAGCCGCCGCACGTCAGGCGGGGCGGCACTGTCTTTGTACAAGCCGCGCATGCGTGCGGCGCCCTGTCTTGGCTGACAATATTTATATACATATAAAAACAATGTTAGTCTGTCTGTGTGTTAAATTAATATGTACAATACTTAAAACTATAAAAATAATTACATCAAATATATATATATAGAAACTCTGCAAAGGAGTGGCAGTATAGGCCACATATCTACGTTCAAAGATTTAGATTCTAGTATATTTAGAATATTTTATTAGTTATTATTCTAGCTCGCTCGACTAATCTATCGATTTAAAAAAAGTATACCAACTTCCTTTTAAAAAAATAAAGCTGTCATGTCATGTCACTGTCAGCGAATCAGCTGGGAAACAAGTGAAACAACATTACAAAACAAAACAAATGTAAACAAGATGTTTAGCGTATTTTTACTTGTATCAAGTAGTTTTATTCATTGAATCTGATAATAACTACAATATTAACAGAAGAAAGGTAAGTAATCTATTAATAAAGTATCAGTGGCATGTGCAAGTCATCTCTTTTGTTTTTATTCGTAGTTAATAACTTTTTCAGATGAGCGATAAATTTCCAAAACCTATTAAGATAAAGAAACAGCCAGCTTCCTTCAAATGTGCACTGTGCCGACAAATATTTAGCACGAACAAGGATTTAATTAACCACAAATCAGTTCACGCTAAGGAAAGCCGAGTTTTCACTTGTCCACAATGTCAGGAGAGTTTCACTGACCACTGTCTCTATTTGCTGCACGAAGTCACTCATTTACACAACAGAGATGTACATAAATGCATTGAATGTGGAGCTGTTAAGAAGAAAATCTGTGTAACTACACACATTATGAGCCATTTCAGTCGAAAGAAACCAACATGCGAAATATGTGGCATAGTTCTAAGCAATGAACAGATGAAAATTCATGTGAGAACCCATAGCACCTTAGAAAAGAAAGTTAATTGCAGTATATGTGGGAAAATGATCAGCGAAAAGAAGTTACAAAGTCATTTATCAACGCACGAAGAAAAAAGTTTTTCATGCCAGTTTTGTAAGTTAACATTTAAAAAGAAATATTTAAGAACCCTGCATGAACGTCGTCATACTGGCCAGAAACTGTTTATATGCAACCTGTGTGGTCACCGTGGGTATAGTAGCTATGCTATAACAAGACACAAGCGCGGACATTTCGAAGAAAACAAGTATGAATGTGACTATTGCCATAAAGTTTGTTATATCAAAAGTGAGTTGTCCAAACATATAAAATTACACACTGTGGGATATAAGTGTCGGTATAAGGGTTGTAAGTATGTAGCACCAACGAAAGAACGACTTAAATCTCATAAAATGAAGACACATTTTTACTGTGACACTTGTTTGAAAGGTTACTGCAGCAAGAAAGTGTTATTGTGTCATTATAAGAGTAAAACACACACCGACTTATTATAAAATGTCTAACTTTGTTACCTACTAGGTTTAAATTATTATCCAACCACATCAAGTTGACATCCATACTTATATATAAAGCTTTTTCGTTTGTTTGAACACGCTAATCTCAGGAACCACTGGTCCGATTTGAAAAATCCTTTCGGTATTAGATAGATCGTTTCTCGAGGAAGGTTATAGGCTATATTGCATCACGCCCGCGACTTCACCCGTGTGGATAACGCGAGCGAAGCCGCGCGCGCTGCCTCTAGTCTAGTAATATGCCACGGTCTCATCTGAAAATGTCAACTTGATTTGGTCAAATAATGGTTTAAACCTAGTAAGTAAGTAACAAAGTTAGACTGCATTTTATAATAAGACGGTTACAGTCTTATTATAAAAGGGGACTAACTTTATGACTTGGTTTAATTTATTATTCACCCATTTAAAGTTGATAGTTACGTAAGAGAAGGTGACATATTGCAAGAGGTTATCTAGTTTTGGGCAGATAATAGTTTAAACCGAGTACTAAAGGTAGTCCGTGTCTCATAATAAGTTGGAAAGGGACTTGACATACAATATACAAGTCCCTCGTTTAAACGTTAGACTGCTTTTATTAACCCATTTGCAACCGCCAATACCAGACACAATAGAAAGACAATGAACGTGGGCATTTATAAATGCCGTCCGGGTCTTTACGGGTTAAGTGGAATTAGCCTAGATAATTTATATGTTCCACTCTTTATAAGAAAGAATCTGTTTGATTTTGGACATGATTGTTGTAGTGTCAAAATCGCATTGTGTTACCAGATAGCGTCACCATTGTTACTAAACTGGTTGAGACCATGGCATTATACTGGATGGGACATACCGTAATAAATCGTAGCACGGGCTATACTAGATAACTATATTATAATGATAGTAAAATAACAGTCAAAAAACAAAAAAAATGGACATTTCCATACAAATTGCCCAGGCACACTTTCATATAGAATTGTCGATTTTTTTTTGTATTTGATTTGTTTTAATTTCATTGTACTTCAGTGATCAAGTATAGCCCTTGCTTTCATTTATCACGGGTATGTCATTTATTACGGCTTTCATAATAAATATGAATAATAAATATAACAAAACTGCCTCTGTGGTGTAGTGGTTAGAGCGTTCTATTCATACCCGGAGGTCGCGGGTTCGAATCCCGGCGGGGACAACGATTTTGTGTTGTTGTCCTAGTTTGGTTAGGACATTTCAGGCTGATCACCTGATTGTCTGATAAGTAAGATGACCCGTGCTTCGGAGGGCACGTTAAGCCGTCGGTCCCGGTCACTGTCTTTGACATTGGTCGTTACCTAAAACCATGTCAGAGGCCTTACGGCGGTTTAAAAACTCTGACATTAGTGTTAGTCACTAACACACACGATAAGAAGAAGACGGCTTTCATGTTGTATATGGCAGCTTGCATTGTTTTACTATTGGCGATCTCAAATGTAGAAAACTAAAACCCTTTTTTTCATTGTGTACATAAGTCATACAATAAAAGATAAATCTTTTTGTTACTTTGTTTGCTACAAAATGACGCAAAAAAACTTGCTGTCACAAGTATTGTAAGTACCATTTGCAACAAGATCCTACTAATATTATAAATGCGAAAGTGAGTTTTTATATTTGTTTGTTTGTTACCTCTTCACGCTTAACCCTTTAACCGCGAGCTTCGCATATATGTGACAAAGATTGTCGGGCCCATTACGCGAAGGTCGCATATTTGCGACAAAAAAAAATGCTCGTATGGCACATAACTTACGTATCCATATCCGTTTTTGGTTGTAGATAGGTATGTTAGATTTTCCATGTCTCGCGCTGGGGGCACAACTGATATAAAGTCTCGCGGTGAAAGGGCTAAACTAATGAAGCGATTTGGATGAAATTTGGTATGGATGTAGTTTGAGACTCGGGGAAGGACATAGGGTACTCTTTATCCCGAAATTCTCACGGGGAGCGAAGCCCGCGGGTACAGCTAGTGAACTTATAAAACAATTGAACTCATTCATTCATACTATCAATTGAAGAGAGAAGTAAAATTGTAAGTATTTACGTTCTTTACAATATTGTTAATATGATCTCAAAAATAAAAGACATTGTTTAAACGACACATTTTTATTGCCAATTAACTTAAAAATACTATTTTACATGAACATTCATCAGTCATTTATAAAATCTAACTAGAAATTAACCACAATAAGATGACAATCCCCACTGAAAACAAGTTTTCATATAAGCATAGAAATAGACATGTTTTTTTATTATATTTAAGAGGTGTGCTCTTGTGGGTGAAGTGCTCTCTAATTTCTTATCTTCAGCAAAGTTCTTAACCTCCTTATGATTTTACAGTATTTTTTTTATTTGATCGAAATATGTGTGTGATACTGTGAAAATGAGTTTCTTTCGGCTTCTCTTCTCAGTAGTGGTCGTTATAAAGCCATGGTGTCGGTAGCTTTCTTTAAAAAATTAATTAAATTTTAATATACACTACATGTAATGCAAATTATACATCTTAGTAATAAAAGTCATTTTGGAAATCTTTGGGAGAGGCCTATGTCCAGCAGTGGACGTTGCGGCTGAAATAATGACGATTAATAAAAGTACTTGAAAATGAAAGGTTAATTACTAATTAAACATTTAAATCTTTGAATGTTAGAAAATATTTCTTTCTTGAATTAGGAGTGATTGTCATCTTACTGTGGTCCATCCATCTACACAAGTCCAACTCAACTACGTTTGGCACCTTTGACTCAAGGCGACGGTATTTTCACATTTTTAAGTATTTTCTTACAGACTTTTGTCCCTTTTTATAATTTTTTTTATCGCATTTACAATGCAATTTTCTATCTTTTTACAAAATAAGTACCAAGGGGCCGTCCACATATGACGTGACGCAGAATTTTATTTTGACCCTAGTTACGTAGGCTATAGATATACGTTATGATCCTTATCATGACATCTCTCTCATTAAAAAATGTCATATGTAAGTTTAGTTTTAACCCTTTAACCGCGAGCGTCGCATATATGTGACAAACATTGTCGGGCCCATTCCGCGAAGGTCACATATTTGTGACAAAAAAAAAATGCTCGTATGGCACATAACTTACGTATCCATATCCGTTTTTGGTTGTAGATAGGTATGTTAGATTTACCATATCTCGCGCTGGGGGCACGACAACTGATATAAAGTCTCGCGGTGAAAGGGTTAATAAAGCATCTAGCGAACACACTTGTCTTTTTTAAAAGCTCTCCACGAGTCGCCTCATCGTATCTCCCTTGTCATGCTTTTTTTTATCCCCTTAACACGTACTGTCACATTTGCCATGACCATTTCCCCTGAAGCTGTGACGTTATTATGTTGACGGCCCCTTATTAAACACTGTTGGTAGTCTTGACCTACAATACACTAGGCCTTTCCCGGGTTACACATATGTACACTATCACTTCCTTATCTCTAACGGAGTAGACTTAATCAAGGGTCACTGAAAAGCTTTAACAAAAGCCATTTACATTGTCACACAAAGTTAAGACTTTTTTTGAGTCACTACCCCCTTTTCACGCTTTTTTCTATCCCTTTAATATTAGCATTACACCCCCATCGGTGTGACGTAATATGTAATTGGCCCCTACAAGGTAAACAGAACTAAGGGTCACCCGGCCTTATTTAACATAAAGAAAAGAATAAGAAAGAAAAGTAAGAAAGATATTAGTATTTTCGTCTATTCCTTCGATCGGCTCCTACGACCTACGCTGGAGTATTACCAGCTGGTACATTTGCAATTTGTTCTTATCTCCCAGATCAGCATGGGAGAAATGAACCAAAATAGTGACGAATTTATAAAAAAAATAGCTAAGAACAGCACAGGACCGAGATGGGTGGCGTCGACGAAGGGAGGTCTACGCTCAACATACATACATACATACTATCACGTCTTTATCCCTAATGGGGCAGACAGAGCATTTTGGGTCTTGCGGCTCTATGCAGAGCCCAGGGCCGCAAGACCCAAAAGCCACTTTTAGCATCATGGTGGGCGAGAAGATGGAAGAGCAATCAATACAGTGATGGGTTGCTAGCCGCATCGCCTGTTAAAATGATTCGCATTTTTGCCCATTCCCTCGATCGGCTTTTACGATCTGCGTGGGCAGAGAAGCAGCTGGTACATTCTAAGTTTTTTCGTTTCTCCCAGACCAGCATGGTCAACAGTGGGCGGAAAAACGGCTGAGATGATGAAGATTATAAAACAGCTCAGGCATTTCCCCGTGTGAAGTGGCAGTGGGCAGCTAAAACACCCTGTCCTGGTAGCCTAAGTCGACGGGCTGTGACCTATGCTCAGCAGTGGGCGGAAGAATGGCTGACATGAAGATTATAAAACAGTTCGGGCATTTCCGTCTCTGTGTGAAGTGGCAGTGGGCGAGATGGGTGGCCTACGCTCAGCAGTGAACGGCTGAGATGAAGATTATAAAACACCTCGGGCATTCCCTGTGTGAAGTGGCAGTGGGCATCTAAAACACCCTGTCCTGGTAGCCCGAGTCGACGGGCTGCGCGGGCTTAGGTTGCGCTCCGGCCACATGGTGGTGGTGCCGAAGGTGGCCAGGCCGGCGCGGCGGCGCTAGGTACTCGAACATGCTCTGCGTGTGCTGCGCGAGCATGTTGGCGAGCTCGCACGGCATCGGGTCCGTCCAGAAGAAGTCGTGGTTCAGAGCTGTGTCGGCGTCGTATCTGATTTCGAAACAAATATTTCATTCGAAACTCTCCTACAAGTCAAATTGGATACTTTTTATTCCGTACACTAACCGTCTTATTATAAAATGCAGACTAACTTTGTTACTATACTCCATTTGGTTAGGTATTTAAATAAATGTAAACAACCTTGACATGTCTTTTTATTTAAAAATACACTCTATAAATCAATACATACATACTATCACGTCTTTATCCCTAATGGGGCAGACAGAGCATTTTGGGTCTTGCGGCTCTATGCAGAGCCCAGGGTCGCAAGACCCAAAAGCCACTTTTAGCGTCATGGGGGGCGAGAAGATGAAAAAGCAATCAATACAGTGATGGGTTGCTAGCCGAATCGCCTGTTAACATGATTCGCATTTTTGCCCATTCCCTCGATCGGCTTTTACGATCTGCGCGGGAAGAGAAGCAGCTGGTACATTCTAAGTTTTTTCATTTCTCCCAGACCAGTATGGGAGTGGGAAGTAATGATGTATGTTATAATTTATATAATAATTAAATTGTAATTTGCAAAGGTATTGATTTATATAGTGTATATTTCAATAAAGAGATATATCAAGATTATTTACATTTATTTAAATACCTGACCAAACGGAGTACAGGTTTAAACCATTATCCGACCAAATCAAGTTGACATCTAGTAATATGCATTGTCTCATCTGAAAATATCAACTTGATTTGGTCAGATAATGATTTAAACCTAGTAACAAAGTTGGTCTGCGATTTGTAATAAGACGGAAAGGGACCTATTACTACGTAACTACGTAAGTTATCATCAGGTCTTTTTGTCTCCACTGCAGGAGCACGACCCTCTGTACTACCAGAGCCATACTTGGCCAGAGCAGCCAGAGTACTTGGCCTACACTCTCCACGCTGCCCAGACAGGTTGGAGAGGTCTCATTGATGTTTATAAGCTTTGTTCAGCTTGTATTTCCTAAGTCGCCTTCTACGACATCCACGGGAGGACTTGGGAGTTGCCCTATTCTACTCTGCCGGAAACCACACGGCAATTACTATGTAAGTACCCTAGTATTTATTTTGTGGTATTACTAAGCCTCCTATTACTACCAGGCAGGATGTATCTTACGTTGACACTTTTTTTATTTATCACTTACATGCACTCATACAAAAGTTGGTTAATAGGTAAGTACATGACTACAACTTACTATTCTTTTAATAAAATAGTCCTCTCATTAATTTAATATTACTTATATGAAATTCAATAAATATTTCTAAATCATATTCAACTTTGTCACTTTTTTGCTAGTCGTGTGTGCTGCCATCTCTGTGTGTCCCCGCAACTCCAGTATTGCCTACTTACGGGCCCTCCAATAGTTTATATGGTTTTGAGTATTTGTTACTTTAGTTATTATACAGGGTGGCCAAATAACAGGTATACACTTTAGTTTTGTAATTTTATTCTATGAAATATAAAATATATCAAGTATTCCTTGTTAAATATAATATTTAGGGCCGGCAGTTACACATGGAAAATAATGTCAGACAAATGTCCACCTCTAGCAGCATCACAGACATGAATCCTTTTCATCACATTTCCTGCGTTATCTCAGTGACTGTGTCTCGAATATTTGGTTTTAATTGCTGAAGGTTCTTTGGCATGTTAGAATAGACACGTCCCTTTAGATAGCCCCACAGAAAAAAGTCAGGAGCTGTTAAATCAGGCGATCTTGGGGGCCAATCAATGTCACCGTTTCTCGAAATCCAAAAATCGGTCGCAATTTTCTCAGTTTCCGCAATACATGATTGAGTTGAGTAAAACGTTTAAATAATTAAAACACGTTGTTCCGTCGTAAAACGCTCCATAATAACTTTGCCGTATCTACACAAAGTAATATTCATGCAAAAACTGTCATAATTACCGCCACAACAAAATGGCGGCAAAAAAAAGTTGTATACCTCCAAGTTGGCCACTCTGTATTATCTTTGGTAGTATTTAATATAATTAGTTTACCTCTTGGCGGGGTCCAGTTGCAGTAGCTTGTCTAATAAGTCGCAGCCGTAGGGGTCCTTCACGTAATGCTTTAGCCTTTCCTGTAATAAAAGAACATAAATTATATAAATACTAGCTGATGCCCGCGACTTCGTTCGCGTGGACTTTATGATTCCGGCGTATCTGCATCAGTCCAGTGCAATAAAATAATATTGCGACTATAAATTGAGATGTAAGCTTCCTATCTTTCAGGTTGGATCAAATTGCACATGGTGTGCAAATCAGATTTAAAATCGATTTAGTAGTTTAGGAGTGCATCAGGGACAAACGAAGTGACACGTAATTTCTATATATAAAGATATAGGGACAAATAACACAGATTGAGCTAGCTCCAAAGCAAGTTCAAGACTTGTGTTATGGGATACTAACTCAAAGATACTATATTTTATGACAAATACTTAAAAAGATACACATCCAAGACCCAGGACAATTTGAAACAGGCCATTTTCCAACTTGCCCTGACCGAGAATCGAACCCGGAACCTCTGGGTGGCGGCCTAGCATGGTGACCACTACGCCACGGAGGTCGTCAAATCAGTTCTGACAACGTTAACGAGTTTTAGGGCGCGTTTACTAGGTTCAACCCGCTTTAATCCAACAACTCAAATCAGATACTTTTTTTATGAACGTCAAAACAAACATTTTCTATGTTTTTTGTATAAAATACTGGCAGATGATGTCATAGTTTCTTGGAGTCAAATGGCGCTATTTGACTTGTACGGAACCCTTCGTGCACGAGTCCGACTTGAACTTGGCTGATTATTTCTAAACGTAAAAACGATTTTATGTCACTTAAACTATGACGTCTGAGTTTCATGGAGGCAAATATGTTTTTCTGCAATAATAAATCTAATTGATTGCTTTCCATCTTCTTACCCACCATGACGCTAAAAGTGGCTTTTGAGTCTTGCGGCCCTGGGCTCTGCGTAGAGCCGCAAGACCCAAAATGCTCTGTCTGCCCCATTAGGGATAAAGACGTGATAGTATGTAATAAATCTAAAATCAAATCACGTTGAAAATGGAAATGATTGTGACAAGTGACATTGTTTTGTTTTATTTCCTACACACAAATTATTTATTTTTGACCCAGGGCGGCGATTGCGCGCGGTTCTCCACCCCAGGCCACACGTCAGGTGTATCCACACAGCTGGGAGCTCAAGATGAATGCCGGCCACGTACCTTGACCTTCCTCTTCTGTCCTCTGGGCAGCTCCATCTTGTTATACAAGTCCAGACACTACACTCCAGGCTATACTTAAGGTAGGATCCACACAATTAGAGCTCAAAATGAATACCGTCCACGAACCTTAACGACCTCTGTGGCGTAGTGGTCACCGTGCTGGTCCGCCACCCAGAGGTCCCGGGTTTGATCCCTGGTCAGGGCAAGTTGGAAAATGGCCTTTTTCAAATTTTCCTACGTCTTGGATGTTTGTCTATACAAGTATTTGTTATAAAATATAGTATCGTTGAGTTAGTATCCCATAACACAAGTCTCGAACTTACTTTAGGGCTAGCTCAATCTGTGTTATTTGTCCCTATATATTTATTTAATTTATTTACCTTGACCTTCCTCTTCTGTCCTTTGGGCAGCTCCATCTTGTTATACAAGTCGAGGTTCTCCACTCCAGGCCACACGTCAGGAGTGCAGGATCCGCACAGTTGGGAGATCAAGATTAGTTGTTGCTGCTCTGTGGGACCCTGGGTAAACATTTTGCTGTCAGTAAATGTGTTCAGTATTTATACTCTACACAGCACTTAGTACTGGCATAGATTGACAAGATAATATGTTATTTCCAGTAAATAGGGTATACAAGGTCCAGTGCTGCGCCATTAGAATGGAAACCGAGATATAAATTTAGAATTTTGTCTTGACCAAGGCCTAAATAACCCTTCAAACTATTTTATAATGTTTATAGTTTAAAGTGAGGATGTGAGCTTCTGTACGCACATTTGCGAAAAACGGCCACTAATAACTAATAGACAGATTTATTTGCTGCTATAACACACATACCAAAAAGAAATACACAAATCAGACACATAAAGGAAATAAACTTCTATAACTATCTAGGATAAGTCCGCTTAAATGTTTACTTTTATGATTTGTATCTGTGTTCTTTTTTGTGTACAATAAAGCTTTATAAACAAACAAACTTCTACCTACGTGGACAATTTTGAGTGTGTGTGCTACAGAAATACAAATTGGCCACAGCTCAGTGGTAACACACTTTTGCCTAATTTGCATATGAAAGCTTCACATTCTCATATTAAACTGTTTAAAACAAGAATAGACAACATTTAACCTGCATAATAGGTGACCTGGTCCACATTTCCGCCATGATGCAGCCGGCGCCCCACATGTCCACCGGAGGCCCGTAGTTCCTGTCGCCTGTACAAGGAAAAACACTGCTAAAAACTGTCCTCGAGGGAAGTAAAATCACATTGCTTTGTCTCTGGCATCTTTAGGTGACTATTGACACATATATACCTCTCCTTTATTAAAAAGGTCTGAAATTTGATCATGGTATGTTAGTCGAGGACGAACCTGACCCTGAAATGTAAGAACTCACCTAACAACAGCTCTGGAGGCCTGTACCACAACGTCACCACTCTGTTCGTATACTTGTTCGCCTGCCCAGACTTCGCCACACTGTACGCCCGCGCCAGCCCAAAGTCAGCCAGTTTTAAGATCCCATTCTTCGTTATCAAAACATTCGCAGCTTTCATATCCCTATGCAATATCTTATTGCTGTGAATGTAATATAAACCGTTCAATAACTGCTGCATTACCTTCTTTATCTCTCCTAAACTGAATTTCACATTCACATTCGATAATAAACCCGCTAAGTCGTGCTCGCAAAAGTCAAATACTAGATAAAATGTTGACCTATATTTGTTGTGTAATGTAGCCTTTGTTCTGCATATTTCTATTAAATTCACTACGTTCTCGTGTTTTAGAAGCTGTAGGATCTTGATTTCTCGCAAGGCAGTGATTGGAAAACCTTCTTTTTCATTGTCCATTAACACTTTCTTCATAGCGACGAATTTTTTGCTGCTGTTACGAGCGCGCGCTTTAAACACTTCCCCGAACGTGCCTTGGCCTATTTTGGCTACTTTCTCGTATTTAGAAGACTCGTCGCAGAATGGGAAGTCGAAATCTTCGATGTATTTCTCTTTTTCTCTCATGCTGAGAATGGTGGAGCTCGTGCTCATAACAGGAGGAGCCGCCTCGCGAGGGGCGCTCACGCTTTGCATCTTGGAAGCAATTTTGACTTTTTAAAGGATCTTTTAGGGAAATAGGTTTTGGGATGAGTCTAACATCCCAGACAGAGTTTTTAGATAAATAAAATAATCTTGAAAATAAACACAGGAACTGCAATGCAAACGTAAACTGCTGAAACGTCAATGTCAGTGTGACAGCTGTCGAATCTTGAATCGTCAGCACGTTTTGCACAGATTAAAAATGTCTATAAATTCGGGCTTAATCCATCGATTTTGTAACCGTTACATTTTATATACAACATACAACTATTTTCTTTGCCAATAGACGGCGGCATAAAAAATTATTGCACCGTGCACCTCAGAGATATGGGACTTTAAGTCCCATATCTCTGGTGCACCTAGAAATTATCATCATCATCATAGACAGGAACTAATGGACCTAAGCATACCAAACCAACAAATTGCCAAAACGACTGATCGGAAGCGGCCTGCATCCAGCGGCTTCCTGCAACCTTGCACAGGTCGTCTGACCATCTAGCAGGTCGGTGTCCTACGCGCTTGCCGGTACATGGCCGCCATTCAAGAACCTTTCTGCCCTATCGGCCATCGGTTCTTCGCGCTATGTGCTCCGTCCACTGCCACTTCAATGAGCTAATACGCTTGGCTGTGTGTATGACCTTCGTTCTTCTACGAATCTCCTCATTTCTAATTCGATCGCGTAGAGAAACACCGAGCATAGTCCTCTCCATAGCGCGTTGAGCGACCTTGAGCCTTCTTATAATAGTAAGGAACCACGTTTCGGAGCCATAAGTCGTCACTGGTAACACTCACTGATTAGATTAAACACTTTCGTCTTGACTTGAGGCACCTAGTAATGTGGCGTTGAAAATATTCCAAAACTGGCATTTTCCCATTATAAATTTACGGGAGTATTTCCAAAGTTTCCAAAATTCCAAGAACAGCACATCACCAGGTGCACTGCACTGCACCATATAAACATCACCAATAAAAAGACACGGCAAGATTGTTTACATTTATTTAAATACCTTCTTCTTAGCGAGTTGGAATCTGCTTCTCTTCCCGCGCAGATCGTAAAAGCCGATCGAGGGAATGGGCAAAAATGCAAATCATGTTAACAGGCGATGCGTCTAGCAACCCATCACTGCATGACGCTAAAAGTGGCTTTTGGGTCTTGCGGCCCTGGGCTCTGCATAGAATCGCAAGACTCAAAATGCTCTGCGATTTTATATAGTTTTGGACCAGTGTGTGGCCACACTTACTCCTCTGTCATTAGCAGAGTTTAAGTCCTCTTTTGTACAAGATGTTGGGCAGTTCGGGCACGAGAGTAGGTGGGCCATGGTTTGAACACTTCCACAGTTACAACTTACAACGGTCGCTATCTGAGAAATCCCACTTGACTCGGTTCTTGTGGCATCTCCCAACACCCATTTAAATACCTAACCAAATGGAGTATAGAGGATGTCAGGGCGGTTACTCCAAAAGCAATACGCAAGACGGACGTTACTGCGTATCCGCGTTTGAGTGTCAAACAACATTGAGCACTAACGTATAATGATAAAGTCTAGTTTGGTTTGACATAGAAATAGGACGTCACTACGTACGGCTAACTTATTATTTTAAGGAGTAACCACCCTGACTTCAAACTGAGAAATAACCCTATTTCTCAGCAGCTATGTAGGGTAAAAAATTGCCGTGTGGTTTCCGGCAGAGTAGAATAGGGCCACTCCAAGTCCTCCTGCGGAGGCGTAGGCTGCTAGAATACAAGCTAAACAAAGCTTATAAACATCAATGAGACCTCTCCAACCCGTCTGGCCAGCGAGGAGAGTGTAGGCCAAGACCTCTGGCAGCTCTGGCCAAGTATGGCTCTGGCAGTACAGAGAGGGTCGTGCTCCTGCAGTGGAGACAAAAAGACCTGATGACGATGATGATGATAAAGGTTAAAAAATTAAAACACTACAATATTTTAACTCAACATGTTTTATTTTAATGTTACCAAAACTATAACTTTCTTAAACTTAATGAAAGATTAATAATGAAAACAAATTACAATAGGTCTTATTAATTAACTTTATTTTGTATTTATTTATTTTATTTTGACCATGAATTGTAATTTATTTTCATTGTAATACATATATAAATGGCCTATGTCCAGCAGTGGACGTTATGCGGCTGAAATGATGATGATGATGACGTAGGTAATTGTATAAAATGACAGATTAAGAATGGTAATATATTATTTTGTAGGAAATTTAAAACGAATGGTTGGGAATTTGGGATACATCTGGCAACACAGCCGGTGCTAAAGCGTTCCGTCGCTCTCTCTCGCTCTAGGTAGCTAATGACGTTTCTGAGAAAATAATAGCAACAGAAAAGTTTTTTTTCTTTTCTTGATTATGGCGGTCAAATTTCGTTGAAGCTTATTTTGCCAGTGTCTAGTAACTCTTCTTTATTCCTTATCCTAAACCCTTAACTATACAATCAAAGGTTGGTATAGGTCCTTTGATTGCTTCACGGGAGCTTCTGGCGACAAATCTATACGAGTCCACTGGTTTTCATAGCCGATTGAGTGGCGGACGGCGCCCAAAGACGCCCACCGCAGTCCGCAAATAAATATCACTACAACCGCACTATGACTGTCCACTTTAAACATTTCACATATTGTCCATGAGAATGAGCATTTATAACACCAAACTACACCAATTTCATATTATAAAGTCCACTAGAATCAATTTGCAAAACAATTTAAAGCAAACTCCAACTGGACCCCTTGACTTCCCGCCAAAAACCCCCAACAGAAAAGTTCTGTTCAGTGCATTGCTGTGCTGATAGATGTACCAAACCCTAATATTCTAAAGTACACATAGTAAACTTACATAGAAACTTGAATCCCTCAACTTTACTATACAAACAGACTATTAAAGTCACAATAACTGCCTCCGTGGTGTAGTGGTTAGAGCGTTCGGCTCATGCCCGGAGGTCGCGGGTTCGATTCCCGGCGGGGGCAACGACTTTGTGTTGTTGTCCTAGTTTGGTTAGGACATTGCACGTTAAGCCGTCGGTCCCGGTCACTGTCTTTGACATTGGTCGTTACCTAAAACCATGTCAGAGGGCTTTAAGGCGGTTTAAAAACCTTGACACTAGTGTTAGTCACTAACACACACGATAAGAAAGAAGACAATAATTATTTGAAAGTTTTTTGCTCTATTGTCTTGCTACATTATCAACAAGAGATATACCACTGTATTCATAAAAATATCATTATATTAAAATATAAATATCTTATAACACTCCTGATTTAAGGAGGACTACCGTTTTTTACCCATTACGATTTTTCCCATGCTGGTCTGGGAGAAATGAAAAAACTTAGAATGTACCAGCTGCTTCTCTTCCCACGCAGATCGTAAAAGCCGATCGAGGGAATGAGCAAAAATGCAAATCATGTTAACAGGCGATGCGGCTAGCAACCCATCACTGTATTGATTGCTTTTCCATCTTCTCGCCCACCATGACGCTAAAAGTGGCTTTTGGGTCTTGCGGCCCTGGGCTCTGCATAGAACCGCAAGACCCAAAATGCTCTGTCTGCCCCATTAGGGATAAAGACGTGATAGTATGTATGTATATATTGACACAAAATTATTCGACATATTACATTTATGAATCCTCTGGTTTCCAAGATAGTTTTCACTGTGTTTCGAAAACTAGCGTCTTCTCACATAACAAGCTAGTATTTCACATGTGTTATAACTTAGATACATAAAAAAAGTAAGTAAGGACTAAAGAGAACAAAATTTGCTAGAAATATATGTATATGAGTGTGTGTTTGTGTCTGCGAGCAAGGTATGTGTATGTGTGAGGGTGTGTGTGTGTAGGAATGTGTGTGTGGGTGCATCTGACTTTGTGTGAGAACAATCTACAATAAAGAAGTTTCCAACAAATCAAATAAGACACTTTTTAATAAACGTCAAAACAAGCATTTTCTATGGGATTGGTATGAAATAAAAACGAATGACGTCATAGTTTCTTAGAGTCAAATAGCCCTCTTAATATTAGTTTTTCCGCATTATTACATCTTATATCACGTTGAAAATGGATATGATCAATGACAAGTGACATTATTTTGTGACATTTTATTCTTTTAACAGTGCCAAATAATTTATTTTTGACCCAGGAAACTTGCTTATTATTTCCCGTTCACCACCACCCCGTACGAATTATTCCTATGCAACTTACTCAAATAGTGTCTATACAGCCCCGGAGTAGCTTTGAAACTGACATTACAGACCTTACACACATGCGGACGTTCCTCTATATGTTTGTACGTCGTATGCACCTTTAGCCCCGTCTTGGTCGCTGACCAAAAAGAGCATTCAGAACACTTGAAAATCCTACTTTTAGTATGGTGCCGAATGTGGGCCAAAATACTAGCTTTGTGGTAGAACTTTTTGTGGCAGTAGTCGCATTCGAATTTCTTCTCGGTGGTGTGTGTTTGTCTGTGCAGTTTCGCGTCGCCTCTCTGGCGGGACAGGTGGCCGCAGATGTCGCATTTGAAGGGCCTTTCGCCTGGGGAAAAATTACGTATGAGCTTAGGGGCCATCCATTAATAACGTTCATGTTTTTTTTAGATTTTTAAGTTTTATGATTTTTGGCGTAGTGGTTACCATGCTAGTCTGCCACCCAGAGGTTCCGGGTTCGATCTCCGGTCAGGGCAAGTTAGAAAATGGCCTTTTCAAATTGCCCTGGGTCTTGCTTGCTTGTATGTTTATCTATATATGTATTTGTTGTCAAATATGGTATTGTGGAGTTAGTTGACCGAGCGAGCGAAGCAAGCGAGGTCTCTAAATCGAGATGGGGGCGGAAACACATTGTATGTATGTATGCATTTATGTATGTTTGTACGCGATAACTGCCGAACCGATGGTCTGCTTTTGATGAAAAATGGTAGGCATGTAGGAAATATCAATAGATTTTTTAAGTCAAAAGTCAAAGGGCATCAAAATCAGTTAAGTAGTTGTTGAAATATTAATAAAAATGTCCGCGATTATGTAGTAACCGAAATCATAGCGTGTTCTAACTTTGGACAGCGCCATCTAGGTGTTACGGCAATGATTTTATGTTATAATTATAGAATAATACTCGCGAGGTCTAAGTTCGCGGCGAACTACTAGTATCCCATAGCACAAGTCTCGAACTATCTTGCTCAATCAGTGTGATTTGTACCCACTGACCTCCATATATACAAGTACGCTGGACCTATGATTAGCCGGGCCATAGTGAGGCGATTTGATTTTCGCCATTTTGGCGCTGATCGTAGGCATTCGTAGCAGTGGGTGGGAACGGAACTAAAAGTTACGTCAGATTTAGTTCTCTTCCCACGCATTGGGGGCGCTTCAAATAGGCACAATAAAGAGCTGTCATTTCTAAGGGTATCATAGGTCCAGCGTACTTGTATATATGGAGGTCAGTGTTTGTACCTATATATTTGTTTATCTCTTACCAAAAATACAAAAGTATTTTCACCTGTGTGTATCCGAGTATGAATCTTTCTCTCATTATTCCTTAAAAATCCTTTCCCACAATACAGACATTGGAAATTCTTAATCTTCGTGTGCATCAGCATGTGACTGGCATAATAGTCCTGCCCCTCACATATCCGTCCGCATTCCACGCAACAAATCTCCTTATCGTGCCGGCTCATGTGTATTCTCAAATAATTTTCATTACTGTAAACTTTACCACATTTGTCACACTTACATTTGCGATCATAGTGCGTTAGAAGGTGTAGTTTTATGTAACCACTGTCAACGTACATTCCGCACTCGAAGCATTTTGGTTTTGGGTTCTTATTGTGAGTTAATTCATGTAGTAAGAACTCGTAGTGATCCGTAAATGTTAAATCACTGCATCTTAGTGCTAGTTTGCATGTGAAAATCATATCCTTATGCTTAGATTTGTGTTCAATTAACTTTTTGTTCGTTTCAAATATCTGCTCGCATATGGCACATTTGTATATGCGTTTTTTGGTAGCTATGTGCACTCTCATGTGGTTGAGAAGGCCAGTTTTGCTTTGGAATGTTTTTTTGCAGTTGTTGCAGGGGTATGACTCTCGGTAGTCGTAGTGAGAGTCACCATGTTCATCGAGACTCGACTGTGTGGTGAATGTCTGCGAACATTCTTGGCATTTGAACTCCTTCTTGACTCTGTAATAAAATAATTGTTTTACTTACGAACAAGTCGAATGTGACCAGTATACCGCTCTACATGTTTTTTCTCTTTTATTATAAATTATTTTGCCTGAATTCTTGAAATTTAAGTATCAGTACTTGCTTACTTAGTAATTACTTACTTTAATTAGTAATTATTATGGTAAATTAGAAGACTTGATTCATGTATTGCTGGAATGTGACCAGTATACTGCCCTACGTGACCGGTTTTTAGCTGGACTACCAATGTACAATGGTGAACTTAACATAATGTATAGCAATCCATTGTCGCACATGGCAAAAGCCATCTATTTTTTTCTGCGAGCTGTGATGGTGCACAGAAGTTAAATAATACTTAATCTAAGTCCCCCATGAGGCTGGCATAGTCACCACAAGTGAACTGAAGCATCGGTAAAATATTGATTTAAAAAAAAATGTGTCAGTATTTCACAGACACACATGACTTTTGTATTCAAAGCTAAATGTTGACGTCAGATCATTTACTTACAGCTAAGTTTACTGCCGCTTCCTAAGCGCAAGTACAGAAGAAGCGGTAACAAACTCAAAGGCAGCAACAGCACAAAGATGCTCAAAAATTTGAACATTCAATCTCAAGCTGCCAAAAGGCATCTGACATAGCTGACATCTGACATACAATGATGACGGCCATGACAAACAGTTTAAAGTCATTCTGAAGCACAGAGAAGCCCAAAAATTTTCTATACCACTAGTCACGCCCGAGGTTACTTGCCAAAGTGCTAGTAATTTGTACCTATATACATACATTAGACATGGGTAATCTCGAGTCCGAGGTGCATTTCGGCTCACCTAATCTTAATCCTCATTCGGTACCGACTCATCTTATTGATTCCGACTCCCTCATTGACTCCGGCTCCATGTAAGTTTTGCTATTGGATCTTGAATCGAAAGAAAACACACGTCCGTCTTGGTACCGGTTTCATTACAGAATATATTGAACAGTTTCAATACAGAATATATTGATACCGGGACATCTGTCTGTAGCTGTATTGGTGATTTCACATTTACGAAAACAAAACTTAGTTTGCTAAGGACCAAACTGAGCAAACAGTGTAACAAATATCTGTCTTGTTCTTATCTAAAGAAAATATTCGCATCTTATTCTTTTTTGATCATAACAGTTTTATATGTATTCTTGTATTTTATATTAAGTAGGTATATGTTTAAGTAGGTATATTATATTAAAATCTAAATTATACTCTAAATTAAACTAAACAAATAATAATAATAAAAAAGAAAAACCTTACAAATAGAAAACGTCTTCCAGATCATTGCCCTGCGGTAGAGTGCCCAAAAGGCTGGTTTTTGATTTAATTTTATATATTATGGTAATTTAATTTAATTTGATTTAAATGTTTAATAATCTTTATATATGTTTAGGTTAGGTCATTTGTAATCTTGCTGTGTGCGTATGTTTTGGGCTACAGTCCAGTCTTTTAATATTGTATGTATTAATATTTGTGTTTATGATTGTAACCTGTTTTATGTACCTAAATAAATAAAATAAAATAAAATAAAATTCTATAATTTGCCGTTGGATGGCGGCGCACGATGAATAACCGAAGCCTCCGTCCGATTCCTTCCGAGTCCCGAGTATTTCCGATCCCGACACTCGTGATGCGGTTGAGCCGAAAGGAATGACTAGCAGATCGCGACTCGAATTCCGCGCCGATGAGCTAGCGGGAGGCGGGAGGGGATCAAATAACTCGCAAGAGTCGGTAACATTTGCTCGGAGCTAATTAGGTTATCGGCTCCTGTTGAGTATTCGGCTCATTTGAATCTTCTAGTCCGGAGTTACCCACGTCTAACATACATACATATTTTCACTCCTATTACCCATGGGGGTAGGCAGAGACTATGGACTTCTACTAACTTATTTTGTACCTATATAAATGAATAAACCTTACTTGTTATCGTTTCTAGTAGTCCTGAAGCTAAACGTCAGTAACTCATTCAAGGCTACTTTCTCTTCTTTCTCTATATTGGAATTAACTTCGTCTTTTTCTCCTTCTTTACTGGAATTCTCACATTCTGTCAAATCAAATGATTCGAATGGTTGCTTCTCAATGTCCTGGATTTGCACTTCTTTTTCTACCAGTGTCTCGGCTTGTTCGACGTCTTTTGGCTCGTCCTCTACCTCCGTTTTTATTGTATCCACTTCCATCTATAAAAGAATTTCGTAAATATTTAGGTGCCTATCAAAATTCACAACATTAGGATATAGGCAGAGATCTACGATCTAGATATCTGGATATAGGTATAATTCTTTAGAAAATTCAGTTTTACGTAGTTGAAGTAATTGATTATAATTAAGCTCATCATTTAAGAATTTAATTACTTTAGCATAACTTGTTACCTTAGAAGAAAATTTCACCAAAAAATGCAAAATTTCCAATTTTTCAGCACCACGAAAGCCAAAGTAACAACAAAACAACAATGAAATATGAATGAATGACGTTATGACAGTTATAGTGAAGTCCAATAGTAGTGCAGAGGTAAATTACAATCGAGTCGTTTTGAAATGTACAGAGTAATCAAGTGATGTGATGTGATGTGATGTTTGTGAGATGATAATTGGCTTGTCAAGCAATTTTTAAGGCGGGTCTCCTGCACCAAAATATCCAAAACATTACACAAAAACACGCAAACAAAGGGGCGTGGCCATACACAATTGTCTATGGCATACACATGTTTCTGCTTTCGAAAGCAGATGGAAAACATGCCCTGCGCGGGGACGAGAGGGGAAGGATTTCTTTTTTAATTATTTTACGGTTTTGGTTAAGAGTCCTTTGGAGCCTACCTCTATTATCTGCAATTGGTAAAACGCAGAACACATCTTCTAGTTCTTCGTCAGGCAGAAATGATGATAACAGTAATCAGAAATAAATATTATTAGGTACCTTTGTAGCGGGAGCGAGGTGATATGCTCGACCGCCACAAAGGGAAGATCTTCCCGCCAGGCATGGTGTTGCGCCTGGGGAACCGCGGCTCCGACGGTGTTTTTGTCGGAGGTTGTATATATAGTCAGTTGCAACCAGAACTCTGAGATCGAGATGTAGAATCTGCTGGCGCCATCTCGTATGATTCTTGTAAACTAGGTATTGCTGCGTTCATTGTTGTTTGTGGTGTTTAGTTCCTCGTTGTGGCGCAGAGGTCGCCACAGGACTCCCTCCCAAGACCGGAGGTCTGATAGTTTTTTCCAAGTGCAGTCTGTGCTTTATATAGTAGCTTGCAAGTGCCAGATGATTCTTGTCCCAGTGAGTCGGGAGCCTTCCAGTGAGTCGGAAGTGGATTGCTTGCTCGTAGTCTGCGGTGAGTCGAGACTGTCATGAGCGTGCTCGTAGTCTGCAGTGAGTCGAGACTGTCTTGAGCGTTGTCGACTTGTTGGCGCCGGAATGATGTCCTACCAGAGTGCTACGCTGGAGAGTAGATACCTCGGATCCAGGGTACGATGCTGCGGTGGATGCGCCGGTCGCTGAAGTCGTCGAGTGAGTTGTGGGTGCTTGGTATCAGGACCAGGAAGCTCGGTGAGTCGGCTGCGATGGACCTGATGATTGACCCGTTGTTGCTGGCTTGCTGTGAGACTGCTGATGCTGCTGCTGACCATCATTGAAAGAGAGAGAGAGGAACGATGATGACAGAGTTCGATGGTGCTGAAGAAGGCTGCTTGACTGCTGATGATGGAGAAGGTTGCTTCCAATCACGTCGGGGTCACCACTGTAGCGGGAGCGAGGTGATATGCTCGACCGCCACAAAGGGAAGATCTTCCCGCCAGGCATGGTGTTGCGCCTGGGGAACCGCGGCTCCGACGGTGTTTTTGTCGGAGGTTGTATATATAGTCAGTTGCAACCAGAACTCTGAGATCGAGATGTAGAATCTGCTGGCGCCATCTCGTATGATTCTTGTAAACTAGGTATTGCTGCGTTCATTGTTGTTTGTGGTGTTTAGTTCCTCGTTGTGGCGCAGAGGTCGCCACATCTTAAGTGTCATTTTTGAAACGCGGAGTCACCTAAACGAATGGTTTTTCCGTACAAAAAACCGTTCGTTTAGTTACTCCGCGTTTGAAAAGTAGCACCTCATGATGAAGTCAACCATAAAGAAATGTTTCATTCAAAACAGAAATTATTTGCAGGAGACGGTTTGTGTATGAAAAAAATTATTTTTGTTTTGTTTTTGTTTCATGTTTTTTGTGTAATGTTTCGAGATTTCTGGCGCAGGAGACCCGCCTTTAAAAAGATCTGATTCGCAATCCTTTTCGACGAATAGCCTCTAGGAGAAGCTTTCTCTAATCAGATTTTAAAATAAGGTCTAACTTATTAAGATATTCGCAAAAATCCCTTTGACCTTCATTTTAAAGCAAGGTCAAGCTTATTTGAAGAAGTGATGCCGGGTATTTACCTGTATCTACCCGTTGTATGGAAACATACAAATTAACAGGTCTAAGTTTATATTTTTTGCTGGAAAATGTTTTAAGACCTAATTATATAGTAAAATAAGTAATCAAACATCAAATGCGATGTCAATATACGAGCACTCTCATACAAATATAGAGAGTAGGTATATTTGACTACTCATATAAAAGCCAAAATTACTGATTTTTGGGTTTGTCCCAGAACAAAAGATATTCGTATCAAGGAGTTCTTTAATTTCCCATCAACTTATTATAACATTTCCCGCAAAATAGTATGCCGGGTATTTACCCGTATCTACCCGTTGTATGGGAACATACAAATGAACAGGTCTAAGTTTATATTTTTTGCTGGCAAATGTTTGTACACCTAATTATATAGTAAAATAAGCAATCAGACATCAAATGCGATGTCAATATACGAGCACTCTCATACATATATAGAGAGTAGGTATCTTTGACTGCTCATATAAAAGCCAAAATTACTGATTTTTGGGTTGGTCCCAGAACAAAAGATATTCGTATCAATGAGTTCTTTGATTTCCTATCAACTTATTATAACATTTCCCGCAAAATAGTATGCCGGGTATTTACCCGTATCTACCCGTTGTATGGGAACATACAAATTAACAGGTCTAAGTTTACATTTTTTGCTGGCAAACGTAAGTAGACCTAATAAGATGTTAAAATGAGCAATCGGACATCAAATGCGATGTCAATATACGAGCTTCCTCATACATGTATAGAGAGTAGGTATCTTTGACTGCTCATCCAAGAGCCAAAACTACTGATTTCGGGGTGGGCCTCGGAACAAAAGATATTCATATCAATGAGTTCTTTGATTCTCCATCAACTTATAATAACATTTCCCGCAAAATAGTATGCCGGGTATTTACCTGTAGCTACCCGTTGTATGGGAACATACTAATTAACAGGTCTAAGTTTATATTTTTTGCTGGCAAATGTTTGTACATCTAATTATATAGTAAAATAAGCAATCAGACATCAAATGCGATGTCAATATACGAGCACTCTCATACATATATAGAGAGTAGGTATCTTTGACTGCTCATAAAAGAGCCAAAACTACTGATTTCGGGGTGGGCCTCGGAACAAAAGATATTCTTATCAATAAGTTCTTTGATTCCCTATCAACTAATTATAACATTTCCCGCAAAATAGTATGCCGGGTATTTACCTGTATCTACCCGTTGTATGGGAACATACAAATTAACAGGTCTAAGTTTATATTTTTTGCTGGCAAATGTTTGTAGACCTAATTATATAGTAAAATAAGCAATCAGACATCAAATGCGATGTCAATATACGAGCACTCTCATACATATACAGAGAGTAGGTATCTTTGACTGCTCAAAAAAGAGCCAAAACTACTGATTTTGGGGTTGGTCCCGGAACAAAAGATATTTGTATCAATGAGTTCTTTGATTTCCTATCAACTTAATATAACATTTCCCGCAAAATAGTATGCCGGGTATTTACCTGTATCTACCCGTTGTATGGGAACATACAAATTAACAGGTGTAAGTTTATATTTTTTGCTGGCAAATGTTTGTAGACCTAATTATATAGTAAAATAAGCAATCAGTCATCAAATGCGATGTCAATATACGAGCACCCTCATACATGTATAGAGAGTAAGTATCTTTGACTGCTCATCCAAGAGCCAAAACTACTGATTTCGGGGTTGGTCTCGGAACAAAAGATATTCGTATAGACGAGTTCTTTGATCCCCCATCAACCTATTATAACATTTCCCACAAAATAGAATGCCGGGTATTTACCCGTATCTACCCGTTGTATGGGAACATATAAAGTGACAGGTCAAAGATTATATATTTTGCTGGCAAATGTTTGTAGACCTAATTATATGTTATAATAAGCAATCAGATAACAAATAAGATGGTATGTGTATATTTAATATGGATATCATCAGTGATTTTTAATATTTGTTAAAATTTTTTAGAGATAATTATTGTTTTATACATTAAATAACCTTTTTGTACATTTCTACACATAAATAGTGGACCCGCATTAAATTTTAAACAAATTTTCCAATCTACCCACCCAAACGGGTAGATACGGGTATATACCCGGTGCATATCGGGTAAATACCCAAGCGTGGGTAAATACCCGGGTAGATGCCCATCTCTAGCCACCATTAATGAGTTAGCCTGGCCCTGCACGTAATATATTAGAATCGATCGATTAAGATTTGAACATTTACAAAAAATTTATTACAACAACACTAACAATAAAAATGTCAAGTTGTGAAAAAAAAAAACTAAAGGAACGAGTAAATATTTTTCCAGGCGTTTATTTTCATGAAATCACTAACATTTATTATGTAAATATATATAAAACGTGTGCTAAAAATTGTGCAGAATGTATATAAATTATTTCCATAAGTGCTGAATCGTTTTTTGCCGTATTTATAAGCAGGTGAGTATTTTATTCTTTCGCATTATTTCTAACCTTCCTTTTAGAATTTTGGCGCGCGAAGTCTTTTGAAAACTTTGAAAGCACTGCTTGCTTTATATTTTAATAATTCCTTGCTTTATTGTTCTTGTTTTAATTATCGAACATTAATTATTGACACGGTGTTATTCTGTAAACCGCTGCGCGCGATAGAGGCGAGAATCGCACCGATGCTATTGGATTTTGAGCTCTATGCAGTAGTGCAATAAGGTCGTCTTATTGTCGCGGTGTGGTTGCGTGAATTCGAATTCAGAATAGGGACGCGGTAACAAGTTTGGTCCTTGTTCACACTAGGGGACCGCGCATTTGACGCATTTTTTTTAATTAAAAAAATATTTATTTAATCAATGTCGAAATCAAAAAATAAATTAAATTAATTTAATTGATTAGTGATTACAGTGATTTAAAATTATATTTGCACATGTTAAAAATTACTTGCAGTAACTTTCTTATCTACATTTAAATAAATAATCTAAAAAAGATATAGGTAGATGTCTTATAATAAATACCTAACAATGTATTATATTTTAAAACTATTTAAAAGAATAATATAACGTCTTACAATATATACTATATTAACTAAATAAATACAACCTAAAATTAAAACTAACTAAAACTAATTAAAAATAATTTATATTAAATTATATAAAAAATTGAGGCCAAATCGCTGCCGTCACAGGGCAAAGTACCCAAGAGGCTGGCGGCATTTCCGCGTTGGATAGCAATACTTAAACGCTGTCCGAAATGCGCGCCCGCCCTTGGGTCCCCGGAGACATCGATCAGGCGTGCGGAAATTTCCTTAAAAATTTGACGAGCTTTCGCACCCCAGGGCCCTAAGGTCTCCACAGCAAAAGGCACAAATATATACGGCTCTCCCAGAGCCGCATATTTGCGCCTCTTGATGGCTTCTGCTGTCGTCGCTGCCGCGCCCGCCTTTCGGGCTGTCGCCCGTACATGGGATGCAGCTACAGTGTCTACGCATGTAGCATCCCACACAAGCGACCGCCCGTTCTTCCAAGGGATGAGCGTCATGCCGTCGGGCCTCTTGCCATCGTCTCGCGCGATACCATTCGGTTCGAGTATTGCTGGCACACCGGCACTGGCAAGAGCACGACGGATGACGTCATTCAAGGCGGCGTGACGTGAAACTCGCCCTGCGCTGCGACGACAAGCCAAACCGTGGTGGCCCAGGGGATCGACATCTCCACCGCAGCGACAGCGATGTCGCTCATTCGTTCTAGCTCCCAATCGAAGACTGACCGCTAAACTAAAAGTGGTTCTCTCCAAGAGGGTGCCTACACTCGCTGACGGTATGGCATTTAACCAATACCCCGACTAATATAAATAATAAACTTGTATGTACTTAGTAATAGTTTTGACAGTGTTTATATGACATATTGTATTTTATTTAAAAGAATAATATTTTACCAACAAATGGAAAACCTATTTTTTTTAAGTATTTAAATTTTTTGTTCTAATTTAATAATATATATACTTTTCAGTAAGAATGAAAATATATTTTCTATAGAGTATGCCTCTTACACACAAAACATGTGAAAATAAGTGTAAGTATTTTTCACTCTGGGAATCAAACCCAGAACCTCCTGAGAGTATGCTAACTAATATACCACAGAGGAATATTAGCTATAAACTAAGGTGCTTCTTCATATATAGGTATCAGTTTGTCTGTGAGGGATAAACTTCAAAACTTTTCTCTAACATGTAGAGAATTTCCTTAGGAAGTTTTATATATATAAGAGTTAGTATTCTTCTGTATACAAAACAATAAAAAATAAAAAATCGCGTTTCTTGTATGGGAGCCCCCCTTAAATATTTATTTTATTTCGCTTTTAGTATTTGTTGTTATTCGGCAACAGAAATACATAATTTGTGAAAATTTTAACAGTCTAGCTATCCCGGTTCTTGAGATACAGCCTTGTGACAGACAGAGGGATAGACGGACAGACGAGTGGAGTCTTAGTAATAGGGTCCCGTTTTACCCTTCGGGTACGGAACCCTAAAAAGAATAAAAAAATATTTTCTTTAATGAATAAGTGACCTTAATGGTTTTAAAAAACATAAGTCATAAAACATGCATGTGTGTAGATTATAACAGTGTAAGAATTGTGAAATTGGTTCAATAGCATATGGCGAAGTAGTAAGAGGATTTTTACCTTCTTATTATAAAATGCAGACTAACTTCGTTACTGGGTTTATCTAGTAAAACCATTATCCGACCAAATCAAGTTAACATCTAGTAATATGCCTTGGGTCATCTGAAAATGGCAACTTGATTTAGTCAAGTAACGGTTTAAACCTAGTAACAAAGTTAATCGGCATTTTATAATAAGACGGTTATTGTTTATTAAAATATAACATACAGACTAACGGTTTTACACCAAGATATCTGCATGCTAGATGTTACAATTACATCACTATAAATAGACACAATTTTCTTGCATATGTACTTAAATATTGTCAAATAAAAATATGGAATAAAATAAAAAATTTAAAGGTCAAGCATTAATAAAAATTTTGCTTGAATAGCCCACAATAACGAAATATTTTTTAGGATAATAATTATTTTTTTTTAATTAAAAATAAGTTTTTTTTTTAAATATTTGTAAAACAAAATATTGATTACAAATGAGATAGTTTCTTGATAAAAAGAAAAAATCCAGAGCAGATAAATTAAACTTGCAATTTTTTTTGCCTTTTATCATATGGCTGGAATTTAATATGCGATGTCTGTAAAATTAAAAAACATGTTTTTTTTTTCAGATTAGTATTAAGAATCATGGCCAATGTGTGTTGTGTGACTGGATGCACAGTGGCGCCTGCTAAAGATGTATACTATTTCCCGTAAGTTGATTTTTTTTCGTATTTGTTAGTAGCACAATTGAATGAGCTTGGCGCTCCTGAATTAAGTGCCACCAGGCGTGGTCCGCAATTGGATGGGTGACCACAAGTGGCATTAAAGTTTCTCGAGCTTCTCCTTGCTTCGAAATTTCGAAAGGCACGAAAATCTTTTGGTCCAGGCTGTCATCTTGGAAAATGGCCTTTTTCAAATTGTCCTGGGTAAATATTTGTATTTATTATAAAATATAGTATTGTAGAGTTAATATCCTATAAATCAAGTTAAACTTAATTTAGGGCTAGCTTAATCAGTGTGATTTGTCCCGATATATTTATTTATTATCATTGCATGGATTTTAAAATATAAGCTAGATTATGTTTGTATGGAGGTCTGTGGAGAAAAAGTCAAAATAATTTATCCTCGGATAATTTTATCACTTCATAATTAGAAGTATATAATAAAAAAAATGTTTTTTAATAATAAACGAACAGGTATCACAGTCTGAACATACACCTTTGATAATTTCATCTGTATACACTCAAATTCATATGCCTTCCTCATGGCACATTCTTTATTGAACTAGAGCCTAAAGAAATGCATGACGCACTTAATGGTAAGTGTCTTCATCCCCCATGGACGTTAGCAGTTTGAATTGAAGGACCTAAATGCTCACATAAATTAATATAGGCTTTTTGTCTTCGTTATCGAGAAATACAAGCTTCTTCCCCATGCTGGTCGGGGAGAAATAAAAAAAACTTTGAATGTACCAGCTGCTTCTCTTCCCACGCAGATCGTAAAAGCCGATCGAGGGAATGGGCAAAAATGCAAATCATGTTAAAGGCGATGCGGCTAGCAACCCATCACTGTATTGATTGCTTTTCCATCTTCTCGCCCACCATGACGCTAAAAGTGGCTTTTGGGTCTTGCGGCCCTGGGCTCTGCATAGAACCGCAAGACCCGAAATGCTCTGTCTGCCCCATTAGGGATAAAGACGTGATAGTATGTATGTATGTATGTACAAGTTTCTTCCATGCTGTTTGACAGAATGGGCATGACGAAATGAAAAATATTATTGGCCCATCGGTTAGATTATTAAAAAATATTGTACACGTATTTTTTCTTTACTCTGACAAACAAAAAATGACAAAGATACAGCGCATTTAAATTTCGCATGACGTCACGGCTGGGTGCCACAGCGGTGACGTCGCAAGCCCCAACTTTGACGCTCCGTATCTTTGTGAATTTTTACTTTTTTGGTAAACTGAAAAATACGGGTCCATTATTTTTGGATAATCTAAAAGACGGACTAATTACAATCATACTTTTCTGACGCTGGCGTTACCCCAATTAGCTATGGCCCATTCTTTTGTTTTACTTTTACAAGTACAGAACTCTGTATACTTACTTATCATCATCATCATCAGGCCTTTTTAGTCTTAGTCTCCACGGCAGGATCACGACCCTCTCTGTACTACCAGAGCCATACTTGGCCAGAGGACTTGGCCTACACTCGTCGCTGGTCAGACAGGTTGGAGAGGTCACACTGATGTTTATAAGCTTTGTTCAGCTTGTATTTCCTAAGTCGCCTTCTACGACATCCACGGGAGGACCTGATATAAAATAACTAGTAGTTCGCCGCGAACTTAGACCTCGTGATTATTATTCGGCTAAGTACTAATTTACAAATCATCTAAATATGATTTTGACATTTCTAACACAATTCAGTTCCCTAAGTAACACCGAGATGACGCTATCCAAAGTTAGAACGCGCTATGGTTTCGTTTGCTACGTAATCGCGGACATTTTTATTAATATTTCAAAAACTACTGAACCGATTTTGATGCCCAAAGAACTTGAAAATTCTATTGATATTTCCTACATGCCTACCAAATTTTATCAAAATCAGACCATCGGTTCGGCAGTTATCGCGGTACAAACATACATAAATACAATGTGTTTTCGTCCCCAACTCGATTTAGAGACCTTGCTCGCTTCGCTCGTTCGGTCAATAATTTAATGTTCTCCTTGACCAGATTGCCAACGAAGCCGGCGCTCCGGCGTCGCTGGCTGGCCGTCATCAAGCCGGACTCCAAGCTAGGGTTAGGGGCGAGTGTTTGCAGCACGCACTTCGCGACAACAGACTACGAGACTGTCAGAGGGAAGACGAGGCTGAAAAAGAATAAAGTACCCATGACAGAAGATGAGGTACGTACTGAGTTTTTTTTTATTAAACTGTTTTACATTGTTGGGCAAAGATCTCTACCATCTTCTTCCACTTATATCTTTCCGGTGATCGGCCGTCCTTTATGAAATGCGTCGAGATCGTCTCGAACTGCCTCCGTGGTGTAGTGGTTAGAGCGTTCGGCTCATACCCGGAGGTCGCGGGTTCGATTCCCGGCGGGGGCAAAGACTTTGTGTTGTTGTCCTAGTTTGGTTAGAACATTGTAGGCTGATCACTTGATTGTCTGATAAGTAAGATGATCCGTGCTTCGGAGGGCACGTTAAGCTGTCGGTCCCGGTCACTGTCTTTGACATTGATCGTTACCTAAAACCATGTCAGGGGCCTTTAAGGATTAAAAACTCTGACACTAGTGTTAGTCACTAACACACACGATAAGAAGTCTCGCCAGCGCTTTCTTAGCCTACCCGGGCAACGGTAAACATCTTTAGGTGACCACTCTGTTGCGATTCTGGCCCATCTGTCAATGTGCAAATAATATAAATGCACTGAGAAAATGAAAAGTAAAAAGAATCTGGCTTGGGTTAGTGCTGCACAAAGTTCTAATCTAGGTATGAATTCAGTTTTAAGAGGTGTGTGCTGTGCTCTATGAGGATGTTTAGAGACAACGAGCTAAATGAGAATAAAGAATTAATGCTATGTATATATACGAGGTAGGTATTGAAAAAATAAACACAACATACAAAACAAAAAAAAAAATAACCGGTTAAGTGCGAGTCAGACTCGCGCACGTAGGGTTCCATACCACTATTTATATAAAATCACGTTTGTTGTATGGGAGCCCCACTTGAATATGTATTTTATTCTGTTTTTAGTTATAGCGGCAACAGAAATACATCATCTGTGAAAATTTCAACTGTCTAGCTATCACGGTTCCTGAGATACAGCCTGGTGACAGACAGACGGACATATGGACGGACAGATAGACGGACAGCGGAGTCTTAGTAATAGGGTCCCGTTTTTACCCTTTGGGTATACATACATACATACATACTATCACGTCTTTATCCCTAATGGGGCAGACAGAGCATTTTGGGTCTTGCGGCTCTATGCAGAGCCCAGGGCCGCAAGACCCAAAAGCCTCTTTTAGCGTCATGGTGGGCGAGAAGATGGAAATCAATACAGTGACGGGTTGCTAGCCGCATCGCCTGTTAAAATGATTCGCATTTATGCCCATTCCCTCGATCGGCTTGTACGATCTACGCGGGAAGAGAAGCAGCTGGTACATTCTAAGTTTTTTCGTTTCTCCCAGACCAGCATGGGAAACCCTTTGGGTATGGAACCCTAAAAAAACAAATTAACCGAAAAATCTTTAGTTTTTGTTAATGGTGCACAAAATTCTAAACTAGGTATAGATACAGTTTTGAGATGTGTGAGCTGTGCTTTAAATATAAGGCTATTTATAACCATTCGTGTTTATAGAAATTATTCTTCGGTTTCAGTTAAAATCTCAAAAAGATGACTCAGATCATTCCAATCAATCGGCCGAATCTTCAAAATCAAACTCCCAAACAAATACGGACAGCAATAGTAAAGAAAATGATAAAAGTGAGAGAGAGATGGAAGTAGAAGAGAACGGAGTTAAGGAAGGAGAGAGAGAGATAGATAGTCAAGATATTCAAGACGCGGATATGGCTGAGGCGCCTGAAACAAATGGAGTTAGAGATGATCATGATCCTAATTCTATAGAAATGTAAGTATAAAAATACATACACTTTTGCATCTTAACCTCGGATGGGGTAGACAGAGAGTTTCGGGTCTTGCGTTCCTCCACGTTTAGTGTAATGATGGCCGAGAAGATAGAAATATGCATTATACTAGTGTAGTGACTATGTAAGCTTTAGACCTCGCGAGTCGGGTCTTGAAGTTAATCGAAGAAAAATGTTCAGACAAGAAAAGATGCGTCTTAACAAAACAACGAAAAACAACAAAGATTTATGTATAAATAGTAACAAAAAAAATGTTAAAACATTTTTGAAAAATAATTATAATGGCTGATGTATATATTTTTAAAGTTATCAACCCCCATATTTACATTATTTTGAAAAACTGAATCGACGAAAAAATATATATGATTCTCAAACCTTAGAAAATTTCACAAGAATTGGTTAAGGAATGCGACCTTTAGGCGAGAACAGACAGACAACCGGACAGCCGGAAATAAGCATTTTTGGCCAATCTGGAAACTGAGACGCTTTGTCATGTCAATTATAATTATAACAAAATTATTTTTTATGATATTAGGTTAGATTAGTATAGGCACGGCCTATACTAATCTGACATAGCTTAAGACTGCCATCCAATGATGACAGCTAGACTAGAACTTAACGTGCCTTCCGAAGCACGATTGCTTTTTATATGATTAAAGAATGTTAGTACATATATTATTGTTTGTTCACAGACAAATAACACCTGATATTATTGAAGACTACAATACACTGTAAGTCAATTTGAAAAATACCATACATACATACAAGCAAGCAAAGCAAGCCGCTCTAGATCGGTCATTTTGGAGATCTTTGGGTGAGGCCTATGTCCAGCAGTGGACGTTATGCGGCTGAAATGATGATACATACATACATACATACATACACTATCACGTCTTTAACCTTAATGGGCAGACAGAGCATTTTGGGTCTTGACTCAAGTAAATAATTAATATTTTTTAAGTATTTATTTTCACACATATTAGAAGATGTTGAAGTGGCAGTGGGCGGAACACATAGCGCGACGAACCGATGACCGATGGGGCAAAAAGGTTCTTGAATGGCGACCGCGTACTGGCAAGCGAAGCGTAGGGCACCCACCTACAAGGTGGTCAGATGACCTGACCAGGGTCGCTGGAAAGTGCTAGATGCAGGCCGCTCTTGATCGGTCATTTTGGAATGGGAGAGGCCTATGTCCAGCGGTGGACGTTATGCGGCTGAAATGATGATGACGAATTAGTCTAAAAATGTGTTAAGTATTTATATATTTTTTTAATAACATCATTATGTAATATTAGGTACTATTAGTTAAATTATTATGTCTAGGTTGTGACGTAGTGATTATTTTGAAAGAAACAATATTTGAAAAGACCAAGCTCTTTAATTAATTTTTAACAATTATACAATGAGAAAGAAGTCACAAGTAAGGGTCGATAATTAATTACAATAGATTACATAATTTCTCGAATGGCGACCACGTACAGGCAAGCGAAGCGTAGGACACCCACCCACAAGGTGGTCTGACGACCTAACCAAGGTCGCTGGAAAGCGCTGGATGCAGGCCGCTCTTGATCGGCCATTTTGGAAATCTTTGGTAGAGGCCTATGTATTCTCTGTATACTTGCGAGGTAGTCCCTTAGAAATTTTATAAACATTGGTTGTGTAGATTAGGGGTGAAGTCGGTTTCTATTTTTGAAAAATCTTATATCTTTAAACGAGCAATTATTGTATATTTATTTATTTATATGTTTATAAATTTCTGTGATCTCGAAAACGGCTCTAACAATTTCGCTGAAAATTGGTAAATGGGGGTTTACGGGTGTAAACAATCGATCTAGATTAGTCTTATGTTTGGGAAAACGCGTGTTTTCGAGTTTTCATGCGTTTTTCTTTCCACGCAGAATATGGTCGCTAATTTCGTCGCGCCGACCGCCTTGTTTTTAGCTCAGCAGTTAAGGATACCGACCGCTAGAAAGAGTGTTACGGGTTCGAATCCCATTCGGTGACTTACTTTTGTTTTTTTTATGTTTAAGTATATATATAATTTTTTATTTTGCATTGTTTTTAGACAAGTTAAAAAAAAATTAGTTAATGTTTGAGATGTAACCGAGCAAAGCTCGGTCGCCCAGGTACTTATAAAAGTTATATGTGTATTAAATCAAATTGTTTTTCCTTTCACAGACAAGTAACTCCTGACATCATTGAGGGCGACAATACACTGTAAGCAAAACACTAAATATTTTACCTGACTGCGCTAGAATTAAATAAATAAGCGGCCAAGTGCGCGTCGGACTCGTTTAGGCTGCGAATGTGAATGCGAATGCGAATGTAGACATCAAGTATTGCAAAAAACATAGATATGAAATTATTATTTAATCATTTTATTATGGTAGGCAGATACTATGGATCTTTACTTACTACGATCCTTGCAAACCTCTTTTGCTTCACCAACACTCATAACTCTTTTCATGCATGCTCTCCGGTTATGGGTACTCCTTACATCACCTTTCTTCAGAACATCTGCTATTTGGTCGCAGAACGTTTGTTGAGGGCCGGTTCTCCCATTCCACATCCGTCTCTGCCTACCCTTATGGAAAATAGGCTTGAAAACATGTATGTAGTGTACGTATCATATTTAAAAAATCGCCATTTTACTTTTCATTCCCGGTGTCATAAAATCTGTAATATTATCCCAAAATAGTTTAAAATACAATAAACCATTTGTTTACCTAATGAGCAATTACAGCAGACTGCGACTAAAACAAAACAATCCAAGCAATCACAAAAAACACGTGAAATAAACGCTTTTTCGAAAATTGGTTTAAATTAGCGAATCCTCCAAGTCCTCCCGTGGACGTCGTAGAAGGTGACTTAGGAAATACAAGCTAAACAAAGCGTATAAACATCAATGAGACCTCTCCCGTCTGGCCAGCGAGGAGAGTGTAGGTCAAGTCCTCTGGCTGCTCTGGCCAAGTATGGCTCTGGTAGTACAGAGAGGGTCGTGCTCTTGCAGTGGAGACAAGCAGACCTAATGATGATGATGTGCGAATCCCCGAAACGCAGAGAGATAAATAGATAAATAAATGAATAGGGACAAATCACACTGATTGAGCGAGCCCCAAAGTAAGTTTAAAAGTTTATAGTATAGGATACTAACTCAACGATACTATCTATTGTAATAAATAATTACATAATAAAATAAACATCCACGTCCCAGAACAATTTGAAAAAGGCCATTTTGTTTCAATTTATCCGACTCAGAAAGTGCAGCGACTCGTGTGTCGCGCGTGCGATCGCATCTAAATACGATTACGTAACCTACTCGGTTTTAATTCACTATCTAAGCTCGAAGAGTAAATAACGTTGTCAACATTTTTACCTGCAAACTTACGTAGTTAAACATTAACGACGCGTACCATTTCCCGTTGGTAGTAAATATTTGCCGGTGATTGGTTTGGTTAAACAATAAAAATGAGTGTAAAAAGAAGCCCCATTAAATCTCAAACTAATTCCCCGAAGCCGGAGGTTCCTGGAAACAGGAAGAGGAAAGACCGGGAATGTGAGTGTAACATGCAAGAAATGTTCGAGAAATATCAAAGCGACATTTTCAAACGAATAGATAAGGTAATTGACAACCAAAACGCCACATTCCACAAATTCCAGGAGGATTTGAATGGGTTTAAGGAGCAATTGATGGACATTAAGTTATCTAATGAGAAGATCATGAGCGAACATCACAAAATGAAGAATGACGTCAAGGGCTTGAAGAACTCCTATGAAGAAACTCGATCACAAGTAGAAATTTTGAAAAAGGGTCTCGAATCAAACGACAAAGCTATTTTATCCCTGACCGAACAACTACACATTAAGGACCAGCAAGGGAGGATGAACAATTTGGAGATCTCAGGGATACCATCAAAAAAGGGTGAAAATTTAGTCAGTATCCTGAGTCATATCGCGTCAAAAATCGGTTTTGACTTATTTCCACATGATGTTGATTACATTCACCGTGTCCGTAGATTCAACTCTCAATCAAACTCGAGTGACGCCCAGTTGCAGTTACCGCCAAACATAATTGTTAGGTTCGCACAGCGCCAGCGAAAAAATGACATGCTCGCGGCGGTACGTGCGCGCCGTGGCCTGACAACAGCTGACGCCGGCCTAGATGGACCCGCGACGCCGGTCTTCGTGAATGACCATCTCACGCCCAACAATAAGCTACTTCACAGATGCGCTAGACAGGCTGGCAAGGAAAAGGGGTACAAATACATCTGGATTACTGACTGCAAGATATTTGTTCGCAAAAATGATACTTCCAAAGCCATAATTATTCAGAGCAAAAATGACTTGAACAAAATAAAGTGACTAAATCGGCACATTCATTTTCTTTTATCGACTTGTTATTGTAAATTAGGTATAAGTGTTCATTGCATTTGCAAAAAAATACAAGGAAATTCACACCAACTTAAGGTTGATATATGCATGGTTATTATCAGTAAGCTATACGTACTAGTGATTATTTTGATATTGCTTTTTATTCATTTCGATTATATCCATGTTTTTACACAAAACCCCAATAGAACATGTAAAAGAACGATGAACCATAAAGGGAACAAACTGAATATCTGCACTATTTTGTTAATTTATATTAAAAATAATAAAGTACGAGGTGTTGCAAACATTTATCTCATTATTTCGTGTATTAATACATATCTTTAATGATTGACAAAAATAATTTATGTATTTATTATCAGAACGTGCAAGGCTTACGCACCAAAGCAACCGAATTTTTAAGTAATATTTTATGTTCAAATTACGATGTAATTTGTATTACGGAGTCTTGGCTAAATGATTCTTTTTTTAGCGCAGAATACTTTGATTCTCGATACCATGTTTTTCGTTGTAACCGTAATGTAGAAACAAGCATACACGAGCGAGGGGGAGGGGTAGCCATTGCTGTGCGCCGTGAGCTATGTGCAACGGCCCGTCCCGAATGGTACTTAAATTCGCAATTTATAGACAATTCTTTCGTTCTTATGCCAGAACAAGTATGGGTAAGTATCCCTATCGTGCCTCAAGGTAGGTCTGTTTCCCTTTTACCAGAGTCAATGTCGTCACAGTCTCAGTCGGCTCGAACTGACCCTTCGCACGTAAACATCGGATGCATATACATACCTCACAGCACATCACACGAGACTATACTAACTCAGTACTATAATAAAGTGAATGAATTGATGCTTACAAATCCGCACGACGTATTTCTTATCATGGGTGATTTTAATGTCACTTATGCCGATTGGTATTTTGATAAAGAAATTGACAGTATGAATATTCTTACTAATAATAATAAATTAGCCATATTAACAGCCGAGTTCATGAATTTAGCGTCCATCTCACAGTATAATACAGCTTTTAATGTAAATAATAGGTTACTAGACTTGGTATTCTGTAATCGCAAGTGTAAAGTAGAAATAAGTAACTGGCCGCTTACTAAAGAAGATCCACACCATAAGTCGATTGAGATTGATTTAAGTGTTCGTCTACCCCGTCCATTAAGTAGTAATTCATCTCTAAATTACATGTTTTTTAAAGCTGATTATACAAGTATGAAACAAGAACTTTCAAAAATAGATTGGCATGGGAATCTTTCTCAATACACTGATGTTGAGGACATGGTTGCACGGTTTTACGAAATTCTAAACTCTTTAATTAACAGGTATGTACCTAAAAAAAATATGAATCAAAATAACCCATACCCGCCATGGTTTACGATACCTTTAATAAAACTTAGTAAGGAAAAGCGTAAATTTCATACTAAATGGAAGAAATATGGTAACCGTATGGATTATTTGACATTTTCTACACTAAGAGCCAGATTTCGTACGATGTAGACTGAGTGTTATCAAAATTACATTCGGTTTACTGAGGAAAAAATATTAGAAAATCCTAAACATTTTTGGCGCTATGTGAAATCTAAAAAAATGTGTGGAGATATTCCGGATAGGATGCTATATAACGAATCCTATCTCACTAATGGCACTGATATCTGTGAAGCCTTTAACACATATTTTCACTCGGTATTTGAAGAGAATGGGCAATGTTCGTCGTCCTCTATACCTCAGTGTGAACCAAGTACTCACTCTGTCGATATGACTGAAATTTATTTAGATAAAGATATGGTGTTGAAGGAATTACAGTCAGTAAATGTGAATAAGGGACCAGGAGCTGATTCGATCCACCCAGTTCTTATCCGAAATTGTGCTGACGAACTGGTTACTCCTATTTATATTATTTTCAAAACCTCATTAATGACAGGTGTTTTTCCTTCTCTCTGGAAGAAGGCTTTGATAACACCAATACCTAAAAGTATTAGAACAGACTTAGTGACTGAATATAGAGGAATATCTAAATTATGTATCTTTGGAAAAATTTTGGAAAAGATTGTGACTAGTCAAATATCATACGTAACACGACATTCAATAAATGAAAATCAGCATGGTTTTTTCAAGGGCCGTGGTGTTGAAACAAATATGGTACAATTTACAGATGTTCTAGCGAAAGCCATGGAAGATAATATTCAAGTAGATGTCATTAATACGGACTTTTCAAAGGCCTTCGATAAAATAAATCACGATTTACTTATAAAAAGACTGATGGAGATAGGTACACATGGTACACTTTTAAGATGGATAGAATCGTATATAAGAAATCGTAGTCAGGCAGTTTGTCTAAAAGGTTATTGCTCTGAATATCGGTCTATCCCGTCAGGTATTCCCCAAGGATCCCATTTAGGGCCACTACTTTTTACTCTGTATGTTAATGATTTAGCTAAAAACATTAACAACAGTATGATACTTATGTATGCTGACGATGCAAAAATATTAAGACCAGTAAAATCCATACAAGATTGCCAGTTACTACAGTTAGACCTCAATGCATTGGCATCCTACTGCGATTATACCCAAATGTTTCTGAATGTTGGAAAATGCAATGTAATAACATTCACCCGGAAAAAGAACCCCATTAAACATTGCTATACGATCAATAATAGTCCCCTGAAAAGAGTAAATCACACACGTGACTTAGGCATAGTAATGGATGACAAATTATCTTTTAATCTTCATATAGACTCCATTACACAGAAAGCTTTTAGGAATTTTGGTTTCATCAACAGAGTTACCAAGCCTTTCGCTAATACAACTACTCTTATGGTTCTTTACTTTTCTTTAGTTAGATCCATATTGGACTTTGGGTGCGTGGTATGGTCCCCATGTTACCAGCTTCATGTGGATCGAATCGAAAAAATTCAAAAAAAGTTTGTCAAAACGTTAAATTTTCGCAATAATGTTCAAAAAGGCTACTCGGACTCTCTAAATCTTTATAAACTACTGAGCCTACAAGACCGTCGTAAATTTTTTGATATCTTGTTTATATATAAGTTACTCAATAAGATACACTCATCATCACTATTAGCATCAGTGTACTTAAACGCATCAAAACGAAGACCGTTTCGCCATGCACGACCTAGTGAGCCTTTGTTTGCACCTCCTCACTTTATAAAAAATTACACTAATAATACTTTTTTCCCTCGTTCACTTAACTGTTATAATAAAGAATTATCTGAACTTGATCTATTTAGTTCCTCCATGTTTGGTTTTAAGAAATCATTGTTCCTGAAATTGTTTGAAAACAATAATGAATAAGTAGTATTTTTTCTTTTTCTTTTAATACAATCTGTAAGTTATGTACGTGTATATCTACTAATGTTTTACTCTAATAATTTTTAACATTTATTTCTTTTATAGTCTTATTATTAGCGATCAACTTTAAAACCTATTTGAAGCTACATCAGTAAAAATTGTTTTATTAATAGTTAAGTTTCGACACTCAATGTCTACATAATGTACAAATTTGTTAGTTATTAAGATATTTTCTGTAATGACTGTTTGGGTCACAATAAAGAGAAAAAAAAAAAAAAAAATAATTCTATACGTTTATTTCGGACAAATTAATCCATAAAGTGTTAGTAACATTGTTCTTACGGACTATGTTAGTATGTGTACACGCGGTTTACACTCGCATGCAGTTGGGTCCAGTGTCTCAAAATGGGCCCATCTATCCTGCCAGCAATGACGGTGAGGAGGCTGTTGGAACTGCAGTGCACCCTACGCATCAGGGAGGCCGCCCTCTTTCTTATTATGGCTTGGAAAGTATCCATCTGGGCCTTTGCAAACATACCTGATGCGGAGCAGTATCTTTGCAGTCCCAAAAGCGCCCTTAGCCCATTATTATATTGGACACGCAGGGCGCTGTGTGACTTCTGTGTATATTTGACCCATAGACTGCATGTATAAAACACCTGGCAGTATGCCTTGAACAAGGTTAATTTTACACTATTTGTGCATTTAGCAAATCTACGAGCCAACCTATTACACCTGACAGACAGCGCCCTACGCGCCCTCTCCATGTCCATGTCGTCACTCGGCGTATCCGTCACCCAATGCCCCAAGCATGCCTACCCACCGTCATATAAACATTATTATTTCTTTTCCTTGTAACTAGATGGCGCTGTAAGGTAAAAATTAAAACATTAAAATCTTTTATAACCACTATTTAATTATAGTAATACCCTAATTAGTTAAATAAGACTTATATGAAATGCAATATATTTTTTAAAAGTATATTCAACACTTTCTTCGTCACCTTTTTGGCTAGTCGTGTGTGCTGCCATCTCTGAGAGGCCACCCTGCAACTCCCGTTTTGCATGCTTACGGCCTCTTCAATCGTTTCTATGGCGTTGGGTATCTGTTACGTTAGTAACTATATTATCTTTGCCCCAAGTAAAAAAGTTAAAACGATGCAACCTATCGCATATGCGAATGTGAAAGCGAATATTCGTTACACCCCTAGTTTGTTATGTGGGAGCTCCACCTAAATTAAACTGCCTCCGTGGTGTAGTGGTTAGAGCGTTCGGCTCATGGTCGGCTCGAGGTCGCGGGTTCGATTCCCGGCGTGGGCAACGGCTTTGGGTTGTTGTCCTAGTTTGGTTAGGACATTGTAGGCAGATCACCTGATTGTCTGATAAGTAAGATGATCCGTGCTTCGGAGGGCACGTTAAGCCGTCGGTCCCGGTCACTGTCTTTGACATTGGTCGTTACCTAAAACCATGTCAGACCTTTAAGGCGGTTTAAAAAACTCTGACACTAGTTAGTCACTAACACACACGATAAGAAGAAGACCTAAATTAAATATTTATTTTATTCTGGTTTTAGTATTTGTTGTTATAGCAGCAACTGAAATACATCATCTGTAAAAATTTCAACTGTCTAGCTATCACGGTTCATGAGATACAGCCTGGTGACAGACAGACGGACGGACAGCGTAGTCTTAGTAATAGGATCCCATTTTTACCCTTTGGGTACGGAACCCAAAAAGCAATTTTTTGTAAGATTTTAAATTTAATACCTACTGAGTTTGGTAACAAAATAAAATGATTGATTTCAAAAGTAACAATCTAAATATGTTTCAAAATATATTTTTGATTACAAGATTTTATTTAGTTTCACCTGTCCCGTTGTCTGTCTGTCTGTAATCAAATCTTGCGAGTTAACCGTTCCTTTACCGCCAATACAAGACACAATAGTAAGACAATGGACATGGACATTTATAAATGTCGTCCGGGTCTTGACCGGATAAATTTGACCCACTTCCCGGTTTCCGATTGAGCTGAAAGAGCTATGGCAGCTTCCCATACATCATTTTAGTTAGTAACCAAAGTTAGCGTCTATGAATGAAATATACCTTGTTTAATAGAACACATTTTGCTGATTCTAAAGGTAAAAATTTCGTAATTATAGGAGGCCAGGTTTTTGAGTTATTATGTTTAGAAGTTTTATAGGTTATGTAATTATTGACCATTTATTTAGTACATTTCTGCATCAAATATTCATTTATCAATAAATAAAACTGAAAGAGCTCGATGGCATAATGCTTTTTATGTCCACTAGTTAACATTATCAACAATTACGCAAGTTAAGCAACGCCAGGTGTCCCATTTTAAATGTCGAAAGGAGTTTTAATGCTGTACGTTATTTAAATCCGTATAAAAATAAATATTAACAAGCAAAAATTGTATTATTTATATTACTAAACAATTTAAATCTCTTGATCTATAAAAAACATTCATGATTTTATCTTGAAAAAAATAATTATTTAGTCTGGCAACCTTGTGGCTTTCTGTCAAACCAAGGAAATGGCCATTACAGAAAACCGATCAACTTAATAGCTATTTTCAATTTTACACATTTTTACCTGGCTTTATCAAAATTCGACTAAAATATAGAAAATCACATAAAAATATTTTATGAATTTTGGTTGCAATGAGTTTTTAAGACGCTTTTAGTGCACTTAACTAAAAATCTGCCATAGCTCTTTAGCACGCATACGTATATCGCGTGACAATGCAATATTCTGATGACATAGAGCTGATCTGATGATGGAGCTGAAGGGTGATCATGGATCTCTTTGATATATCCTCCGTGGCGTAATGGTCAACACGCTAGACCGCCAATCCGGAGGTCCTGGGTTCGATCCCCAGCCAGGGCAAGTTGGAAAATGGCCTTCTTCAAGTTGTCCAGGGTCTTGGATGTTTATCTATATATGTATTTGCTCCCATGCTGGTCTGGGAGAAATAAAAAAACTTAGAATGTGGTACATTCTAAGTTTTTTTATTTCTGCTGCTTCTCTTCCCACGCAGATCGTAAAAGCCGATCGAGGGAATGGGCAAAAATGCAAATCATGTTAACAGGCGATGCGGCTAGCAACCCATCACTGTATTGATTGCTTTTCCATCTTCTCGCTCACCATGACGCAAAAAGTGGCTTTTGGGTCTTGCGGCCCTGGGCTCTGCATAGAACCGCAAGACCCAAAATGCTCTGTCTGCCCCATTAGGGATAAAGACGTGATAGTATGTATGTATTTGTTTTAAAATATAGTATCGTTGAGTTAGTATCTCATATCACAAGTCTCGAACTTACTTTGGGGCTAGCTCAATCAGTGTTATTTGTCTCTATATATTTATTTATTTATTTATATAACAACACAACCGTAAAGAGTTTAGGCTCTATTGATTCGTCTTCAGCACTTTAACCTTTTTAGGTCATGATAACAGCTTCTTTTTTAGGGTTCAGTAGTAAATAAGGAACCCTTATAGAATCGCCACGTGTGTCTGTCTGTCCGTCCGCGGCTATATTCAGAGATTATAAGTATGTATAAGAAAGCTGTAATTTGGCAAGAGTATGTATATTAACATGCCAAAAAAGTGGTAAAATAAAAATAATGACATGAACTGAAAGTCGGTATTCGCAACTACGGAACCCTACACTGCGCGTAGTCCGACACGCATTTGGCCACTTATTTAAATAACTAGCCAAAACCCGCGACTTCGTTCGCGTGGACTTTATGTCTCTGGAAAATGCTCATCAGGCTGAACAACTTTTGCTAAGGCGTTATTTTTATATATCTTATAGTTTAGCTGGACCATTCTAGTTCTGCATCAGGTGTTTTATTTTCCAAAATCGTTATACCCTGTATGTTGCCTAATCTTTCAAGCTATAAAATAAAAAAGTTTCACTCGAATCCGTCCAGTATTTCTGGAGATTAGTGTGTAAACAGACAAACAGACACACAGACAAAAAGACATTTTTTAAAATTCTTACTCTATTATTATGTCTCCATCGCCCTCAGTATGTTTTTGGAAATATATGTAATGTAAAGACACACTTTTTTTACTGTTTTATCATAATTCTTATAATTTTCTTCACAGAAAACCACCCGACCCCCTCGATCCAGACATAAACGACGACATAGAAGACATACTAACAAATTACCACATTATGAACCCACCGGACAGACGAGACCGAGAGACCAAGGCAGGGGAGACAACGGAGAAGGCAGGGGAAACATGCAACGAGACCGTGAAATCACCGGACAAGATTGGGGAATCATCGGACAACTCAGGGACAAGTAAAGCGCCAAGTAAGATTTTTCATCTTAGCGCCATCTTAGTGTTAAAGGCAGGGGAGACACCGGAGAAGGCAGGGGAAACTTGCAACGAGACAGGGGAATCACTGGACCAGATAGGGGAATCATCGGACAAGTCAGGGACAAGCAAACCGCCAAGTAAGACTTTTTATCTTTGCGCCATCTTAGTGTTAAAGGCAGGGGAGACACCTGAGAAGGCAGGGGAAACTTGCAACGAGACAAGGGAATCACCGGACAACATAGGGGAATCATCGGACAAGTCAGGGACAAGCAAAGCGCCAAGTAAGACTTTTATTTTAGCGCCATCTTAGTGTTAAAGGCAGGGGAGACACCGGAGAAGGCAGGGGAAACTTGCAACGAGACAGGGGAATCACTGGACCAGATAGGGGAATCATCGGACAAGTCAGGGACAAGCAAACCGCCAAGTAAGACTTTTTATCTTTGCGCCATCTTAGTGTTAAAGGCAGGGGAGACACCTGAGAAGGCAGGGGAAACTTGCAACGAGACAAGGGAATCACCGGACAACATAGGGGAATCATCGGACAAGTCAGGGACAAGCAAAGCGCCAAGTAAGACTTTTATTTTAGCGCCATCTTAGTGTTAAAGGCAGGGGAGACACCGGAGAAGGCAGGGGAAACTTGCAACGAGACAAGGGAATCACCGGACAACATAGGGGAATCATCGGACAAGTCAGGGACAAGCAAAGCGCCAAGTAAGACTTTTATTTTAGCGCCATCTTAGTGTTAAAGGCAGGGGAGACACCGGAGAAGGCAGGGGAAACTTGCAACGAGACAGGGGAATCACCGGACAACGTAGGGGAATCATCAGACAACTCAGGGACAAGCAAACCGCCAAGTAAGACTTTTTATCTTACCGCCATTTTAGTGTCATCTTCAGCTGTGCTTCTTCTACCCCAAAGGGTCACCTTAATTCTATACGTGGCCTTTTGGATATTACAGATGTAGTCTTTGCCCCGTTAGGGACGTGACATTGTACCTATATAAAGAACCACCAAGTCAGTATACAGTTGTTTCTAGAGTAGAGTCAGGGATAAGCAAACCAGTATTGTACCTACTAGGTAATATAATTTTGCTCCAAACTTTACACTGCGAATGTCTGAATAACCCCCACATCGACTCGTAAACTAAAATGAGGTATATTTCGAGCTTAAATATTATTTATTTGTTTTTTACGCGTGTGTAAGTGGTTAAGAATTTAGCGGAAGAAAGAGAGACATGGAAAATCCTCCACCGACAAGAGCCCAGCTCTTAAATATAAGAAGAGGAAGAAGTGGCCAACATTAGTGTCAGATTTATCTGCCATAGCTTGACGACTGCCATACCATGATGGGAGCTGAGAACTTCGCTCACTTTGCTCGTTTAACTAATATTTTTTTTTAGGTGAACCACCCAAATCAAGCAAAACACCGACCAAGAAACCTGAGAGAGCGAGTGAGGAAACTAATGACGTCCAAACGATAGATGATGATGATGATCTTCCCCTGGGAGTGCCCGCTAAGCCGGTGTTCATAGAGATCAACGTCGACAAAGGTATGAACAACTTTCAGCGTGTGAACAACTTTGTTATGTCATAATTTAAATAAGCTATTTTACTGTTTTACTGTGTATGTTTTTGGCTAATATTTTATACTAGCCGAAGCCCGCGACTTCGTTCGCGTGGACTTTATGTCTCTGGAAAATGCTCATTAGGCTAAACAACTTTTACTAAGGCGACATTTTTATATCTCTTATAGTTTAGCTGAACCATTATGGTTCTGCATCAGGCGTTCTATTTTCCAAAATCATTTATACCCTATATGTTGCCTAGGCTTAATAGCTATATAACAAAAAAAGTTTCATTCGAATCCGTCCAGTATATCCGGAGATTAGCGTGTACAAACAGACAAACAGACAAACAGACATACAGACAAACAGACAGACTTTTTTTTTAAAATTTTTACTCTATTACTACGTCTCCATCGCCCCCAATATTTTTTTTGGAAATATATTTAATGTACAGACACACTTTTTTTACTGTTTTATTATATGTATATATAGATAGATAGATATAGATGTATAGATAAAACGACATTTTTTTTTAAAACAGCAAGTAAATTGGTTAATTAATGAAGTAGTAATTAGTATTTCAAATATAAGAGTAGGAGAGTGGTGGGGACATCTCACTATCTCTTTCGTACACCAGACCTAATAGCGTGACGTCAAGAGCACTGTACGTGCATCCTTTTTCTGTTACTTGAAAGTTTCCCCTTCCATCAGGTTTTAAAAGCTTATAATTTACTTATTTTTGATCAGATTATAAGAAATACCTACTTTGTTTTCGGATCTCAGATTATGTTACTTATTAATATGAATAATTAATTTGAAAATTAATGGCAATTAAATGGCAATAATGTAGCCAGATAATTATGACGTTTATGAGGAACCCACGCTAGGCTCAAGCCAGACTTTTGTCTTTAAGATAGTCATCGGTCCTTCAGCCTTCTCAAAAATGACTTTCTTTATTTAAGTTAGTTCTGAATAAAATACTCATACTAGCCGAAGCCCGCGACTTCGTCCGTGTGGACTTTATGACTCTGGAAAATGCTCATCAGGCTGAACAACTTTTGCTAAGGCGTCATTTTTATATTTCTTTAGTTTACCTGGACCATCGACTATCAAATGAAAAGCCGGTTTTAGCCTATCATAACTTATCAGAAGAAACAGGTGAGCCACATTTTCTTCAAAACCTGTCAGATAGATTATAGTGTATTTATTTAGTATACACGCTGACTTTTCATTGGTTTTGGAAAAGAAAATGTCGTATAGTAAATAAATTACTCTGTCCATATACGTAATCCAAATTTGCGTATCACATAAGATAAAAAAGTTACAAAAATGATTTTCGATCGAGACCACGTAGTACTCGTCCAAAACTGTCGCGTGAACTTCGGGCGGCCGGCCGGCGACGACGCCTGGCGGTGGAACTACTAATTGATCTCACGATTTTACTTTCGAGTTTTAGTCAAAATTTTTTGGTTCAGAATTTTTATTTTGACTTGCTAATTAGGTCTCACTAACGATTCTTAGGAAGTGGCCTTCGGCTCCAACACCAATGAAGAATCACCGTGTATGTAGGTATTGTTTATTTTAGCATAATTATGCTTTTCAGAGCGCACCGCAGAGTCGGACGCGGGCGGCGACTGCCTCATGGTGCTGGAGAGCCTGCAGTGCAGCATCGACCCCAGCTCGCTGATGCTGCCAGAGCCGGAGGAGATAGAGGAGATAGAGATACACACCGACAACGAGGAGTGAGTGTTTGTCTGTTTCATCGTCATCAGGTCTTTTTGTCTCCACTGCAGGAGCATGGCCCTCTCTGTACTACCAGAGCCAAACTTGGCCAGAGCAGCCAGAGGTCTTGGCCTACACTCTCCACGCTGGCCAGACAGGTTGGAGAGGTCTCATTGATGTTTATAAGCTTTGTTTAGCTTGTTTTTCCTAAGTCGCCTTCTACGACATCCACGGGAGGACTTGGAGTGGCCCTATTCTACTCTGCTGGAAACCACATGGCAAAAAAAACAGTATAAAGTACAAAAAAATCGTAAGAGCAATTATACAGTATGTTAAAAAACCCTGTCCGATCCGTTAAGGTAACGTTGGGTAGCTTGTGAAGGTTCTATTTATCGGTTTCTCTCATCTCTGAAATCGCTAAAAACATCTGCGGCTCCTTACAAAATTAAATACCTTCTTCTTCTTATATACTTTTCTCCATTTTGACTCCATTTTAGGGATATAGTACGGTGGTTTCCCCATTTGCCTTCCGTACCGCAGTATTTGATTCGACAGAAACCCTTCCAAATTCCACATCTTCTGCCAATACTGTCACTACTGCTGCCTAGTGACATAGGAATGCCTATAATGACATATTAAATACCTATCGTTTCAAAATGACGACCTCCGTGGCGTAGTGGTCACCATGCTAGTCCGCCATCCAGAGGTCCCGGGTTTGATTCCTGGTCAGGGTAAGTTGGAAAATGGCCTTTTTCAAAGTGTCCTGGGTCTTGGATGTTTATCTATATATGTATTTGTTATAAAATATAGTACCGTTGAGTTAGTATCCCATAACACAAGTCTCGAACTTACTTTGGGGCTAGCTCAATCAGTGTAATTTGTCCCTATATATTTATTTATTTCTTAAAATGTATATAACTGTAGTTTTTTATGTGTATTCGTTTTTTACTTTCTCGAATAGTTCTTTATGCACCTTGCAGCTCGTGAAGACGAGTCATTCAAACTTTGAATATCATATCTTCACAACTCTCAGAGATATAAGTTAATCGCCTTTTTCGTGAAATCGTAGCGTACACTGGAGCGAACGAAAATAAATAAATAAATATATAGGGACAAATTACACTGATTGAGCTAGCCCTAAGGTAAGTTCGAGACTTGTGTTATAGGATACTAACTCAACGATACTATATTTTATAACAAATACATATATAGATAAACATCCAAGACCCAGGAAAAATTGAAAAAGGCCATTTTCCAACTTGCCCTGGCTGGGGATCGAACCCAGGACCTCCGGGTTGGCGGTCTAGCGTGTTGACCATTACGCCATGGGTCGTCAAAAAGACATATCTAATGTCAAAAACCTTCATATTTCAGCGACAAAACCCACGACCCCATCAGCCTACTGACCTCTAGCGACGAAGACGAAGTCATAATCGAGGAGCCCCACATCGACACCGTCGAAGTCTCCGACGAGACCGACGAGGACGACGTGCCGCTCGTCAAACTTGTGAAGCCCCGCTTCAAACCAGCTACAGACCTGACCAAGATCTTCTGGGGCTCGTACGACTACTACTGCAGCAACTGCCACTACGTGTCGCTGAGTTACGCGGCGTACAAGAAGCATCTGCTGACGCACTCGGGGCAGACGGCCGTCATGCAGGTGTGCCAGACGTGCGGGTATACCACAGGTGATTATACTTTTAGGTACTTTTGAGCCTACGTACTCATCACAGTCACCGCTCTCATCACTTTCACTGCAATCATCACTCATCACTTTCACCACACTTATCCCTCTCATCATTCTCACAGCACTCATCACTCATCACTTTCACCACACTTATCACTCTCACCGCACTCATCGCTCATCACTCTCACAGATCACTTTCACCACACTTATTACTCTCACCGCACTCATCACTCATAGCACACTTATCACTCTCACCGCACTCATCGCTCATCACTTTAAGCACACTTATCCCTCTCATCACTCTCACAGCACTCATCACTCATCAGTTTAAGCACACTTATCACTCTCATCACTCTCACAGCACTTATAATCCATCAGACTGTCCATAGTTTTTAGCTTTTGCACTAAAATAATATTTAAAAAAATGACTTTCATTAAGAGATAAATTTATCATACATCGAATAAAAAAAGCCTTTTGACTTTTGTCGCATCACTCCGACCACACTGATCACTCCCACGACACTCATCATTCACACCATACTCATCACTCTCACCGCACTCATCACTCTCACCGCTTTCACCACCCTCATAACTCGGACCACTCTCACCACACTCACAACCTTCACATCTCATCACTTTCACCACGTATGTTAACATGTATCCAATTACCCGATCTCTGCTCATCATTCTCTTCACTCATCACACTCACCACACTCACCACCCTCACCACCCTCACCACACTCACCACCCTCACAACTCACCGACTCGTACATTTCCGTGCAAGTGTTTGTGACGACGTGGATTTATTTAAAAGAACCAAAATTAAGGATAACAAACTTTTTAATTCAATTTTTAACAATTTAGCTAATTAACACTGAAAAGAGTCATAGAGAGGGGTCGTGAGTTAGCAGCCACGAGATTCGTTGGTCCAGTGTAGTAGAAAGTACTCAGCTTTGGTGTACAGCAGCCGGGCTTCCAAATGTAGTCGAAAGAGCTCGTTGCCGTTTATATATGGGCCGCGCGGGGTGCGGTGCGGGGTAGGGGGGCGTCCGCAACCCGTCGTCACATGCTAAACAAAGTTGTACACCATTCCTCCTCTTTTGACGACCTCCGTGGCGTAGTGGTCACCATGCTTGTCCGCCACCCAGAGGTGCCGGGTTCGATTCCCGGTCAGGGTTGGAAAATGGCCCTTTTCAAATTGCCCTGGCTCTTGGATGTTTATCTATATATGTATTTGTTATAAAATATAGTATCGCTGAGTTAGTATCCTATAACACAAATCTCGAACTTACTTTGGGTCTAGCTCAATCAGTGTTATTTGTCCGTATACATTTATTAGTACCTGGGCGACCGAGCTTTGCTCGGTTACATCTCAAACATCGAAAACACGCGTTTTCCCAAACATAAGACTAATCTAGATAGATTGTTTACCCCCGAAAACCCCTATATACCAATTTTCAGCGAAATCGTTAGAGCCGTTTTCGAGATCACAGAAATATACATGCATACATACATACTATCACGTCTTTATCCCTAATGGGGCAGACAGAGCATTTCGGGTCTTGCGGCTCTATGCAAAGCCCAGGGCCGCAAGACCCAAAAGCCACTTTTAGCGTCATGGTGGGCGAGAAGATGGAAAAGCAATCAATACAGTGATGGGTTGCTAGCCGCATCGCCTGTTAACATGATTTGCATTTTTGCCCATTCTCTCGATCTGCGTGAGAAGAGAAGCAGCTGGTACATTCTAAGTTTTTTTTATTTCTCCCAGACCAGCATGGGAGAACAGACACAGAAATATATAAATATATATACAAGAATTGCTCGTTTAAAGGTATGAGATATTATTATTTATTATTCCAGCCAGTGAATACCAATTCGCGCGCCACAAGAAGAAGCACAAAGACGAGAGGAGATTCAAGTGCCATCTCTGTGACTACAAGGCGAGGCACAACATGAGTCTCATGTACCATCTCAAGACGCATGACGACAGCACGGGTATGTTGTTATTTATAGGCTATTTAACTATTTTCGGTTAATCCATGGTATAATAAAATAAGGTATTCTCTTCCCGAGATGGAACTTGACTACGTCACGAAAGTGTTGCCACTGATTGTTCTTTTCAGTAAATTTAAGGACTTTCTCAATAAGTTCATGAATTAATAAATACAATATTAAGTAACTTAGCTATTTAGTATCTCGCGATTCTCGCGTGATTCATCTATTCAATATTTTATAAATTCATATAATGGATTATTAATTCCAAATTGGTATATAAAGTTCAAAAATGCATTACGCTCGGGTAATTCAATTTCACACAGTGGCAGCTGGCAGCACGTCAAACTGATGACGTAGTCAAGTTCCACCTACGTCATCAGCTGTCAAGGGAAGAGAATACCTTATTTTATTATACCATGGGTTAATCCTACTTCCTGCTTATATTATAAATGCGAAAGTGAGTTTATATATTTGTTTGTTTGTTTGTTACTACTTCAGGCTTCAAGCACTGAACCTATTTAGTTGAAATTTGATATGAATATAGTTTGATACCCAGGGAAGGACATAGGATAGTTTTTATCCCGAAATTCCCACGGGGAGCGAAGCCCGCGGGCACGGCTAGTTTTTTATATAAAACAAAAAACACCACTGAAATGAAATAATTTTTTTATTAAACGCCTTGGACGGTGATAACGAAAACCTAAGTAGTCTTATTATAAAACAAGGTTTAGATATAGATCGAGTTGTAAAAAGTCGATCTAAATTAAGTAACAAGGAAAACCATATTAGAAAATAAGGTTTATGCCTTTTTTGAGGACGATCCTCGATCGAAAGACCAGCGACCAGCACGGACACTAGTTAAAGCCCGGTACTAACCACAAAATCAGGACATAAATCAAAACAAAACATAATAGTTGTTGTCTCTTAAATTTTTCCTTTGCCTAATTTCGGAGGTTAACTCGAATCTCGTAATCAGTGTATAACCCAGAAAAAAAAATTTGCTACTGTGTATAATGTACTTTTGCTCCCGTAAAATGTGATATAGTAATTAATAGAAAAAAAGCTCACCATTACCATAGCTGCTAATTGTTACTGTCACTCCCATGTCGACGGTAGATATTAACCATTATATTTTTGTGCTAAATACCGCGGAATTACCTCAATTACAGAGGCTTTTAAACTGCATTATTTTACAGCGGAGATTAAAACTAGAAATGAGTTCTCTTTCCCGTTGCTAGGAATTTCTGTTCGCTTATGAAATAAAATTGTAAATATTAAATTAAAATTTTGCGTTGAGGTTTAAGTTTGTAGTGTAGGTACAAATAACTGTAGTTTTAATTCTTTAGTATCTACATATATATTTTGTTGCACGTGTGTTTGTGAGCCTTCTTTTTTTGAACAAAAATTAAGCCATCTGATAGTCAAATTGCGCCAAGCCCAGACAATGCAACGGGGAAAAGTAAAGTCGTTGTGATTGGACCTTATTTTTCCTTTTCATGGAAGTAAACATTAAAATATCGCTTTTATGCTGATCTGGCAAAAAAAGAAAAGCTTAGAATGTTTCAGCTGATTATCTTTCCGTGCAAATTGTAAAAGCCTAAGGATTTGGTGAGATTTGAATCATGTTAAAAGGCGATGCGGCTAGCAACTCATTACTTTTTTCGTTCCTCTCACCATCACGCTAAGCGTGGCCTTTGGGTCTTACGACCCTATACTCTGTCTACCCCGTTAGGGATAAAGACGTAATAATGTGTAATGTAACATTAAACATTGTCTTCATTACTTTTAAATTAAAGAATAATAAGTACTCATTAGTATTTCAAACGTGGGCCACCTAACACATTCTCTCTGTACTACCAGATTATTTCATTTCAGTGGTGTTTTTTGTTTTAGAAAAATTTTAGATTAAAATTTAGATTTTTAATTCACAATCTCTCTGTACTACCAGAGCCATACTTAGCTAGAACAGCCAGAGGACTTGGTCTACGCTCTCCTCACTGCTCAGACGGGTTGGAGTGGTCTCATTGATGTTTATAAGCTTTGTCTAGCTTGTATTTCCTAAGTCGCCTTCTACGACATCCACGTGAGAACTTGTAATAGTCCTATTCTACTCTGCTGGAAACCACACGGCACATACATTTCCATAGTTAACGTAATTCACATTTGTGTATGACTTGAAAAAAATTGCGAAAATGATTTCCGATCGAGACCACATAGTTACAACCGTCTATCTAAAACTGCCGCGTGACCCCAATGAACACCGGCAGTCCGGCCTGTGGCGTCTGGCCGCGGTACTATTTGATGTCACGATTTAACTTTCGAGTTTAAGGCCATACCCAAATTTTCCGGGGTCCAGTGGCGCCGCCATTTAAAATAAATCATTTAAAAGGAAACGGAGATATCATTCAAACTTGTGTCTTGGTCAAGCCCTAGATAACCCTTAAAACTATTTTATGAACTACTGTTTATAATTTAAAGTGCGAACGTGAAGCTTTTCTACGCACATTAGCTAAAAGTGGCCGTTTTTCGCAAATGTGCGTAGAAAAGCTTCACGTTCTCACTTTAAACTACAAAAAGTAGTTTAAAAAATACTTTGAATGGGTATCTAGAACTTGACCAAGACACAATTTTAAATGATATCTCCGTTTTCTTTTAAATGATTTATTTTAAATGGCGGCGCCACTGGACCCCGGAAAATTTGGGTTTGGGTATGGGCTTAAGTCAACATTTAATGTCACTAGCTAATTAGGTCTTTTAATAAAAAAGCAGGTACGCCGACAGAGAAATACTACCGCTGCGAGCGCTGCAAGTTCAAATCCAACGTGCGCAGCAAGACAGTGAAGCACATGAAGACTTGCCGCAAGCAGAAGTCGTTCGGCTGCAGCAAGTGTTCTTACAGCACTAAGCGGCGCTCCGACCTGAAGCGGCACCAGCGGCGGCACCGGCACAGCGACGACGACTGGGACGACGACTAGAGCGGCAAATATATTGTGATCATGTAGAAATGGTTTTATTTCTAGACAGTACCTTGACCCTAAAAATTCCTTTAAAAAATCGGTTTTACACAAGCACAAATGCACAAAATCTACGCACATTTACAGCACATTTAGAATTCTATATTTTATATATTTCTAATCTATATCTATACATATAATAAAACAGTAAAAAAAGTGTGTCTACATGAAATATATTTCCAAAAAAAATATTGGGGGCGATGGAGACGTAGTAATAGAGTAAGAATCTTAAAAAAATGTCTGTCTGTTTGTCTGTATGTCTGTTTGTCTGTTTGTACACGCTAATCTCCGGAAATACTGGACGGATTCGAATGAAACTTTTTTTGTTATATAGCTATGAAGCCTGGGCAACATATAGGTGTGGCGACCTCTGCGCCACTACGAGGAACTAAACACCACAAACAACAATGAACGCAGCAATACCTAGTTCACTAGCATCATACGAGATGGCGCCAGCAGATTCTACATCTCGATCTCAGAGTTCTGGTTGCAACTGACTATATATACTCGTACAACCTCCGACAATACACCGTCGGAGCCGCGGTTCCCCAGGCGCAACACCATGCCTGGCGGGAAGATCTTCCCTTTGTGGCGGTCAAGCATATCACCATAGAGTACTTTATATATTGAGAGACATATCACCTCGCTCCCGCTACATAGGGTATAAATGATTTTGGAAAATGGAACGCCTGATGCAGAACCATAATGGTCCAGCTAAACTATAAGAGATATAAAAATGCCGCCTTAGTAAAAGTTGTTCAGCCTGATGAGCATTTTCCAGAGACATAAAGTCAACGCGAACGAAGTCGCGGGCTTCGGCTAGTATTCTATATATTTCTAATTCATGTGTATAATATGTCTATTAGTTGACATAGATTCTACCTCAGTTGTGCGACAAACCGTTGCCCGACGGACAGACCTGTGACCGACGTAACATTTGATCGGTACTACTATTGCTCGACATTAATTTTGTTCGACCAATGTTTGAACGTACACGAACACATTTATATGTGCATCAGAAACAGATCCTTCAATCTCAGTAGATCCAATGTCCAGATCCATGGTTTAGTCTAGTTACACATACATTTTTAATTTAAATAAAGTAACCGACTAAAAAAAGAGAGTGTTATAAGTTTAACGCTAGTGTATGGCTGTCTGTGGCATCGAGCCGTTCGAATGAACGTTTTTTACTTGAAAGCAACTTCCCTTGCTGTTCTTATTCTTAGACATGATAGATGAAAATCAGTTTAGTCATTTAAAAGCAAGTACCTGGGCGACCGAGCTTTGCTCGGTTACATCTCAAACATTAACTACATTTTTTTAAACTTGTCTAAAAATAATACATAATAAAAAATTATATATAAACTTGAACATAAAAAAAAACAAAGGTAAGTCACCGAGTGGGATTCGAACCCGTAACACTCTTTCTAGCTGTCGGTATCCTTAACCGCTGAGCTAAAAACATGGCGGTCGGCGCGGAGAAATTAGCGACCATATTCTGCGTGGAAAGAAAAACGCATGAAAACTCGAAAACACGCGTTTTCCCAAACATAAGACTAATCTAGATCTATTTTTTACCCCCGAAAACCCCCATATACAAATTTTCAGCGAAGCCGTTTTCGAGATCACAGAAATTTATAAATAAATATATATATATACAAGAATTGCTCGTTTAAAGGTATAAGATTAGGCGATAATGCTTCAAATTTTGTAATGTAGGTACCTGACAAATAATAGATGGCGCTACGATATCAACATATTACGTAGTCCCACCACTTATCACTAGATGGCGTCGGAGGTTTTTCATTTGCCTATAGCAAAGAAAACTTGTTAGGAATGGTAGAAATAAAAACAACATACATACACTAAGTACTTAATATTATAATTACAAAATACCCTATATATTGTAACATTAGTTTTGATGCAGAACATACAAATACACTGTGGAGTTAGTACACAACAGAAGTTTTGGTCATTTAATTTAGCACAATTTCGATCCATGCGAAGTACCATATCCCTCGATTATTCTGGAGACCTATTTTGAAACGCGGGAGTTAGCGAAACTCAAATTAATCGGGGGACGTCTGTACTTTGTTGTTTAGAACACGTTTAATAAAAAAAAGTTGGGAATGCGTGAATTCAGTCTGTCTTAAAGCTAGGAGTATTGTGTCTAGCAGGCGCTAGGCCTGTGGTCGCCGGCTGCGCGGCACACAGCGCCCTTAAGGTCCTTGAAGGCCTCATCTTGGACGGCTTGGTCGAATTTCTGAAAAAAAACATTAGTTCCAAGTTACGATTGCAAGCATTTAATAATCCTACGGTACTTCCTATCCTACTAATATTATAAATGCGAAAGTGAGTTTGTATATTTATTTGTTAGTTACCTTCGCTTAAACTACTGAACCGATTTCGATGAAATAGTTTGGTATGGATATAGTTTAAGACTCGGGGTATTATTTATATATATATTGTATAACCTTACGTATGATTAGCTAATTTAAAGAAACCACACCAATGCCAGTGTTTAAAGTCTTCAATAAACGAATTATGATGTAAGAATTATGACTAAAAAACTTTGAAGACGCCTTTCACTCTTTTTAATTTGTATTTTTTGCAGCACTTGAAAGCAAAACAAGTAGGGTGTCCACACTTACCTCATTGATGACGACAGTGGGCACAAAGCTCAGTGGACGCAGGACAGCGTCTGTTTTGTCCCCGTAAGAGGCCAGCAGGTTGTCGCCCTGTTCCCCACCGGCACAGCGCTTCAGTTTGTCGGATTCCGACTCTTTCTTCACTTGGGCGAGGCACTGGAAGAAAGCAGATAAAATTAGTTTTATCCTCGGAGGAGCTGGGGTACGCATTCTTAGCACTTCTGCAACGTGAATTCTTAGCGCTTTCGTGATCAAATCATAATCATTAGGACTTTTTGTCTCCACTGCGAGAGCACGATCCTTTCTTTAGAGCCACACTTGGCCAGAGCAGCCAGAGGACTTGTCCTTCACTCTCCTCACTGGCCAGATGGGTTGGAGAGGTCTCATTGATGTTAATATATAAGCTTTAAGTACCTAAGTGACCGAGCTTTGCTCGGTCGGTTACATCTCAAATATTAACTTTTTTTTTTAACTTGTCTAAAAACAGTACAAAATAAAAAATGATATATAAACTTGAACATAAAAAAAAACAAAAGTAAGTCACCGAGTGGGATTCGAACCCGTAACACTCTTTCTAGCGGTCAGCATCCTTAACCACTGAGCTAAGCCGATGGCGGCCGGCGCGCCGAAATTAGCGACCATATTCTGCGTGGAAAGAAAAACATAAGACTAATCTAGATCGATTGTTTATCCCCAAAAACCCCCATATACCAATTTTCAGCGAAATCGTTAGAGTCGTTTTCGAGATCACAGAAATTTATAAATAAATAAATATACAAGAATTGCTCGTTTAAAGGTATAAGATTAGCTTAGTAGCCTTCTATGACATCCACGGGAGGACTTGGAGTGGCCCTATTCTACTCTGCGGAAACCACATGGCACTTTTGTGACCACGAGAGGCATAAAAAAAAACAAACTCCTTAGGGCGGCAAACGAACAAGTACTACGTACTTTTACTTTTAACTTTTGCTTCTGTACGTTTAGCCGTTGGTCCCGGCTGTCATCATTGTACGGCAGTCGTCGAGCTATGTCAGATGCCTTTAGGCAGCCTAAAAAATCTGACACCAGTGTTGGCCACGAAAAACCAACATGGATGATTAGAGGAGAATAAAGGTGAGAAATAAATATGGATTTAAACACGGAGTTTATTGAAAACACCGCGTATTACTTTCTGTGGTTTTCGACAGAGTAGAATAGGACCACTCCAAGTCCCTTGGATGTCGTAGAATGCCACTTTGAAAATACAAGCTGAACAAAGCTTATAAACATCGATGAGACCTCTCTAACTCGTCTGGCCAGCGAGGAGAGTGTAGGCCAAGTCCTCTGGCAGCTCTGGCCAAGTACGGCTCTGGTAGTACAGAGAGGGTCATGCTCCTGGAGTGGAGACTAAAAGTCCTGATGATGAATGCGCTGTAAAAGATTCTAGGTCTACTATGGATGGAACTTACGGCACAGGTATGGCACTACACGTCAAATGTGTAAGTTAAACAATCAAGGTCGCCACCTCAGAATTTGTTGCTTTGCTTACCTGTTTTCATCACTCGGAAGTCTATAAAATTTTTGTTCTTTATTGTTTTCCATGGCTAAAAAATGATAATATGCACAGTTTCTCACCATTATGATTCATAATCCCAAGTGACTCGCTTAACGTCAACGTGCGACTAGCAACAACCCTGTTTTACAGGCGCTAACACGGCCCAAAAGCGGGGGAGGGGTTGCGGGGACGCCAGATTGCGGGGGACAGTGCGAGTTTCCGTTCTGTATGTAGTTAATACTATTAATAATTCTGTGCTTACGGTGTCGAGCGACTTGTCAGGGCTGCTCTGTCCCATGAGGCAGATGACCAGCTCCATCTTGTCAGTGTCCGGGAGGCTGCGGTCCTTCAGGATGCACGACTGGATCTGGACGAGAGAAAACAATGTTATGATTCAGTTGATTCGGTTGGTCGGCATTTCGGTCCCAACATCGGTTGCGATTGTTGCGAAGGTTGGGGGTGAAGTCGGTTTTTACTTTTAAAAATTGTAGACTTGCGACTATTCGTCTTTTATACTAACGCCATATTAGGAATCTGTTCTAACGCCATCTAATAAATAATTGGCCAAGTGCGTGTCGGGCCACGTGCAGTGTAGGGTTCCGTAGTTCCGAATGCCAACTTAAAGTTTATGCCACTAAAAACGTTTAAAAACTAATTATCTATTGAATTTGTATGAAATTTCTTTTTCCGAGTACATTTTATAAGTTGATATATCTTTATCGCCTTTAACTTTTTAATTTGTATACCCTACTTAGCTCTGATAGTTTTCCTTTAAACTACATTATATATACTATAGCTGTGAATTTTTTTACGAGGCCATATATAACCGTTTAGCAGATAGGGGGGGGACACTTGCCTCCAACAAAAATTTTCACTTTAAACCCAAATATTTCAGAAACGGATCCCTAAATCCAAAAATGGTGTTAACAAGCTCACAATCTTTTGGAAAGACCTATTCCACGACACCCCACACAATGTGTTTGTCGAGAAAAAAAAATTGACTATATCTTACTTGTATGGCAGCTAACCTAAAAAAAAATATTTTTCCAGATTTTATTTTACGACTTTTTCGCCATGATTAATATACATATCCATGCCAAATTACAGCTTTCTAGTACTTGTAGTTTCTAAGTAGGACCGCGGACAGACAGACAGACAGACATGGCGAAACTATAAGGGTTCCTTGTTTACTACGGAACCCTAAATATGATAAAATTGTAAACTAAAGGGTTGGGCTCCACCTGTCAGCACGGAACAGCACTTTCGCATGCAGCTATCCTTCTCTGTCACTCAGAACCGTCATTTGCCAAAGTGAGAGAGAGCGACGGAACGCCATGGTACGGCACGTAAGCTTGTACTTATTAGTAAATATTTGACGACCTCCGTGGCGTAGTGGTCACCATGCTAGTCCCCCACCCAGAGGTCCCGGGATCGATCCCCGGTCAGGGCAAGTTGGAAAATGGCCTCCCAACTAGCAAAATAGTCCTATAAAATGAAGCCTAAATAACATCTGGTCATGTAGAGGTCATAAAGTTGTAATTCAAATTTTTATTAATCGTGTTACAATGTCTTATACGAACGATTAGTCATATAATACTGTGATTGTTTAATTTAGTCCTGTAAACGTTTTCACGACCTATTTATATGACAATCTTATAAAGATCTTCTTTACGACTTCTTGATGTAGTGTAAAAGTAATTTATATGACCATTATAAGCTGGTTATAATGACGACCATAACACAACTTTTTATCAGAAATAAGATTTCTACATGACAATCATATAAAGTTCATATATTTAACTCCTCTAAAACGTACAGCTATAAACACGTTTTTTATAGGATTTTTTGACTATATTTACATAACTTTTATATAATCATTAAAAGGCCAATATTCAGATTTATATGCCTTAAATACTTATGAGTTTGAAATGCTTATATATGTTACTGTTATAAACGTTTTGATTGTATGATGATGTCACGTGATACTCTTTTACGAACTAAACTGGTATATCTCCGGTTGTTGTGACTTTAATTATACATGCTTTTTGTTTAATAACTTTATATTTCTCAGTTTCTATTAATCTCAGCTTTAATCATCAAAGCAGCTGTGATGGATTTAAAACAGTGGAAGAAATTTAAATCAAGCGGTAATTTCAGACGCAAAGTAAGAAAAGCCTACTTAGAACTCAACAAAAGTTTTAGACAAGGTAGTGTCCAAGAATCGAAAGATGGTTCCGTAGTAAGAAATAGTTATTCTGAAATAGGTTGCTCTTGTAAGTACTATTTTTATGGTTTGTACTTATACCAATTAAACTCATTAAAAAATACATTTACATATAATAACTAACACCTGTCAATTAATATGTTTTTTTTTCTGTTTACATTTAGCAAGTTCGAGAAGTAATACACATATAATTGAGGGTAAAATTGATGAACATTTGTTTGAAAGGCAAAACAATGATGATAATGATAATTCGATCGAAAGCGAAGACGATGAAAACAGTAATGAAAATGAGAATTTTACAACAAGAAAATACGAGTTTCCTGGCAAATTAAGGAAATGGGCTCTAGAATTTAATATGTCTCATACAGCTTTAAACAAACTATTGACTATAATTAATGAACTCTTACCTGCTTTATTACCAAAAGATCCTAGAACACTTCTCCGGACGAATGATGTTGAGAATACTATTAATCCAATAGAAAATGGAAGTTATTGGCATAACGGGCTTAGAAAGTCATAAAAAATAATGTTAGTAATGATCTGCAACATATTTCCTTGAACGTGAACATTGATGGACTTCCCATCTATAAAAGTTCAAGACATCAATTATGGCCCATTTTATGTAACATTTCTGAGATTCCTACAATACCACCAATGGTAGTTGGTATTTTTGAAGGTCAAGGAAAACTGGCTAATTTAGATTCTTTTTTACGGCCATTTGTGACAGCAATGAAAGATCTGATGGAAAATGGATTACATCATAACAAAAGAGAACGAAGAAAAATATATTAAAGTGAATTTCCGGGCTTTTATATGTGACTCGCCAGCTAGAGCTCTAATAAAAGGCAGGTATATCTATTACTCACTTAATATAATATAATTATATATAATATAAATAGAGCTATATATATATTATATATATATATATAGTTATAGTTGAAGTACAATCTATAATGGAAGTCAATAATGAAGTTAAGCTTGTTGGCAAACCTTTGCAAAATGTAATCGCCGCATTTGACATCCCAATTAAATCGACATATTTAAATATATATAAATGCTATGAAACAGATTTAATTAATTCTGAATCAACATTACACACTATTAGAGATGTAAAATGTAAACTAGTGGCGACTTCTTACAAATCATACATATATTTTGTACCTCTTATACATACTTTGTAAAGAATTAAATAAAACAGAACTTTAAATAAATTTGTTTTATTAAAGCAAACATTTTTTATCATTAAAAACTAACGTGAGATATCGAAATACTATCTATATATATAAACACGGGTTTACTCACGTATTTAGTTAGGTACAGGCCAACATGTTTCGATCTCGTCCGGAGATCTTCTACGAGAAGATCTCCGAACGAGACCGAAACATGTTGGTGAGTAAACCCGTGTTTATATATATAGATAGTAAAACAAACATTCTTTAAAGAGTCATAGGTACATAAAATGTTTTCAATGTAATATCAATCAACTCGGAGGAGGTACTACCGAAAAGTCACATACCTGGTCCCAAAAATGTCAATTCCATGTATTATTAATTCTATCTAAAAACGTTGGCGGTTATAGAAAACCATATGCCAAAAACTGAGTAGTTAATGTAGATCTAGTCTACTTATTTATCTACTCCGTTTTTGGCACGTTATTCACATACTCTAGTAGGAAACTGAATAATTGTAAATTGTTCTTAAGACGTGACAGCAGCGAAACCCGTAATTTTATTCTTTAACTCCTAAATCAGATCAAATTAAAAAATCTAAAACTGCCATTTACTAGTAAATAACTTGTTGTATTTTTGGTATTACTTTTCATTATTTTTCCTTTGGTTGTTTACTAGTAAATGGCTGTCTTAGATTTTTTTAATTTGATCTGATTTAGGAGTTAAAGAATAAAATGACGGGTGGCGCTAGTTTCGCTGCTGTCAATAATTATATTAAATATCACACACTTTTAAAAGTGATAAAATACTTTAAAATTAAATTATTGTTACAAAAAAATTAAATTGTAATTATTTTCTTTTGTTTTACTTTTCATTAATTTTATCACAAATAGGTAATTTAAAACTTCTACACGCAGAATTTTTATTCGTTATGGATCCGTTGATTCTATTCAGGAAACTGTCAACTTTTTCTAAGGAACATGGGTCGAAATATGAAGAAAAAAAAATGACTTTCCATACTTGGTGAGATCAAGTGATCAGGCGATTTCTATGGGAGGTTTAAAAATAGTTTTCATATTTCGACACATGTTCCTTGGAAAAAGTTGTTCAGTTTCATGAATAGAATCACTGGACAACGGGTCCATAACCAATAAAAATTCTGCGTGTATAAAAAGGATAATCATTTGGCATGACATAACTGATAAAATTCTTATTCAAACAGCTATAACAAAAAAAAACTATAATTTGCACTATCTACCTTATATCTTCGATACAGTGGTCACTTAAGCTTCTATAAAAAGGAACTATAATTTGAAATTATCTATCATATATCACTGATACATTGCCAATTCAGACTTCTATAAAAAGGAACTACTTATATTATTTGTACTATCTATCTTACATCTCTGATACAGTGGTTATTCAGACTTCTACATATACGTATGAACAATCATTAGTAAATATCTATCTTGTGTTGATTATTTTGAAGTTCATAAGCTATTTTCGTTAAATTATCGATTTTCTGTGAAAGAATTTCGTTATGTGTGTGCGGGTCTTTACTAAAGTCTGTGGCAGTAGTATCAGTAACAAAATATACACTTTGTAAATTAACTCCTTCGGCTGGATTTTCTTGAACAGTGAGAGTAGATGGAGTTTGTTCTACATCGATGGCAGTTGGAGTTTCTTGTAAAAAGTAGGTAGGTGAGAATAGTTCTTGTGCACTCAAGGCCGGTGGATTTTGTGTAGGAGCAATAGATACTTTATTATCTGTTGCAACATCTTGAACACATTTTTCTTGGTCCTACAATCAACAATAAAGTATTAACAATCGATTTTATTGATTTAATAATATTTTTATATATAATATTAAAAATAGATCGAAGAGCGATGGCCTGTTGGATGTAGCGAACTACAACCCTGGGTGTGGTTCCTACTTGGGTAACTCAAGTATAATCTAATATCTTAATTTCATTCCATTAGACGGCAGTCATTAAGCTATCTCAGATGATTTTTCGCAAAATAAAAATTTGGCACAAGTGTCTGTCGCGTTTTTTAGTTAAAAATTTGTCTATATCGGCAATTATCACCATATTTTGATTTCAATAAAATGTTTATCCAACGGGTTTTCCCTCTTTACGGTACCCTGAAAATGGTGGATAACCAAAGAAATTAAATTGTGGTATATGACTTTTAGTAATTCAATGTCATATAATAGGTATCATCACTACCTAAAATCGTATAATTGCAAAAGTACTAGAAATCTTAAATAAAATGGAATAAATTAATATTATTTTGTAATAATTCGACGGGGGCATGAAAAATTTGTGAAAAATTGTATATACAATCGTCGAGAAATTTAATTTCCCATAGAAAAGTAGATACTTATACCTACTAACACCAACTACCTATATTGTATTCAATAACATTCAGTAATCAATATGGCAGACTTACCTGATGGTGACAATTATAAACAGATCTTGTTTTTTGTTGTTCTCTGATTCTCACTTCCATTAAACGGCGCTGTCATAACAAGCATCCACGTAAAGGCTTTGCTAATGACTACTTTATAATGTTTATTAAATTATACGACACCTATTGGATCACTAAATGACAAATATTAATCGCTTTCACGATAACAATATGACTGTTACGTTCCTAGTTGCCACTTATACAACCTTGACACGATCACTTTACGAATTAAAGTTTTATATTTTGCGCCTATTTCGCGTTATATATACGTAAATACGACAGCTATATAACCAAAACGGCTCGACCATAAGTTGTAACGAAAACGTTGTCCCAAAAACTATACGACCAAATTTTGTTAGTTGGGCTTTTTCAAATTGTCCTGGGTCTTGGATGTTTATCTATATGTATATGTATTTGTTATAAAATATAGTATCGTTGAGTTAGTATCCCATAACACAAGTCTCGAACTTACTTTGGGGCTAGCTCGATCAGTGTAATTTGTCCTATATATTTATTATTTATTTATTTATTCTGTGGTACGGCCGGGACCGTGCTATATCGTGCCGACGCTCTCTCTCGCCCTAGCTAAAGGTGTAATCCTGTAACCCTAAAGTGTTCTTTACCACTGCTTGTATATTCTAAATCGTTGTTCCTCACCTTGTTCCCGTAGCACTCGTCGGGGCCGTGGTGGCAGGTGAATTGCCATTTGCCGTTCACTTTGTCGTGCTGAAAAAAAAAGAGCAAAAAATTTTTAAGTTTTATTTTTACAATATTTGTTTATGATTTAAATGTCATATGATACAGCCCTATACAAACTTTTTATTGTATAGTAAGGGTTAGGGTTAGGAGTTAGAAGTTAGGAATAAAGAAGTGAAAAATAAAGATGGACTATAAAGGACTAGTATCCAGAGCCGTAAAATAATTATAAAAAAAACTGTTTGGTTTTGCACACCAGCTATATTTACAAGCTTTTATTTAACTTGCAATGTATCTTGTATGTATTGGTGGTATGTTTGGGTCAAATCTTTGAACTAAATTTTAAAACAGATATACCTACGCAATTGATTTTGAAATTTTGCATACTGGTACAAGTCGGATAACAATGCAATTAGAGACTGAATTACCCAGCCAAACGATTTTCAGCAGTTTTACAAAACCGAGCTATAAAATTTTTGTCAAACAGCGGATCATAACGCGACTTTTACAATGTGGAAAAGACATACCCGTAATAAGTGAAACCACGATCTGAAAATGTCATTTGTTTTGTTTCTCGACTGTTATTAGGGTTCCGTACCTCAAAAGGAAAAAACGGAACCCTTATAGGATCACTTTGTTGTCCGTCTGTCCGTCCGTCCGTCCGTCTGTCAAGACCCTTTTTCTCAGGAACGCGTGGAGGTATGAAGCTGAAATTTATATCAATTACTCAGGTCTACTGTCCCTTGAAGCTGTGAAAAAATCAAACTTCTAAGCCAAGGCAATCAAAAGATACAGCCGTTTATGCCGCAAATTTTCGACACTTGCAAGGGAATCAAAACCTACAGGGTGCTTCCCGTGAACTCAGAATCTTGAAATTTGGTACGAAGCAACGTCTTATAGCATAGATAAAGGAAAAATTACGAAAACCATAAATTTTTAGTTACATCACATAATATTTTTTTTTTAATAATTTTAAACTTACTACCCATTTCCTCATAAACGCGTAGAGGTATTAAATTGAAATTCATACCAAATACTCAGGTCTATAATACCTTTAAGCTGTAACAAAATCAAACTTCTATGTCAACGCAATCAAAAGAAACAGCAATTTAAGCTGCATATTTTGAAACTCGCAAGTACTCGCAAGGGAATCAAAACCTAAAGGGTACTTCCAGTCGACCTAGAATCTTGAAATTTGGCATGAAGCAACGTTTTATAGCACACATAAAGGAAAAATTCCGAAAACCTTAAATTTTTAGTTACATTACAAAATATATATATAATGGTACGGAACCCTTAGTGCGCGAGTCCGACTCGCACTTGGCCGGTTTTTTATTTTAATATCGTTATACTTACTATAGTGATCCAGTATAGCCCGAAGTTTGATTTATTACGACTATGACCCTACCACGTTGTTTATTTGTTGGATACTACACATTTATTTAATCATGTCAACCCTACATTTGGTCCGAACATGTCTTTTGCTGTTTTGCTAAACATTGCCATGGTAGAATAAAACAGGTATTCTCTTCCCGAGATGGAACTTGACTACGTCACAAAGTGTTGCCACTGATTGTTCTTTTCGGTAAATTTAAGGACTTTCTCAATTAGTTCATGAATATTTAAAAAAATATGAAGTAACTTAGCTATTTAGTATCTCGCGATTCTCGCGTGATTTATCAAGTCAATATTTTATAAATTGATATAATGGATTATTAATTCGAAATTGGTATATAAAGTTGAAAAATGCATTATGCTCAGGTAATTCAATTTCACACAGTGGCAGCATATCAAACTGATGACGTAGCCAAGTTCCACCTACGTCATCAGCTGTCACGGGAAGAGAATACCTTATTTTATTGCAACCAAGCTGTAATACCAAACAGCTAGAGGTTTTGTCGAACATTGGATATTTTTTTTGGAAATTCTAAAAAATGAAGAAGATCAAGACACTGACCGTGCTCTTGCCATAGGGCACCAGTTTGACCTTCACGGAGCCCTTGAAGTCCCGCCACACGGGGGCCAGCTGAGTGGTGATGAACTTCTTGGAGTCAGGACACAGGGACTCGTAGTAAACCGCGATCTTCACCTGGAAAACGGAATACAGTCAAAACAATCACTTTTTGTATATTTTTATCATCATCATTATCAGAAGTGCTATTTTTGAAACGCGGAATAAGTGAAACGCGTGGTTTTGCCATTTAAAAAAAAATTGTTCGTTTAGTGACTCCGCGTTTGAAAAATAGCACCTCAGGTCTTTTTGTATCCACTACAGGAGCACGACCCTCTCTGTACCAAAACTATACTTGGTCAGAGCAGCCAGAGGACTTGGCCTACACTCTCCTCGCTGGCCAGACGGGTTGGAGAGGTCTCACTGATGTTTATAGCTTTGTTTAGCTTGTATTACCTAAGTCGCCTTCTACGACATTGAGTCTGGACTCGGAGCCTGTGAATTTCAGCTGTCTAGCTATCACGGTTCATGAGATACAGCATGGTGACCGACAGACGGACGGACAGTGACGTTTTAGTAATAGGGTCCCGTTTTTATTTTTTGGTTACGGAACCCTTAAAAACAAAAAGCGGGTAAAAATAAAAGTTTGTGTAAATCTATTTTTTTTTTCAATCATATTAAAGTAGGAAGAAAGAAAAATAGTTTTTGGATGGATTTTGTTTTATAAAGTAAGAACTACCGCAGTCTCTCACCTTATGGTCCTCAGCTTTCTTGCTCTTGGCGTAGACGCTGCACACCAGCGCGAACAGACACACACACAGAAAACTCCGCATTTTGTTCTGTAACAATATAAATTAAAACATCATCATCATCATAATCATCAGGTCTTTTTGTCTCCACTGCAGGACCACGGCCCTCTCTGTACTACCAGAGCCATAGTTGGCCAGAACAGCCAGAGGACTTGGCCTACACTCTCCTCGCTGTCTGGCCAGCGAGGAGAGGGGGTGTTGGAGAGGTCTCATCGATGTTTATAAACTTTGTTCAGCTTGTATTTCCTAAGTCGCCTTCAACGACATCCACGGGCCGACTTGTAGTGGCTCTATTCTACTCTGCCGGAAACCCACTATCCTAACTATAGGTATACAATCAAATAATAATGGCGCAACAACTTCTCCAAAGGGCCTCTACGTGTTGGATCTGTATCCCCACGCAAGCCTTTCAAAGGACCGGGGTAAAAAGACCCGTGATTCTCAAAAGAGATACAAAATAATAATAATAAATTCGTTTATTTTTCATCATCAAAGGTCGGTGTAGGTCCTTTGATTGCTTCAAGGGAGCTTCTACGAGTCCACTGGTTTTCAGTCGACGAGTGGCGGACGGCGCCCAAAGACGCAAATAAATATCACTACAGTCGCTCTATGATTTTCCACTTTAAACATTTTACGATTGAATGAATGAGCATTCATAACACCAAACTACACCAATTTCATATTAGGTATAAAGTCCACTAGAAGCAATTTACAAAACTATTTAAAGTAAACTTCAACTGAAGTACTGAACTTCTTGACTTCCCGCCAAAAAACTCCTTTCATCATTCGTTGTCAAGCTCAACTGTCAGATGCCTTCAGGCAGCTTAAAATTTTTTCATCTAGTATGAAAAAAAAAACTTTAACTGCGGAAATCTTGGAACCAGAAGCGTAGCGTACCTTGGCGGGGCCCCGTATAAAAATTTGTTTGGGGGCCCTTAGGAAGGGTAAAGATTTCTCAAAAAAGAAAAAAATGTTTGCATAAAATTAAAAGAAATATTTATTCATCATAATTATCTATCTGTCACATTTTTTAAAACAATTCAAATTAAATTTTAACTCTCCTTGCCTTTTTTTCGGCAAACTGATTAATTAAATCATTCATAGCTGATGATGACTTTAGTTTTTCTAAAGTTTCTGCCTCTATGGACAATAGTGACAGGTCTGACAGGCGTAAAGCCCTTGGTCCTAGTTTAAGTTGTCATCATTCTTTTTTTATACTTATTTTACGGCTCTGGTAACAAGTCCTTTAGAGCCCATCTTTGTTTTTTTATTTCTTTATTTCTAACCCTAATCCTAACTATAGATATACAATCAAAGGTTGGTGTAGGTGCTTTGATTGCTTCAAGGGAGCTTCTGGCAGCAAATCTTTACGAGTCCACTAGCTTTCAGCCGATTGAGTGGCGGACGGCGCCCAAAGACGCAAATAAATATCAATACAGCCGCACTATGACTGTCCACTTTAAACATTTCACTTATTGTCCATGAGCATGAGCATTCATAACACCAAACTACACCGATTTCATATTAGGTATAAAGTCCTCTAGAATCAATTTGCAAAACAATTTAAAGCAAACTCCAACTGGACCCCTTGACTTCCCGCCAAAACTCCTTCATCGTCATCACGCTTAACTGTCAGATGCAAGCTTAAATTATTTTCATCTTGTATGAAAATAAAAAAAAACTTTGTTAACTGCGGAAATCTTAGTCAAATCGGAATAAAATCAAGCGTAGAAACTTCAGAACAGTAGGAATATTACCTTAAATAGTTCTTTGTATAAATATTTATTAGGTTTCTTTGTTGAATACTAATTGAAATGTAGACACCGCTATATATTTAACTGCAACGCAATAAGTAAATATATGACTAAGCCCTTTTGGCGAGTAGGCGACCAATACTGTGAAAATGAGTTTGTTTCGGCGTTTCTTCTCAGCAGTGGTATTTGCGAAGCGCTATACTCCATTTGTTTAGGTATTTAAATAAATGTTAACAATCTTGACATGTCTTTTTATTGAAATATACACTTTATAAATCAATATTTTTTCTAATTACAAAGTAATTATGTTACAAATTATAAATAACATAATTACTTTGTAATTTGCAAAGGTATTGATTTATAAAGTGTATACTTCAATAAAAAGACATGTCAAGCTTGTTCACATTTATTTAAATACCTAACCAAATGATACTCCGTTTGTATCTAATTTAAAAATTCATAAAATTTTAATATAACTACATGTAATATAAATTAAACTTATTGACGTGTAACAGTGTCTGTAAATGTCTAGTTACTGAATAAACATTTGAAATCTTTGAATATTTAAATCACAGTACTGCCTTGTAAAATTTCCTCCATCTTGAAATGTCTGTCTTACGACTCTGACCACACTGTTTAGGTTAAAGATGTGATACCTTAGTAGATATATCTGTTGAAATTCGAGCAATTACACATAGACTAAATACTATTATTAATTCTGTAACTATGTTATATTATGTTCGTTGAGTTAGTATCCCATAACACAAGTCTCGTACTTACTTTGGGGCTAGCTCAATCAGTGTAATTTGTCCCTATATATTTATTTATTTATTTATGTGTAGAGCCGCGGACAGACGACTATAAATTGTTTGTTACTACGGAACCCTAAAATGGCACGATGTTCAAAGAGAGAACAGTAAACTTATTAACTATTTTGTTAGGTTTTTTGGCGGGAAGTCAAGGGGTTCAGTTGGAGTTTGCTTTAAATTGTTTTGCAAATTGATTCCAGTGGACTTTATAATATGAAATTGGTGTGGTTTGGTGTTATAAATGCTCATTCTGATGAACAATATGTGAAATGTTTAAAGTGGACAATCATAGTGCGGCTGTAGTGATATTTATTTGCGGACTGCGGTGGGCGTCTTTGGGCGCCGTCCGCCACTCAATCGGCTATGAAAACCCGTGGACTCGTATAGATTTGTCGCCAGAAGCTCCCTTAAAAACAATCAAAGGACCTACCTATACCAACATTTGATTGCATATATATATTTACTTCACATCAATTGTTGTTTCCCACTTTCTATTAACTTGAGCATGGCTAAATACGCAACGTTTTCAAACCAAAAAAAAAAAACTATTTTGTTAAGTACTGCCACGATAGAGTTTTTCGTTATTTTTTGCTCTAAGTTCAGAGCTGTGGAAAAAAGACAAATAGTACCAACGTAGAAACCTTTTGCGTGAAAACGACGTAAGTACTTACCTATTACGTAAGTAGGCACAACACGTGTAGCACTCTACGTACTCCAAATCAATGGAAATGGATGTAATAGTAAAGTTGCATAAGACTGACCAATACCAGTTACGGATACTTAAAAATCATAACAATGACTTTTAAAGTCTTTTACAAAAGGTATATTTACTTTTCTAGGTAAGGTACATATTGCAAACATTGACGACCTCTGTGGCGTATTGGTCACTATGATAGTCCGCCACCCAGAGGTTTCGGGTTCGATCCTCAGTCAGGGCAAGTTGGAAAATGGCCTTTTTCTAACTAACACAAGTCTCGACTTACTTTGGGGCTATCTCAATCAGAGTAATTTTTACCTATATATTTATTTATTACTTTAATAGCCGGAGCCCGCGACTTCGTTCGCGTGGACTTTGTGTCTCTGGAATATGCTCATCAGATTGAACAAATTTTACTAGGGTGGCATTTTTATATCTCTTATAGTTTAGCTGGTCCATTATAGTTCTGCATCAGGTGTTCCATTTTCCAAAATTATTTATACCTATATTTTGTCCAGGCTTAACAGCTATATAATAAAAAAAGTTTCATTGGGATCCGTCCGTATTTCCGGAGATTACCGTGTACAAACAGAAACACAGACAAACAGATAGACATTTTTTTTAAATCCTTCCTCCAGTTCTATGTCTCCATCACCCCCAATATTTTTTTGGGAAATATATCTAATGACCAGTGACACTTTTTTCCTATTTTATTATATGTATAGATATAGATTTCTGAATAGTTTCATTGTAAGTACCAAATTAAACTTCGACAAATCGTATTACGACAACATTTTATGTTGACAATAAATAAATAGTCGTCGCACTTGAATCGTCATGTCGAAGAAACTGTTTGTCGTACAGCTTGAGATATTTCGAAATGAAGTATTGTCGAAATTAAACACTTCGGAGTTACATATTGTCGAAATAAAATGTTGATATAATGTTGGTTTGTAGAAATTCAATTTGTAACTCTTTTATTGTTAAATCAGCGCCCGGCAGCGGCACAAAATATATAAATAACTGGCCAAGTGCGTATGTCGGGCCACGCAGTGTAGGGTTCCATAGTTAACTCAATTCAATTCAATTCATTTATTGCATTCATATCATACATCAGTTCTTAGTCTTACTAATATTACTACTGTTCTTAAGTACAACATGAACCCTGTTGGGTTTTGCAAAAATAAAATGGAACGGCAAGCGGGTGTTCTAGTCCAACAAAAAATATATTATATGAAATTAAAAAATACTATTCAATAATAATTTTTATTTGCATCATAAACAGAGGCTTTTTATATCACATTGTTATTATTTTATTCCATGCAATTTTATTTACCATGCACTTTTTGTTATTAAATTGATTTTATTACGTCAATTTTATCAAATTAATTTTATTTTAGAAAGTTAATGTCAAGATTCTGTTTACAGATAATTTATTTTTATAATTATATTTGTATTTAATTGTGTATAACGATGCCGACTTTGAGTTCACGGGACTGAAAACGTCTTAAAAACCCTACTTAGCTTTAGTCGGGGAAAAAATGGACTCCCACTAAGTATATGTATATGTATGGAGGCTACCCAAAAATAATTTAACATAATCATAATTTTATTTTACCACTTTTTCGGCATGATTAATATACATATACATACACATGCCATTTTTTGCAATTACAGCTTTCTAGTATTTACATAAAGTCTCTAAGAAGAACCGCGGACAGAGAGACAGAATAAATAATAAATAAATAAATATATAGGCACAAATTACACTGATTGAGCTAGAACGATAATATAGAAAGGGCGAAACTATAAGGGTTTCTCGTTTACTACGGAACCCTAAAAAGAAAAAATCGCATGCGATTTGTCCGTAAACAAAACAAACTAACAACTGTGCGTCTATGTTTGTTAAATAACCGGAAACCACTATTTACCGAAAAATACAAACAAATAATTTTTAACCACTTAAAAACCGGTAAATATATTTTCAATGGAGTCAAAATGGAGAAAAGTATAAAATAAAGAGGTTAAGCACTTAGCGAAAGGAAGACAGACATGGAAAGCACTCCACCGACAAGAGCCCAGCTCTTAAATATAAGAAGAAGAAGATCTATGGCTTAAATTCGCACTTACTTTTTATAAAATATTGAACTACTATCAAAAACTAAACTAACTGCACACCGACCACTCACTACCACACACAATCACTGGCTGACGACCAAACGACCAATATCGCACGTCGACTGCCCGCTTTCTCACAAACGATATGTTGTGGTCCAAGTCATAAGCTTACGTCTTGATGTTCTTATGTAGTCATAAGGCGATTCTCACATTGCCCCGCACTACGCAGCATAGCGCGTGAATGCGTTGCTTGTAAGTACCTCCGTTTGTATAGAAAACACGCACAGTCTAACACGCTGACACCGCGTCTCGGCGCGTCGGTTTTGTATGGCTGCCCCACACTACGCGGGGCGCGGTGCAGTGTGTTAATCGCCTAAATCATGGGGGGAGCCGCGGTTCATGAACCGTGTCGGTCTATAATGGGGCGGCGGTTGTTTAGAGGCGGTGAACTTAAGAGATTCCTATTTTAGGTTTTGCCAAGTTTATGACAATATTGGTCCCACAAAGGGCCAAAGGCTGTGGGCTCTGACGCACGCAGTAGCTCAAGACTAACTGCCTTCGTGGTGTAGTGGTTAGAGCGTTCGGCTCATACCCGGAGGTCGCGGGTTCGATTCCCGGCGGGGGCAACAACTTTGTGATGTTGTCCTAGTTTGGTTAGGACATTGGAGGCTGATCACCTAATTGACTGATAAGTAAGATGGTCCGTGCTTTGGAGGGCACGTTAAGCCGTCGGTCCCGGTCACTGTCTTTGACATTGGTCATTACTTAAAACCACGTCAGAGGCCTTTAAGGCGGTTTAAAAACTCTGACACTAGTGTTAGTCACTAACACACACGATAAGATGAAGAAGTAGCTTAAGAGATTTTCATGACACTTTTTTACCCAACAGTCATGGTCATAGGTCACACCACACTCTACACACATACCTATCATGATTCCGATTTTCACTCATTCCCAAGAAGCAGCTGTTACATTAGTCTTTTTTCCTCCAGACCAGCAAAGAAACACATGCGAAAAACAATAATTAAAAAAAATTAAAGATAAAAAATATATATAATGTATTCATTGTTTTATATACATACAATTATTTTTACATTATCGCAAGATTCTTCATTTATTATTATCTACTAGTCAGAAAGAAAAATATACGTATTTCCATTCACAATATAAAATTTTCACGCTGACTTTCAATAATAGTACATTACGATATAAATGCCTTACCTTATGGTGGTTATAACACATGAGGCGGAATTTCAGCCCGAGCCGAATGCGAGGACGTAACAGAGTCAAGTCGAGTGTGTATAACTAATACGCAAGAACATCTTACGACGTTTTTCAATACACTTGCGAGGAATATACGTGAAAAACTATTTTTTATTTATTTAAATAAACTTAACCATATGTAATAAAACCTGTTGTAAATTGTTGCTTTCCCGCCAAAGAGCATATAATCACTACGTTTTTTCCCGCCGTTTTATCTTTTATAAAATCAGCGCGTCGCGCTGCCTACTAGCTGGCACCAAATGAAGGTGCAATACGAAATTTGAAAAAAAAAAGCGTATATGTAGCAAATTGTGCGTTTATATTATATAAGCTCCCATGCTGGTCTGGGAGAAATGAAAAAACTTAGAATGTACCAGCTGCTTCTCTTCCCACGCAGATCGTAAAATCCGATCGAGGGAATGGGCAAAAATGCAAATCATGTTAACAGGCGATGCGGCTAGCACCCCATCACTGTATTGATTGCTTTTCCATCTTCTCGCCCACCATGACGCTAAAAGTGGCTTTTGGGTCTTGCGGCCCTGGGCTCTGCATAAAGCCGCAAGACCCAAAATGCTCTGTCTGCCCCATTAGGGATAAAGACGTGATAGTATGTATGTATGTAGTATGTACATATATTATATAACGTGTTTTATGAGCTGCTTTATATTGTATCTAAAATCGGTGAAATTTCATCTACTTTACAAGGAATTATGTTGAAAAAACTACATAAACTTGAAGAATAGGTATGTTACAAACTAACGCACATAAAAAACCAAGTTACGCACTTATAGTAGTATGTACTAGCGACCATATCCGTCGTTGTATGACCCTATGTACGCGTACAAATCATACAATGCAAGTGAAAACACCACTTTCACACATGCTAGTGCTGTGCGAGGTGCGAGATGCGAGCGGTAGCGGAAAGGATATTTTTTTTGTGGATAATTTAGAAGTTGCCTGTTGGCGTTTGAAAAATTTTACAATCTGGCCTTTTTATTTGTCTCATAATCATCATCATCACTACACTCTCCATGCTGGCCAGACGGGTTGGAGAGGTTGACAGGCCTCCCTTCCTTCATTTCGGTCCTGTGCTGCTCTAACCAGGTGCGACCCGCGACTGTCACTATGTCGTCAACCCATCTCATTGTTGGACGTCCGACACAACGTTTTGACGACTTTGTTTGACTTTTTATTATATTGTTTTTCAGATTTTGTGGTTAACTATGGTTAAAGACTCCAAATGTCAAAGACTCAAAATACATACATACATATACAACGCGGAAATAACATACCAGTAATAAATCGAACCACGAGTTATACAAGACCACCATAGTATAATTAAAGTTCAAATAACAGTCAAAAACTAAAAAAAAAACAGCATTTCCGTACAAAAGTGTGCAGCCGCCAGGGCAATGTATGGAAATTTCGTTTTTTTTTACAGCTATTTTATTATCATTAAAATATAGTTATCTAGTATAGCCTGTGGTTAAATTTTTACGGGTATGAACCTCCAACGTTGTATAATAAGACGCCTATTACCCACAGGGGTAGGCAGAGACTACGGACGTCCAGATGTTACGAAAAATGCAAATGCGTACATAATAGCGCGCAAGGTGCAATAGAAAGTTCATTGGACGTCACAGTGTCCTGTGAACCGGTACACATGACTTTCTAATGTGGTGACCTGGAGGGCCCGAGTGTTGAGATATAGCGGTTTTGGTTTACTGACGGAATGGTAGTAGATTGCTCGTGGTGGAGATAGATGGAGAAAAGAAGGGGCTAATGAATACAAATCATAACGGATTCTACGCATTATACTTAGTTGTGTGAATAAACAATTGTCTGTGATTTAGATACCTTTTGGAATTTCTTAACTAATGGTCATAATATAAACAAATTAGCTGTTCCCGCGGTTCGCTCCCCGTGGGAATTTCGGGATTCGGGATATCTTTCATCTAAATAGGTTCAGATGTTGAAGCCTGAAGTGGTAACAAACAATCAAATATACTAAATTACTAACTAACTCACTTTCGCATTTATAGGATAGGATTTACTAAGTACCTAATCATGAAAAAATGAATAAAGTTTTTTGGGAAATGTAAATACACATTTTCATAATTATTTTTTACAAGGTGAGTCAAAATTTTGGGTGTATAAATATTGTATGACAAGAAATATCCGGTATAAGTAGCAAAATTGTAATAAATAATTTTAAAATAAAAAAGGTGTCAAAAAAGAAATCGCTACCGTTCGTGAGTGACACCATACACACTCTTAGCGGATTTCTCTTCAATTACTGTTAAAGGCACGTTAAATCACACTTATCGACAACTTGTCAGATTTTAGAAGATACTGGGTATATTTGAATGATCAAACAATTTACTTTTTGTCAAATTTCTCAAGTTTCACTAAAACATATCTATAATGAATAATGAGACAAAGAATTTTTAAAAACGTGTACGATCCTTTTTTTGTACTTGTCTACGTGAAAAATGCAATCAGAAGTGCCATTTTTGAAAATCGGAATCACCTAAACCACAAAGTATCAAACGAATAGTTTTTCCCATTAGTAGCATGTCTATATAAAAATAAATAAATATATAGGGACAAATTACACTGATTGAGCTAGCCCCAAAGTAAGTTCGAGATTTGTGTTATAGGATACTAACTCAACGATACCATATTTTGTAACAAATACTTATATGGATAAACATCCAAGATCCAGGACAATTTGAAAAAGGCCATCTTCCAACTTTCCCTGACCAAGGAATCGAACCCTTGACCTCTGGGTAGCGGACTAGCATGGTGACCACTACGCCACAGAGGTCGTCAAGACATACACAGACTGTTACATACATAGACTTACGTACTTAGATACATAGAGAGTTGAAATCATAGACCTAGATTTTTTTACTGGTTAAAATCATTACCCTTCCTTTCGGCTTCGACGCAGTCGCGTAAAAACAGTGTTATTACAATAAATAAACAAATTCGATTATAATCCTACTATCCTACTTCCTACTAATATTATAAATGCGAAAGTGAGTTTGTATATTTGTTTGTTTGTTACCTCTTCACGCTTAAACTACTGAACCGATTTGGATGAAATTTGGTATGGATATAGTTTAAGACTTGGGAAAGGACATAGGGTACTCTTTATCCCGAAATTTCCATGGGGAGCGAAGCCCGCGGGTACGGCTAGTAAACTATATTTTATTACGTATCCCAAGTAATTCCAGATTAAATCAACCAAATCGCATCAATTTGTATGAGAGTCATACAATATTTGAACTCCTATAAACTACTTATCTTACTATTGAAAAAGATTGGTCAGTCAGTCATTTTGATTGACTAATAGTTTGCCGTAAGGTCAGCGTACGTTGACTTTATGTTAGTTACCTACTACAGATTAGAGGATCGTTCAAGTATTACGTAAGCAGAATTGATTTTTACCCCTCTTGTTAGCGAAAGTAAGTAATTCTCTTGTCTTCCCTTCCTAATTCCTATGTTCACGTGAGGAATAAAATATTTTTTTTTAATCTGCTTGTTTAATTATTTTATACACGAGTAAGTTTTATTGTTCTCAGATAATATTTTAATGTCTGTAGAATTTCAAATCGAAATTGCACATAAAAAGCCAAGAATTGAAAATAAAAAATTAAAAACGAATATGTATCTAAAAAATATTGGTAACGACATAGAAAGCTTGACCGCCAGTCACCATATCATTAGAAATTTGCAAATCCAAGCCCCCATCCCCTTTTATTGCTTACACATACATCATCAACATCAGGTCTTTTTGTCTCCACTGCAGGAGCACGACCCTCTCTGTACTACCAGAGCCATACTTGGCCAGAGCAGCCAAAGGACTTGGCCTATACTCTTCACGCTGGGCAGATGGGTTGGAGAGGTTTCACTGACGTTTAAAAGCTTTGTTTGGCTTGCATTTCCTAAGTCGCCTTCTACGACATCCACGGGAGCACTTGGAGTGGCCCTATTCTACTCTGCCGGAAACCACACGGCCAATACATACATAATATCACGCCTGTTTCCCACAGGTAGGCAGAGAACCTCCACTTGCTACGATCCTAACAAACCTCTTTCGCTTCATCTACACTCATCACTAACAAAAACCAGTGTGTCGCCTTACAGGCTAACCACGCTGAGTTTTGGCCTTTTTGCACTGCTGCAGCACATACATTTATAAATGTAATAGTGCATATAAATTAAAAACTTTTTAGGATAAGTTATAGTTTGTAAGTTTATTTGTATGTGATGCAGTTTTTGTGAATAAACTATCTATCTAAAAACACTCTCACTTTGTTGCTTACGTAATACTTGAACGGCCCCTTTATACTATACTTGCTCAGGGCAGTCGAGGTCATGTTGGGTCTACTCTTAACTGGATAGGTTACGGAGATTATGTGACAGTGACAATTGGCAAGAATCACCCTTGTCAATCTGGTTATTGTCATATAATGGGGTCATTTGCCAATAGTAAGTCCTAGAGTGACCGGTCTGGTAAAGTTCATTGACCTACTGACCGCGAATGGAGTTGCCTATTGCTACAAATGCTATAGTATGTATGTATTATGTACTTATAGTTATATATTTAATAATATATTTATTGTACAATAAAGATTTTACAAACAAACATAATGCTACAATATAATATCACGTCTTTCCTTCTTCTTCTTCTTATCCTGTGTGTTATTGACTAACACTAGTGTCAGAGTTTTTAAACCGCCTTAAAGGCCTCTGACATGGTTTTAGGTAACGACCAATGTCAAAGACAGTGACCGGGACCGACGGCTTAACGTGCCCTCCGAAGCACGGATCATCTTACTTATCAGACAATCAGGTGATCAGCCAACAAAGTTCTAACCAAACTAAGACAACAACACAAAGTCGTTGCCACCGCCGCGCCGGGAATCGAACCCGCGACCTCCGGGTATGAGCCGAACGCTCTAACCACTACACCACGGAGGCAGTTAAATTACTTATGAATAAAAAAGTAGGCTAAGAAAAAGGATATTCAAAACCAAAAACCAACTTCAACACCAAACTACACAACTGATTTTGATAAAATTTCTATGGCTTTTGATAGGAAATAATTTGCCAAATTAGTTCAGGCATCTTCGAATAATCGGGAAACATACATAAAAAAACATTCTTAATACATTCCAACTGACAACCTCCTCTTTTTTCAAGTTAGTTAAAAACTACAATAATTATATGCTCACCTGGTAGAGTTTCTTTAAAATCTGCACGCCAAGGCGTTTCATTTCTGACTACTTGTATTTACATCGCATAGCTAGCTTCAGTATTGTAATGCGATAGCATAAAGTCTGACCTGACAGACCTTAGATAAGACAGTCATATGTTTGTAGGTACCTACGTAACGTATATTTTGTTTTTTAAACCGACTTTCAAAAAGGAGATTGTCAATTCGGGAGTTAATCAATTCACCGGGAGTCAATTTCAAAATTAGGGTTCCGTACCCAAAGGGTAAGAACGGAACCCTATTACTAAGACTTCGCTGTCTGTCCGTCTGTCTGTCACTAGGCTGTATCTCAAGAACCACGATAGCTAGACACTGTTTTAACTGTCAAGTAGATAGTAAAAATTTTCACAAATTATGTATTTCTGTTGCCGCTATAACAACAAATACTAAACACAAAATAAAATAAATATTTAAGGGGGGCTTCTATACAACTAATGTGATTTTTTATAGATAATGGTACGGAACTCTTAGTGCGCGAATCCGATTCGCATTTGGCGGGTTTTTTGGGAATGTTCACAAATGCTCTGAACATTCCCAAAAAAGATAAAGACGATAATAAAAACATAAAAGGATAAAGACGTGATAGTATGTATGTATGTATGCTCACAGATTATTTAAAGACGCCTGGAGTCCTGGACTGATTTGGAAAATTCTTTTTTAATTGAAAGGATATTGTCAGGTTCAAATATTCAAAGATTTAAAAATTCAAATGTTTTTCAGTCATTAGATCTTTAACAGGCACTTTTACACGTAATAAGTATAATTTCCATTACGTGTAGTGTATATTAAAATTTAATTTATTTTTAAAGAAAAGCTACCAATCCCAGCGCTTCGCAACGACCACTGCTGAGAAGAAACGCCGAAAGAAACTCATTTTCACAGCAGTCATAGAAATTTCATCAGCAGTTTGGTGACGAAAGTAGGTTCTAAGTTCTAAAAAAATATTTATTATCATTTAGTTCTTAATTTTCCTTCACTTCTTTTTTCGTTTTTTTGCATCGGGGGTTAAAAATTAAATCGATTCAGCCCAGTCGAAGTAAAAAGCGTCGTTTTAAAATTCATTCGACATTCGGTTCGTCGACCAGATGTTCAATCGAACATCGGCTGGTCGATTTAAAATTCTTTCGTTGTTCAGCTGATCGATCAAGTGTCTTTTCTTCATCTCCAAACTACACAACTGATTTTGATAAAATTTCTATGGAATTTACCAAACATTAGGCTACAGAGGTCGTCAAATTATTAAAGCCTATATACCTTGGTAAGTTTTATTTCGATGACTATTACCAGTAACAAAATCCATCAGATAACTCATCATCATCATCAGGTCTTTTTGTCTCCACTGCAGGAGCACGACCCTCTCTGTACTACCAGAGCCATACTTGGCCAGAGCAGCCAGAGGACTTTGGCCTACACTCTCCTCGCTAGCCAAACGGGTTGAAGAGGTCTCATTGATGTTTACAAGCTTTGTTTAGCTTGTATTCCCTAAGTCGCCTTCTACGACATCCACGGGAGGACTTGGAGTGGACCTATTCTATTCTGCCAGGAATCCACACAGCTTCAGATCAGATAACTAATCACGTCTAATTTATATTAATAGTTATTAACTAATACAAATAAGACATAATAAGCTAATGACCTTAGATAAGTGGGCGCCGGGCTATTTTTGAGCGTGGAGATAACCTGGCCTGCCCCATCTACCTAATAGATAAGGTGTTACGAAGAGATACAAGTTACTCCAACTTGTATCTCTTCGTAACAAGTTACTCCAAATACTCCAGTATCTAGGGAATAGGCGAAAATAAGCGATAGAACTATCAGCTCATCACTATTTCGATCACATTTTCTACTACGAGTTTTTTGGCGGGAGGTCAAGGTGTCAGTTGGAGTTTGCTTTGAATTGTTTTGCAAATTGATTCTAGTGGACTTTATAATATGAAATTAGTGTAGTTTGGTGTTATAAATGCTCATTCTCAAGGACAATAATGTGAAATGTTTAAAGTGGACAGTCATAGTGCGGCTGTAGTCAGTGGCGGATTTTATATTTTACCGCCCCTACCCATCCTTTTTCGGATCCTATTGCAGCTTTTTCAGTAGCGAAAGAGTGGAAAAAAGTACGTATCAGTCCGCGCTTAGATTACTTAAAATAAAACCTAGGAGCGCTTAATTATGCCCGCCCTATTCAGGGTAGCAGGCTGCTCTAGATCGGTCATTTTGGAAATCTTTGGGAGAGGCCTATGTCCAGCAGTGGACGTTGTGCGGCTGAAATGATGATTCAGGGTAGCGGTGGCGCGCGGAAGGGTCGATATTGCCGCCCCCTAAAACGTGCCGCCCTAGGCTCCAGCCTACTCAGCCTGCTGGTAAATCCGCCACTGGCTGTAGTAATATTTATTTGCAGACTGCGGTGGGCTACTCTCTTGAAGCAATCAAAGAACTACATCAACCTTTGATACTATAGTAAGGGTTAAGTTAAAATAATGAAGTGAAAAAAAATAAAGATTGCCTCTAAAAGACTGGTATCCAGAGCCGTAAAACAATTAATATAAAAAATACTTTACAGCCTTTATTCATGCAGTTCTGAGGTACTATTTTCAAACGCGGAGTCACTAAACGAACGATTTTTTGTATTTATGGAATAACCATTCGTTTAGGTGACTCCGCGTTCCAAAAATCGCACTTCTAGGCTCAGTGTGCCCAGTTTGGAGTAAAGTCGTGATCGTTTAGGACTGAATCATTGACCACGCCTATCATAGTAAAATAGAAGGTAACATAAAATGCAAGCCGAGTGTTGTAACTCAACATCTCTCGGCTCGAATGACCAGCGACCTTCAATATGCGGTGAACGTACGAGCAGTATAGGTACCTAAATAACGTACAAATATTTGTATGACACCATTGTTTGAAAAAACTTGAATGTGGAGGTACTTCGTGTGTACTTCCTTAATTATATTTAAAAGGATACTTACATGATTTTTTCGGGGTGAAGTGCTGCCGCATTGTATTTTTTTTTTGTTAGGAAACGGAATTATTATTTATATTTTGTCTTATGCTACTCAAAAAAACCCTTAAAACTAATTTATGAACTTCTGTTTACAGTTGAAAGTGCGAACGTGAAGCTTTTCTTCGCGAAAAACGGCCTCTTTTGCCTAATTTGCCTAGTTTAGTGTAGGCCAAGTCCTGTGGTTCATACAATATTTATTTGACGGGTTATCTTTTTATGGCTTGATCAAGATACAATTTTTAATGATATCTCTGTGTCCTTTCAAATAGGTCCTCTGGTTCATAGATGTGAAAAATCGTTTAGGAAATTATTCAATTAGTAAAAAAAGTTTAGGGAATAAAGCGAATGGAAATAAAAATAATCTAATAAATAAAATAAATAATGACGTCAACATGCAGCTACCTATTATGAAATCGAGAGAAAAATTGACAGTTATCAAGTGATAATAATAAATAAATATAATAAATAAATATATATAGGGGACAAATAATACTGATTGAGCTAGCCCCAAAGTAAGTTCGAGACTTGTGTTATGGGATACTAACTCAACGATACTATATTTTATAACAAATACATATATTGATAAACATCCAAGACCCAGGACAATTTGAAAAAGGCCATTTTCCAACTTCCCCTGACCGGGGATCGAACCCGGGACCTCTAGCTGGCGGACCAGCATGGCGACCACTACGCCACGGAGGTCGTCAAAGTGATAGGTACAAATAACCAAAGATAAATAAATGATTCATGATTTTTTGACTTTTTTTTAAATAATAAATTGGGGGAATCCGCCTCTACAGTCAACCTAGTATCGGGTACTGCCTTAAGACCTAGCATAAGACCTAGGATCAAGTAATCAGGTCACACGTTAGGGTCAATTACAGATGACCTATCCTAGAATCTAGATTAACTAACGCAGATACACTGACTAGTCTGTGTCCGTTTTTCGTGTGTGTAAGTGGCCGACACTGGAGTCAGATTTTTCAGGCTGTCTAAGGGCATCTAACATAAAGGGCAGCAGCAAATATTTTGGTACATTTTGTACAAAGTAAATCTACAACTTGATATTATTTTAAAATTTTGACATTTAAAAATTCAATTGAAATTATGATATGACATAACAAACAATGTATTCTCTGTCCATATTAACTTTAAATATTAATTCAATTGTGAGTTGACGTCCTTGGAGAAAATGCTGCAGTGCAGTTTGTTACCGCTTCTTCTGCACTAGCGCTTTGGAAGCGGTAGTAGACTTAGCTGTAAGTAAACTTTTGACGTCAACAATTGTACAACGAAACAATGACGATTATTAAGAGATATTATAAATATCCTATGATAATAAAGATATATTTGAATTGAATTGAAATTGAATTGAATAGAAGTAAAAACTCGATTAGTATCCGCACGCCCATAGCCGAGACCAGTGGTTTATTTATATACAACGTGAAATAAATGAATATGAACGTGCAAGGGTCATACATACCCGTAGGTAATAAATCTAACCATGGGCTTTACTAGTATAGTATCACTATAAATATAAATAATAATAAATAAATATATAGGGACAAATTACACTGATTGAGCTAGCCCCAAAGTAAGTTCGAGACTTGTGTTATGGGATACAAACTCAACGACACTATATATATATAACAAATACATATAAAGATAAACATCCAAGGCCCAGGACAATTTGAAAAAGGCCATTTTCCAACTTGCCTTGACCGGGAATCGAACCCGGGACCTCTGGGTGGCGCACTAGCATGGTGACCACGACGCCACGGAGGTCGTCAATACTATATAGTATAATGAAATTAAAATAACAATAAAAAAAAACAATTCCATACTAAAGTCTTCAACACTTTACGGCACGACAAGAGCAGAGTAGGCCCTAGGCAGTCTTAAGTCACCTTCTACGATTTCCACGGAAAGACTTGGAGTGAAACCAAAGGGCACAATTATACGTATTGTCGTGAAAAGTATCTGTGAAGGTCTAGTTATTGAAAAAACATTCGAATCTTTAAATCTATTTCCCACAGTAACATAACATCCTATCATAGTGTATAAGTTGTTCTATTCTCAGAACAGGTTTCTCATAATAGTGACAATACTTGGCTGATGGCGCATGCGTGAGAACTACAGTACTTATAAAGGTGTTATAAAAAGTAGATTACGCAACGGCTTGTTAGAGGCTGCTTGAGACTTCATTCGCGTGCAATCGTGCATATCAGTGCATGATCTGGCCTTTTTAAGGTTCTGTACCCAAAGGTGTAAAAACGGAATTACTGAGACTCCGTTGTCCGTCTTTCGGACCGTCTGTCACCATGCTTTATCTCATCGTGATAGCTAAAGAGTTGAAATTTTCACAGATGATGTATTTCTGATGCCGGTAACAACAAATACTATAGTTAGTTAGGAACAATAAGTTAAAAGAGCAATAAAAATATGTCAGTTAAGATACTAAAAACAGAATAAAAGAAATATTTAATTGGGACTCCCATACAACAAACGTGATTTTTTATAGATAATAATACGGAACCCTTCGTGCGTGAGTCCGACTTGCACTTAGCCGGTTATTTTACTATTAATTTGTTCAACTTTAATATAAAACTTGTAAATTTAATTATTTTTATAATACTTTTTGGCAATAGGTTATTTGCCAGGCAAATTTAAAAAACCCCACTTTTGAACGGCTGGACCGATTTTCATCAAACATAGCTAAGAACCAGCACAAGAAAACTTGCTTTCACCTAAAACAATTCGTTCGAAAGTTACGATGACACATACAAACTAACATTGGCGTCAAACTTATAACACCCTTCTTTTTGCGTCGTGGGTTAAAAAAACACTTATAATGTGCCACTTGTTTCTCTTCCTGCGCAGATTGTAAAAGCCGATCGAGGGGATGGGATGCTTGGGATCTGATGATTTTTGGGGGTCCAGTGCTGCCCCCTTTTAAAATAAATTTTTTGAAAGGAAACGGAGATATTATGTTTCATTTTTTGTCTTGACCAAGCCCTACTCAACTACTACTACAACTGCCTCCGTGGTGTAGTGGTTAGAGCGTTCGGCTCATACCCGGAGGTCGCGGGTTAGATTCCCGGCGGGGACAATGACTTTGTGTTGTTGTCCTAGTTTGGTTAGGACATTGTAGGCTGATCACCTGATTGTCTGATAAGTAAGATGATCCGTGCTTCGGAGGGCACGTTAAGCCGTCGTTCCCGGTCATTGTCTTTGACATTGGTCGTTACCTAAAACCATGTCAGAGGCCTTTAAGGCGGTTTAAAAACTCTGACACTAGTGTTAGTCACTAACACACACGGCAAGAAGAAGACCAAGCCCTAGATAGCCCTTCAAACTATTTTATGAACTTCTGTTTGCAGTTCAAAGTGGCCGTATTTCGCAAAAAATGTGCTAAGAAAATCTTTATGTTGTCACTTTTATTTTCACACTAGCCGTGCCCGCGGGCTTCGCTCCCCGTGGGAATTTCGGGATAAAAACTATCCTATGTCCTTCCCTGGGTATCCAAACTTTATCCAATCCATATAACATTTCATAAAAATATAGGTTCAGTGGTTGAAGCGTGAAGTGGTAACAAACAAACAAATAAACAAATATACAAACTCACTTTCGCATTTATAATATTAGTAGGATAGGATTAGCATAACCCATTACTGTTTGGATTTCCTTTTTCCATCTTCGCGTCCACCATAACGATAAAAGGACAAATAATGGCCTGAGGGCCCTGGACTCTGTCTACCCCATCACGGGATGAAGATGTGACAATAAAACTTATCTAATACTAGAGGCAGCGCGCGGCTTCGCCCGCGTTAACCACACGAATGAAGTCGCGGGCGTGATGCAATATAGCCTATAGCCTTTCTCTATAAACGACCTATCTAATACCGAAAGAACTTTTCAATTCGGACCAGTGGTTCCTGAGATTAGCGCGTTCAAACAAACAAACAAACTCTTCAGCTTTATATATATGTATGGATATGGTTTTTACTAAGTATTATTAATGATAAAACGAACTTACCTGTACGTGAAGTATATATATATAAGTATATTATACTGCACGAAAACAGATAATGAACCAAGATGCGCGCGCAGGACGGGAGAGCACTTGTTTTTTCTCAATTCCAGATTTACTTTAAAATATTCGTGAAAGGCCGAGAAATACAAAACAGTACTACAAGTAAATATAATCGTTTCGAATTGAGTAGCAATGCATAATATTAATTTTCCATTCGCTTTATTATTACTCAAACTTTTTTACCAAATGGACACTTTCCTAGGTACCTACTTAATAGATTTTTTTCCTTAAAGGAACATATCAATTATACATACTTACGTATACAAAGCGGAACGGACATACCCGTAATAAATCAAACCACGAGCTATACTAGATCACTATAGCATAATGAAATTAAAATAACAGTCAAGAAACAAAAAAAAACGACATTCCCATTCAATTCAATTCAATTCATTTATTGCTTTTCATATTGTACATATATAACACTTTACTACATAGTCATTTCTTAAGTTAGTAGGTACATAATGAGCCCTGACAGGGCATTGCAAAAGAAAAATATGGAACGGCATGCGGTTTTATTTTTCGTTAGTATTTATATAATATAAAATTAGTTAGTAATTATTTAAATAAAGATTGATTTGTTTAGTAGTTTTTTAATACGAGTAGGTAATGTCAGTTTGTATAACAAAGTCAGTATTTTAATTCATTCAATATTAGCTATATTTGTGTATTTACTCGTATATTTATGTCCTTTACATTTATATTGTTGGTTTTATTCTTTTAAATGTCAATTTTCTTTTTATTATTATCATTTATTTATTCCATTGTCCAATGTACTTATAATATATACGTTATTCGTCATTTATTTTACCATACAAATTGCCCATACAAATTGCCCGGGCGGCTGCACACTTTAGTATGGAACTTTTTTTTTATTTTACTGTTTTTTTAATTCCATTACACTATAGTGATCTAGTATAGTCCGTGGTTAGATTTATTACGGGTATGTCCGTTCCACGTTGTATAGCGGCGAAACACATATCACCCTCCTTTTAATTTCGCTGTAGTCGGGTAAAAACAATCAAAATAGGAAGCGAGTAACATGCGTAGCTCGTATCATGAGTCATGACTAAGTTAGGTACCAGTGGTGCGATTTTTCAAACGCGGAGTCACTAAACGAACGATTTTTTTTATAGAAAAACCATTCGTTTAGTTGACTACGCTTTTCAAAAATAGCACTTCAGAGGATTTAGATTAAAGTGGCCAACACTGGTGTCAGATTTTTCAAACTGACTAAAGTCATCTGACAGATAATTTTTCATTATTTTTAAAACCTTGGTTTCGTAATAATATTGTTTATTTTGTTGCAAAACACAGCGACTTGATAATTGGAAAATTATTAATGAAATCTCAATTACAATGAAGGTTGCAGTAAAAAAATATGAATAACAGTATTAAAATAATAATACAAAAGTTTCATGTACCTTTGTAAAAGTTTCCTTCAAAACAACATTAAAAAAAAAATAGAAAACGAAATCCTACTCGTTTTAAAATACAGTTAAGTACATAACGAATAATAAAAACAATAAAATTGCCAATTTACTTCCAGCCAGTGATTCGAAACTGGTTTTAAGATTGGCCGTCGAGATGCGTGAATAAAAAACAAAAACTCACCATTAAAAAATAAATTGAGCCTTGACTTCGAAAAAAGAACACTTACTTTTTAAACCGGGCACAGGCACTGCGTACAGAAACCACGCATAGACTGACTGGTAATTTTAAATTGGCTTGTACTGGACAAATGATGTCAACAGTATTGTGAAACATACGAGAGTTTGAAACGTACGGTCACTTTATGACGGCAGGATATGTTTATAGCAGTTATGGCTCAATGTATATGCCTGTATGTATAATGCCACCCGAGGCAATTGAAAGATTTGGCGACCGGAGCTTTTAGCTTTGCCGCAAAGTATCTCATATAGAAAAAAAAAAACCTTCAATATCTTATGTACCTATGTGGTGTGATCTTATCAAAATTAACTCCAAAAAGATACCACTTTTCACATAATTTGACACATGTTTTATTTAGATACTACGTATTTAGGTTTATACAACGTGGAAGGGATACACGCGAAATAAATCGAACCACGGGCTATACCAGATTACTTATATTATACTGATAATAAAAACTAGTCAAAAGACAACCAAAAAAATTCGACACTCCCATACAAATTACCGTGCGGCTATACACTTTAGTATAGAAATGGCAATTTCTTTTTTAGTGTTCCGTACCCAAAGGGTAAAAACGGGACCCTATTACTAAGACTTCGCTGTCTGTCCGTCTGTCTGTCACCAGGGCTGTATCTCAAGAACCGCAATAGCTAGGCAGTTGAAATTTTCACAAATTATGTATTTCTGTTGACGCTATAACAACAAATACTAAATAAAAAAATATTTAAGGGGGGCTCCCATACCATAGATAATGGTACGGAACCCTTCGTGCGCGAGTCCGACTCGCGCTTGGCCGGTTATGTATGTATGTTATTTTATTTTCATTATGCTTAAGTGATCTAGTATAGCCTGTGGTTCGATTTATTACAGGTACGTTCCTTCCACGTTGTACAATATGTGGTAAGAAAGTAAAGGTGTGAAGTATAGTACATAAATAAGACAATACAATACAATATAAAAAAACCAAACCAAATATTTTTAATTTTTTAACACTTATGAAATAACAAGACATAAAAAACTTTAAACATGCAACGTGCACGTCTAAAGTATCATTCCGTATGTTTCCTTTAATTAACTTCATGGTTAACTCGCCGATTTAAAAGATATCGCAGCGGAGCTTCTAACAAAGGTTTGACGTCTTCTGCATTTGTCCACTTATCTGCAGTTTTAATCATTGCAATGGATAAAAACAAAGAATGGGAATATATCGCGTAATCAATCTAGCCGATAGTTATTTCTGTCATTGTCTACTATTGCGACGTTTCAACAGGAGTCGCACGTCTGTTCTACGACGGTAAATAATTTATTTTGTTAATTTAGCGCTTCACATACTAACTGGACATGTAGATTTAATATAACACTGTACATTGTTTTAGTATAAATATTCTGCAGTATTTAAATAAAGGACAATGACCATTTTGTATGAAGGAATGGTGCCTTTTTTTAGCGCGGCGGCCAACTGTTTTTTCTATGCTTAAACAAAAAAATACAAGAAGCAATATACATATTTGTAAACTCAGTCGGGACGGAGTTATCGGCTCAAAGATGAAGAAAAAAATATTTTTATTTAATTGAATTATGGACTTACCAATTATTTTTCTGAGCTATTGATGCTATGCTAGCTCTATTATATTAGATAATTATTGTAATGACACATGATTAAGTCTAAATCTCAAATATTTTTCCCAGGATAGTGGATAATGCAATGGCTTTATCCACTATCCCGTCGCGACTCCTGGCCTGTGAACGGTAATGGATCGAACTAGATCCAATGGGTTTCTTTAGTACCTTAGTGGTCGCTTCATCTGCATTAAATGTAGATACTTATGTTTTTACTAGTTGTTGTTCGCGGCGGTGACGCTAGGTTAAGAGGGCCCTTCCCAGCCCGTCTATCGTCAACACGAGCTTGGTTTGAAATGCTTGTTGTTTCATTTAGCGCAATATTCATTTAGAAAGATAATGCCTGAGCGCATAGTATTTAATAAAATTAGTATTATTATTAACTATTCATTGAACCAATATTAACAATTCATAGGGTGCGGAAATTTCATAAAACTTGTTCCAGCTAATACGTGTTTTTCAGAAAACCTTACGAGTGTGTGTAATAAATGTTTTTCATTTAGAATCTTCACTACATTTGCAAGGTTTATATGGGAATATTTTCTTTACTTTTACATTTCATGAGTACTATATGAACGGCCGAAGTTCAGGTAAAATTTGTACAAAAATGCAGATTTTTGGAGGCTTATACTGAATTTGTTTCTCCAAATTTTAATTTTTAATTTCTATAGAAACCTAGAAATAGCATTCAAGGTTCCTGATAGTTCAAAACTTTCCAAGAAAGATCTGTTACAACGCCATAATCACGTAAGAGCGTTTGTATGAAAGTAAGACGGGTTGGGCGCTCTTAAAGGGTATTTCAAGAGGGAAGCTCACATAAGTAAAAGATAAATAAGCATTTCGAAAAAAAAAATATTAGCTTTTATTGTGAAGTCAAAGTACTTACTAAGACAAACGAAATAGCCTAAACTCGATAGAGTTGCGTCGTTTAATTACTGAGTTCCATCGACCACCGTCAGTGTCATCAACGTCTACCATAAAGTGCTCGTCAAGACAAACCAAACGAGTTCCATTCAATGAGGTTATGTTGTTTTATAACTGAGTTCCGTAGAATATCTTCCGGCTCCATCATCAGAACAGCTCATTGACTTAATATTGTATTGTCATCCGACTTACACCTACATACATACATAATATCACGCCTGTTTCCCACAGGGGTAGGCAGAGACTATAGTGGATCGTCCGCAAGTGGAGGTCCATAGTTTCTGCCTACTCCGACTTACACAAGTATGGAAAATTTTAGCTAAATCGGTTAAGGACAACTGGTTCAAAACTGAGTTGCAAGATTTGACCTAAACAAACATTCATAAATACAAGATACATTGCAAGTTAAATAAAAGCTTGTAAAAAACACTTTTCGTGTTAGTTCTGGTGATAAACCATCTACATGCCAAATTGTAGGCCAATTTAATCCGTTCAGTCGTTTTGCCAACCGGAAAAAACATACTTAGTTATACATTACTAATTGCAAACTTTCACATTTATTATTGCCGTGTGGTTTCCGGCAGAGTAGAATAGGGCCACTCCAAGTCCTTCCGTGGATGTCGTAGAATGCGACTTAGGAAATACAAGCTAAACATCATAAACATCAATAAGACCTCTCCAACCCGTCTGGCCAGCGAGAAGAGTGTTGGCAAAGTCTTCTGGCTGCTCTGGCCAAGTATGGCTCTGGTGTTACAGAGAGAGTGCTTGATATGCTTTTTTGAAGTCAAATACCGCTTTAAATATGAGTTTTTCTGCAAAAATAATTAACCTCGCGTAGATCTACGCGAGAATGCATTGTTTAACTATTGTGTCTGATATTCCGGCATACAAGGGGTTAATCTAAAATCTCGTTAAAATTAAATATGATCAATGAAAAGTGACACTATTTTGTGTCGTTTTATTTTATAAATAATTTAATTTTACAATTGAAAACCATGACACGCTCTCGTGCCTCTGTGTTAACAATCAAAGCTACGTACCATAAAGATAAGAGATGTGAATTGTCTCTGCTATTGTTATTTTTAGTGACCTACTAAGTTTTAAATTGGAACGTCCAAATACTAAATCCGAAATGTTTTGTTCTTAATTTGAATTACATGATAACCTGGTCAAATCACGGGCTATAATATTACTCATTCACGCACACACTGATGCGTCTGTAACCCTAGTGGGGCAGACAGAGTATTTTGATTTTCTGCGGCACTAAGCAGACACAGTTGACGACCTCCGTGGCGTAGTCACCATGCTAGTCCGCCACCCAGAGGTCCCGGGTTCGATTCCCGGTTAGGGCAAGTTGGAAAATGCCCTTTTTCAAATTGTCCTGGGTCTTGGATGTTTATCTACTTATATATGTATTTGTGATAAAATATAGTATTGTTGAGTTAGTGATCTGTCCGACCGACTTTGACTCCTATCCATTTATTTGGCGCTCGTGCGCTCGAAGATAGCTTACGTAGCCTATCTTTGCGGCAAAACACCGCGCACATTGTGGGCACGTAACCCTCGCATGCACCGTCCTCATAAATAATGATATACTATGGCGGCAGGTGGACGGGCCTTTATATGGTCGCGTTTAGAATCGAGATCAGCTTTACGCTGATCCTCGAACTCGCGTACTTGGCTGTCCACAATCCGACGCCATTCTGGCCGCTGCGCCGCCAAACGTTCCCATTACGAGGGCTCTATGTTACATCTCTTCATGTGGCGTTTTTGGACGTCCTTGTACCGGAGTAGTTGTCCGCCATGCTTTCGCTTGCCTTCCTCCAGTTCGGAAAAGAAGATGCGCTTCGCCACTCGCTCCTCCGTCATCCGTGATACGTGACCGCACCATTGTTGAGTTAGTATCCCATAACACAAGTCTCGAACTTACTTTGGGGCTAGCTCAATCAGTGTAATTTGTCCCTATATATTAAAAAAAAAAATTATTAAATATTTATTTAAAAAGGTCAAGTTCCGCAAGACCCAAAGGTAGCTTTTAGCGTGATCTTTTTTTTTTCCTTTTCTTGATTATTGCGGACAAACTTCGTTGAAGCTTATTTTGCCAGTGTCTAGTAATATCTCTTCTAATCTAATGAATTGAGCTAACTATCAAATAGGGTTTTTAACATTTTTTATCTAAGTAAATACATTAGAATCATTGTTAGTAAAAAGTACGTTTTGGTAGGTTTATATCCTAATCCTAAACCCTTAACTATACAATCAAAGGTTGGTATAGGTCCTTTGATTGCTTCACGGGAGCTTCTGGCGACAAATCTATACGAGTCCACTGGTTTTCATAGCCGATTGAGTGGCGGACGGCGCCCAAAGACGCCCACCGCAGTCCGCAAATAAATATCACTACAACCGCACTATGGCTGTCTACTTTAAACATTTCACATATTGTCCATGAGAATGAGCATTTATAACACCAAACTACACCAATTTCATATTATAAAGTCCACTAGAATCAATTTGCAAAACAATTTAAAGCAAACTCCAACTGAACCCCTTGACTTCCCGCCAAAAACTCCTTTCAGCGTAATGGTGGGCGACAAAACACCTTTTGAATTATACTTCTTTTTAAAATCAAACTTTTGTCTATGACAGACACCAAAAAGGTTGAAGTGCCCTTCTTCTCTTCTTCTTTAGCCCATTACCACCTAATGCAAAAGGCTTCTAGCAATGCACGCCATTCCGCTCGATCTTTAGCTTTCCTCATCCACGTCTTTCCGACAACTTTGACCAGCTCGTCGGTCTATCTAGTAACTGATCTACCAACGCCTCTGCGGCTAGTTCTAGGTCTCTACTCCAACACTTCTTTTTCCCAACGTTTGTCTCTGGTTCGGTATATATTATTTACTAGCTTCCGGCTTCGCTCCCCGTGGGAATTTCGGGATAAAAACTATCTCACGTCCTTCCCTGGGTATCAAACTATATCCAATGTCAATTCATCTAAATAGGTTCAGTGCTTAAAGCGTGAAGTAGTAACAAACAAACAAACAAATATACAAACTCTCGCGTTCATAATATTACTAGGATGTATATAATATGTACACAATAAATATCGCTTGTACGTAGTATATTATTACTCTGTGATATCGCCTATCGCCTATCGGCTATCGCTAAAGTCTGATTTTTAATTCCGTAGAATTCTGACAGCTGTCATTTTTTGACATATCAGAGATCATAAACCTTTTTGGCCGGGCACATTTTTTATTAAATTCCAGATTTCAATAAGAGTGTGAACATCTGAGTCTACACATTTTATTTGTTAGTGAATGTAACCATTTAATTTAGTGCGGTGCTCCAAATCAAAAGAGGATTTACAGCGAGTAATATTTTCATCAGGAACAGTTGAATAACCGACATAAAATACGAACAACTGTGAAAACTATTTGATTTAACAAACATACATACAAATAAATACAATTAGCTTTCCACCGCGGTCAATTTGTGGGTGAATGGCTTATACGTCCTTTCCAGGTTCTTAAACTATCTCCATATCAAATTTAATCTAAATCAGTTAAGAAAAAAGTTTTTTTCAACAAGAAAAAACTTAACAGAAAGATAACAAATATAACAATCAATGTGACAGTCGTGACGTGACACCTGATGGCCGCATACTTTATTTTTTAATTTTTGTGCTTTATGGATTATGAAAAAAAATATTTATTAAGCTTTTGGCTAAAAAGGTTGATGATACATGAGTTAGTAGGGAGTGATGCCAGGGAAAGAAAAATAACCTGCTGACTTAAAATTACTTAAAAATATAACTTTGATAATTCGGTATTAAAAAATGTTATAGCATTTTAAACATACCAGAAAGTTTAAAGTGTATCATTATCTAGGTAAAACATTAAAATTAATCAAGAATAAAAATTTTTATCGCCCTTATACGCGTTCCCTTTTTAGTTGGAGAACTTTTTTAGTAGCAACACTTATGAAATGTCAGAATTCTACGGAATTAAAAATTAGACTTTAATCAATTTATTTCTGTTTTTCCTAAAGGCTGACAGGTAGGGAATGCATTAGCATTAAGCCTTTTGTACATGTAATAACTATATCAATAAATAAATTTTATTTTATATATTTTTTAAATTTGAGTGGGCCTTACGCCTGTTCACCGCCTTGTTTACAGTTATAACAGATCTGTATGTATCTTTCAACGTTGAACAAAATTGAACAGCTATTTCTGAGAGAAAGGCGCACAGTTAGACCGACACTATTCGAATTACAATATTGAATTAACATGTACAGTCGACCACATGTCAAGTTTGACATTCTCATGTTATGCCGCATTTACACATTCGCGCGAATCGTAAGGCGAATGACGAGGCGAATAACGAACATGAATACGAATGTGTAAATGCGGTATTAGCGTGTCTCGGTTGCCAACTGTGCCATAGATAAATAAATAAATATGATTGCTTTTCCGGAGATATTGGTAGTCCACCACCAGAGAGGGTTCGCCCCGGTCAGGGCAAGTTGGAAAATGTCCTTTTTCAAATTGTCCTGGGTCTTGGATGTTTATCTATATATGTATTTGTTATAAAATATAGAATCGTTGAGTTAGTATCCCATAGCACAAGTCTCGAACTTACTTTGGGCACAGAATTAATAATAGTATAACATACAGAACGGAAACTCGCACCGTCCCCCGCAATCTGGTGTCCCCGCAACCCTACAAGTCTACTATAATACAAGTCTTGAACCTACTTTGGGTCAAGCTCAATCAGTATGATTATAGATCCCCCTATATATTTATATTTATTTATTTATAATTTTATCTTAAAAGTTAAATTTGACTCACTTCCCGGTTTCCGATTAAGCTAAAATTTTGCACGCATACGTATGTCGCGTGACAATGCAATATTATGGTGACGTAGAGCTGATGTGATGATGGAGCTGGAAGACGGTCAAGGAATCTCTGTGATATGATAAAACAACATAACCCCACCGAGTTCACTTTACCTTTTAAAGTCATTATTACAGATTTTATATGTAAAAGCTTGTTATCTAATTTTTGAAGTGAAAACTTCTTTAGCGGCGTTGTGCACTTTTTTTGGAATGGGTAAAAAATGTTAAACTCGCGTCAGGACACGTGACCTGATCGAAAATTCGTAAGACGGATGGAGAGTAGACAGCTGGCGCGGCGTAGGAGAGAGAGTATTCCCCTTTCTTTCTACGGCGCGGCGAAAATGTATGCCTGCGCCTGCTGTTTCGTTTATCAAAAATGCACAACGTTAATATTTTCACTTCTGCCGGCACTCCCAGAGTGCAACCCGTCGTTTTTTTTTTAATAATTTCTTTTTACTCTAGTGTGATAGTTCTAGTACTATTTATTCAGTGGTTAAACTGAGTGTTGATAACTAACGGTGTCAGATTTTTTACCTGACGAAACTCAATGCCTGTTATCTAGTGACGACATTAAAAAAAAAAAAAAAAAATATTCAATATAGGCAGTCGAATTTGAATGGGATTATCGATTTCTTTTTGTTTTTGACTGTTGTGTTTATATCGATGTTATATCTCTAGAGTGATCTAGTACCTATAGTTCGTGGTTTAGTTTATTACGCATGTTTTCTTCACGTTGTACATACACGAGTGTGAAACTTCATGTGTGGTCGACTGTACTTGTTTCCTACGAGACAAAATACATGTAGAGTCACGTACGTGTACAACTTTCCTAAATTTTACGAGCTTCTTTGTACTGACTGAATGGTAAAGCAGTTTACATATTTTCAAGTTAAAGGAGCTCGGCTCGGGCGTGGTCCGCACTTTGATGGGTGACCACAAGTGGCATAAAATTTCTCGAGCTCCTCCGTGCTTCGGAAGGCACGTATAAGCTGTTGGTCCCGGCTGTCATCATTGTATGGCAGTCAAACTATGTCAGATGCCATTAGGCAGCCTGAAAAATCTGACACCAGTGTTGGCCACTTACACACACGAAAAATAAAAACAAGGGCAAATTCTAGTTTTTCTCCTATAACAAGTTTAGTACCTGGGCGACCGAGCTTTGCTCGGTTACATCTCAAACATTAACTAATTTTTTTTTAAACTTGTCTAAAAACAATGCAAAATAAAAAAAAATATATAAACTTAAACATAAAAAAAAAACAAAAGTAAGTCACCGAGTGGGATTCGAACCCGTAACACTCTTTCTAGCGGTCGCTATCCTTAACCACTGAGCTAAATCAAGGCGGTCGCGGCGGGACGAAATTAGCGACCATATTCTGCGTGGAAAGAAAAACGCATGAAAACTCGAAAACACGCGTTTTCCCAAACATAAAACTAATCTAGATCGATTGTTTACCCCCAAAAACCCCCATATACCAATTTTCAGCGAAATCCTTAGAGCCGTTTTCGAGATCACAGAAATATATAAATAAATATACAAGAATTGCTCGTTTAACGGTATAAAATTAGTCAGGCAAATTAAAAACCTCCGACGACACCATCTAGTGATGAGTGGCGGAACTATTGATATCACCATACTTAAAAATGTCTTTGCCAGCATTACAAGATCATCATTTCAGCCGCATAACGTCCACTGCTGGACATAGGCCTCTCCCAAAGATTACAAAATTACCGATCTAGAGCGGCCTGCATCCAGCGCCTTCCAGCGACCTTGGAGACAACAAGATATTTTTTCAAAATTAATAACAGACTTCGAAGTCAAACTTAAATAAAGAAACCCAGTCTACATTTGTAACCTTGTCTACTCCTGTACTGTAATTTTGCCAAATCTAAAATTCGCTATTTTCCAAGTCCAATCAGTTTTTTTTTCTTCTAAACTTCAAAACGAACAGTTTCTATGGGATTTTGTATGAAATACAGGCAGATGACGTCAAACTTTTTTGGAGTCGAATGGCGCATTTATTATCAGTTTTTCTGCAATAATAAAATTAAAATCTCGTTAAAATGGATATTTTCAAGGACAAGTGAAATTGTTTTGCGACGTTTTATTTTGTTATCAGTACAAAATCATTTATTTTTGGCTTAGGAAAATACCCAATTGTTATGTCAATGCATATGCATACAACTATGCACAACCCACATCTACCTACATTATTATAATTTGAGGAGGAATAGACCTAAATTTCTAGTGGATAAGTTGTGGATGTGATATTTAGTGTAAAACACATCAAGTGTACGGGTGAGGGAGCACTGGAGGACTGTGACACAGGCTCAGCCTTCTTCAGGCTCCAGTCTCCTTTAATCTATAGCATAACTTAAATTAATTTGTATTCTTTAAGTAGTCTTTATTTCTGTTTAAGATTAATGGAGAAAATAAATATACTTTTTACTTTACTAAAATTAACAACCGATTTTGATAAAATTTACATGGGACACCTTGCAAGAATGCCTTACAAAGAATCAAAGTATATAGGTACGTCTACGTGTAATAGAGGAACATATATAAAAAAAAAAAAATATACATTCAAAGTTAGTTCGTATGGTTCCGTAGTAAACAAGGAACCCTTATAGTTTCGCCATGTCTGTCTGTCTGTCCGTTCTGTGGTCAGTCCGCGGTTTTACTGAGAGACTACAAGTACTCCCATGCTGGTCTGGGAGAAATGAAAAAACTTAGAATGTACCAGCTGCTTCTCTTCCCACGCAGATCGTAAAAGCCGATCGAGGGAATGGGCAAAAATGCAAATCATGTTAACAGGCGATGCGGCTAGCAACCCATCACTGTATTGATTGCTTTTTCATCTTCTCGCCCACCATGACGCTAAAAGTGGCTTTTGGGTCTTGCGGCCCTGGGCTCTGCATAGAACCGCAAGACCCAAAATGCTCTGTCTGCCCCATTAGGGATAAAGACGTGATAGTATGTATGTATGTATGTATGTACTACAAGTACTGGAAAGCCGTAATTTGGTATGTGTATGTATATTAAATATGCCGAAAAAGTAGTAAAAAAAAATCTTCAAAAAAATTTTTTTTCGGTAGCTCCCGTACAAATAAATTGGGAGTTAATTTTTTTTCTTGACTAACCCATTGTCATTATTAATTCAGTGCCATCGTGTGGGGTATCATAGAATAGGTCTTTTAAAAATATTGAGAACACCATTTTCCGATTAAAGTAAAAAGTCGAGTGCTAATCGCCTATATATGAACACGTGAAAAAATTCACAGTTGTAGTATATATATATATACGCTGACTTTTCATTGGTTTTGGAAAAAAAAAATGTCGTATAGTTATTAAATTCCTCTATCCATATAAGTGATCCAAATTTCTGTATGTCATAAGAAAAAAAGTTGCGTAAATGATTTCCTATCGAGACCACGTAGTTATACTCCGGCCAAACAGCTGCGTAATGTCGATGACCCCGGCCGGCCGGCGGGCGACGTATGGCGGCGGTACTACTTATTGATCTCGCAATTTTACTTTCGAGTTTTAGACAACATTTTTTGTTTCTGAATTTTTATTTTGACTAGCTTATTAGGTCTTACTAACGATGCCTATGAAGTGGCCTTCAGCTTCAAAACCAATGAAAAATCATGTGTATAACAAAGTTTAAAGGAAACTATCAGAGCTAAGTAGGAGTTACAAATTAAAAAGTTATAGGCGATCGACTTATAAAATGTATTCGGAAAAGGAAAATTTCATACAAATTCGATAGAAAATTAGTTTTTAGACGTTTTAGTGGCATAAAGTTTTGGCATTCGCAACTACAAAATAACAAAACCCGCGCGTGGCCCGACATGCATTGGCCAACTTTTTGACGTGATAACGTCTTTAAAATCGTTTTAGTCGGGTGACATGTTCAGAAACTTGTGTCACACCAAAACCTCACGAGCGCGATCGCAGGTATAACGAGAGAGAGACGGACCGATCTCCCGTCTCATCTCGAGCGCTGCCAGTCATTCCGTGAAACGACGTTATCACGTAAACATCTCGATCGTAAACCTACTTTACAAACAACCAATTTTTTTTTTAATTTTTCAAGGCTCTAAAAATAAAACAAAAAGTATATTTAAACTAAACTTTATTTTCAACAACATATTTATCACTATCACACTCTCTCTCCTTCAACACGTGAAATAACTCTTCCAAAGTGAGGAGCTCTGGTGCTGGCTGTCCGTCTGGCACACTTCTGAACACTTCGTATTTGGGCGGGTTATCGAGGGTGGAGCGCCCGCACACGACCACGTAAGGATAGCCCATTCTGAAATAGTAATAGATAAACTGGGTACTTTCCTAGATCATCTATATCTTTATCTATACATATGATAAAACAGTAAAAAAGTGTGTCTGTACATTAAATATATTTCCAAAAAAAATATTGGGGGCGATGTAGACGTAGTAATATAGTAAGAAATAAAAAAAAATGTCTGTCTGTTTGTCTGTTTGTACACGCTAATCTCCGGAAATACTGGACGGATTCGAATGCAACTTTTTTTGTTATATAGCTATTAAGCCTGGGCAACATATAGGGTATAAATGATTTTGGAAAATGAAACGCCTGATGCAGAACCATAATGGTCCAGCTAAACTATAAGAGATATAAAAATGCCGCCTTAGTAAAAGTTGTTCAGCCTGATGAGCATTTTCCAGAGACATAAAGTGCACGCGAACGAAGTCGCGGGCTTCAGCTAGTAAAAGAATAGTTTGGCACTGTCAAAGATAATTAGATAAAGATATTCGTTTATTCATCTTGTACAGCTGTTAATATTTTTCTTTTTTGTTCTGTGTAAGTTATGTATATGTATGTTTATTATAATTATTTTTATATAAGTTTGTTTATTATATTGACCCCCGCACCAATTTCCCACCACTTTTTTAGGGTTCCGTAGTAAACAAGGAACCCTTATAGTTTCGCCATGTCTGTCTGTCTGTCTGTCCGCGGTCCTATTAAGAAACTACAAGAACTAGAAAGCTTTAATTTGGCATGGATATGTATATTAATCATGGCGAAAAATTCGTAAAATAAAATCTGGAAAATTATTTTTTTTTAGGTTAGCTGCCATACAAGTAAAGAGGTAGTCAATATTTTTTTTCTCGACAAACACATTGTGTGGGGTGTCGTTGAATAGGTCTTTCAAAAACATTCACAACAATGAGCTTGTTAACACCATTTTTGGATTTAGGGATCCGTTTCTGAAATATTTGGGTTTAAAGTGAAAATTTTTGTTGGAGGCAAGTGTCCCCCCCCCTCTATCTGCTAAACGGTTATATTTGGCCACGTGAAAAAATTCACAACTATAGAATATATAATGTAGTTTAAAGGAAAACTACCAGAGCTAAGTAGGGTGTACAAATTAAAAAGTTATAGGCGATCAACTTATAAAATGTACTCGGAAAAAGAAATTTCATACAAATTCAATAGATAATTCGTTTTTAAACGTTTTTAGTGGCATAAACTCAAAGTTGGCATTCGGAACTACGGAACCCTACACTTTGCGTGGCCCGACACGCACTTGGCCAATTATTTGTATATAGGTTGCCTGGAAGAAATTGCTCAGCGATAAGGCCGCTTTTTGCACATTTCCTAGTTTTTAAGATAATTATGTGCTGTATTTTATTTTGTGCAATAAAGGCATATTGCATTGTATAATATAATTACTAACGTAACAGATACCCAACGCCATAGAAACTATTGGAGGGCCCGTAAGTAGGCAATACTGGAGTTGCGGGGTAGGCACACAGAGATGGCAGCACACGATTAACAAAAAAGTGACAGAGAGATATATTTGCATTTTATGTCATATTTAATTAATTAGAGTACTAACTACTTTATTTAAATAGTAAGAATTAAAATTTTTTACGTTTCTTATCGTTTAATTTCATCGGGCATGCTCAATGCACAGATCAACAGCTTAAAGTGCGTTCCGAAGCACGGAGGATCTTAAAAAAACATTTTGCCAGCAGTCATTTGATTTCCTCAAGCTCCACCGTGCTTCGGAAGGCACGATGACAACAACTTACTTATCTGCCATAAGCATCCTCTTGCCAATGGTCAAGTTGTGTCTGTCGTCAACCAACACGTCCCCCGCCAACCCGGGCACCGTCGCCAACCGTTGGCAGACATGGTTGATGGCGTCCGAGCTGTGGTTGGACCATTCTTTTGATCCTTCCTGCAAGATAAATAAATAAATAAATATATAAGGACAAATTACACAGATTGAGCTAGCCCCAAAGTAAGTTCGAGACTTGTGTTATGGGATACTAACTCAACGATACTATATTTTATAACAACTACATATATAGATAAACATCCAAGACCCAGGACAATTTGAAAAAGGCCATTTTGCAACTTGCCCTGACCGGGGATCGAACCCGGGACCTCTGGGTGGCGGACTAGCATGGTGACCACTACGCCACGGAGGTCGACTAAAAACCGATTTCAACCCCAAAACTTTGCAATCGATTTTGATACATATCTGTGGGACTACTTTACGTATGTCCTTTTAAACAAAAAAGAATTTTCCAAATCGGCCCAAGCATCATCGAGTGATCGGGGAACATACTTAAAAAAAATATAGCGTCTATATTAAATTGATATACAGTACCTGGGTAACCGAGCTTTGCTCGGTCGGTTACATCTCAAACATTAACTACATTTTTTAAAACTTGTCTAAAAACAGTACAAAATAAAAAAATATATATAAACTTGAACATTAAAAAAAACAAAAGTAAGTCACCGAGTGGGATTCGAACCCGTAACACTCTTTCTAGCGGTCAGCATCCTTAACCACTGAGCTAAGAGGATGGCGGCCCGCGCGAGGAAATTAGCGACCATATTCTGCGTGGAAAGAAAAACGAATGAAAACTCGAAAACACGCGTTTTCCCAAACATAAGACTAATCTAGATCGATTGTTTACCCCCGAAAACCCCCATATACCAATTTTCAGCAAAATCGTTAGAGCCGTTTTCGAGATCACAGAAATTTATAAATAAATATATATATAAATAAATATACAAGAATTGCTCGTTTAAAGATATTGATATACATTGATACATCAAATTGGGTAGTCAACTAAAATATATAAAAGTGTTAAAGATACCTTTGATCGAAAATATAGACAATTTTAAGAAAGTAATTTGAATAAAAAATATATACGTGTTATCAGTTTTTTTTATATAATTTCAAACATTACACCGGAAGTGACGACACACGTCAATCGAAAATTTACATTTTTCCTATGCCTGCAGTAAAAAAAACAATGACATCTGTCAACTGTCAATGTCTACTGTTTAAATTACCGTCGTTATGTTCGTTGTTTTCAAATTGTTGTGTTGGTAGATGACAGTGACAGTGACATATAATACAGTGGTGCCAATTTTGAAACGTGGAGTCACTAAACGAACGGTTTTTGTATGGAAAAACCAGTCGTTTCGGTGACACGGCGTTTCAAAAATGGCGCTTCAGTACAGAACTGAAAGTGGAAATTGTCAACATTACTCAAAAAAATCTTCATTGTGACATCACTTCCTCAAATAAGCTTGACCTTGCTTGAAAATGAAGGTCAATGGGATTTTTGCAAATATCTAAATAAGAAAGACCTTACTTTAAATCTGATTTGAGAAAGTTTCTCCTAGAGGCTATTCCTCGAAAAGGATTGCGAATCAGATATTTTTAAAAATTACTTGACAACCCAATTGACTTCCTTCTTTTTGGAGTCAGTTAAAAAAAGAAATATTTTGATAATATTCATCTATTTCTCGTTTTGATTTACAATTATAATGTATCTGTAAATCAAACGTCTTTATCCCTGACGAGGTAAATAATGTCCAAATAATGATCCAAAAGCCAAACTTAATGTGATGTGGGCATTTAGATGTAAAAAGAAATCAAAATAGTGATGGGTTGCATCGCCTATTAACACGACTTAAATTCCGTCCATTCCCCCGAACGGTTTTAACGATCTGCGCAGGAAGATAACCAGCTGGTACATTCTAAGTTCTTACTTCAAATAATAGGTGGCGCTACTTACTTCTACTATTTAGTTCCTCCGCTCATCACTAGATGGCGTTTTTAACAGGCGAAGTATATTTTAATTTGCTTAGCATAAAAACTTAATCTCTCTAATGAGTTCGCTGTGTGGTTTCCGGCAGAGTAGAACAGGACCACTCCAAGTCCTCCCGTGGATGTCGTAGAAGGCGACTTAGGAAATACAAGCTAAACAAAGCTTATAAACATCAATGAGACCTCTCCACCCGTCTGGCCAGCGTGGAGAGTGTAGTCCTCTGTTTGCTCTGGCCAAGTATGTCTCTGGCAGTACAGAGAGGGTCGTGCTCCTGCAGTGGAGACAAAAAGACCTGATGACGATAATGCCAAGAGCCAAGAAGTATTTGACGCAGCAGTCATCACACGGCCGATCAGTGTGGCTTGCAGTGGCGGGGCCTCCTTGGAAGCCGATTCCCATCAGGTTCCCTTACGGGTTTCTAATATATAAGCATTTATTACTAACAACAAAACCTACGTATTATCTTCATAAGCAGCAAACTAGCATCATGATTAGATTGCACACACACACATATTCAAAAAACGAAAATTTTCGTAGGTTATTCAAATACACACACAGTGTTAAATTTTGTATGAACACGCTCAGAGACAATTACTCACAATAATTTAATAAAAATAATAATATGCGAATTATAAGCTATACATTGATCGGCTTACGTTTATTAACCTTTATAACTTAATCAAGTAGGTATTTAATTCGTTTCATAATTTTGTAGGTGTACTAGCCCAAATTCTCACCCAACGCCACTGGTGGCTTGTCTTGTTATTGCTCACCTTAGGGCCTATGATGAGCACGCTGTAGGGAGCGATGTGCCGCGGCCAACGCAGGCTTTTGTCGCTCGATAGCGCTTCCAAGCTCGCTGCTAGCAATCTGACATTGAAACAAACACATACTTGTATTTTAAGGACTTTTCGACTAGACACCGCATCTTGTCACTTGTCACTGTCAAAGATAATCTTATACCTTTAAACGAGCAATTCTTGTATGTATATATATATGTATATATATTTATTTATAAATTTCTGTGATCTCGAAAACGGCTCTAACGATTTCGCTGAAAATTTGTATATGGGGGTTTTCGGGGGTAAACAATCGATCTAGATTAGTTTTATGTTTGGGAAAACGCGTGTTTTCGAGTTTTCATGCGTTTTTCTTTCCACGCAGAATATGGTCGCTAATTTCGGCGCGCCGGCCGCCATCGGCTTAGCTCAGTGGTTAAGGATACTGACCGCTAGAAAGAGTGTTACCGGTTCGAATCCCACTTGGTGACCTACTTTTGTTTTTTTTTTATGTTCAAGTTTATATATAATTTTTTTTATTTTGTTTTGTTTTTAGACAAGTTTAAAAAAAAAAGTTAATGTTTGAGATGTAACCGAACGAGCAAAGCTCGGTCACCCAGGTACTATAATTATTAACGTAATAGATACCCAAGGAACGAAACGTAACCATAGAAACTATTGGAGGGTAAGTAGGCAAAACTGGAGTTGCGGGGTAGGCACACAGAGATGGCAGCACACACGACTAGCAAAAAAGTGACAAAGAAAGTGTTGAATATGTTTAAAAATATTTATTGCATTTCATATATGTCATATTTAATTAATAAGAGTACTAATTTATTTAAGTAATATTAATAAAAGATTTCAATGTTTAAATTATTACCATAAAGCGCAATCTAGTGACAAGGAAGAGAAATAATTATGTTTATATGGGGATAGGTAGGCAAGTCAGTGTATACTTGCTACTCGCACTTGACAATATGTAAATAAATAAATAAATATATATATAGGGACAAATTACACTGATTGAGCTAGCCCCAAAGTAAGTTCGAGACTTGTGTTATGGGATACTAACTCAACGATACTATATTTTATAACAAATACTTATATAGATAAACATCCAAGACCCAGGACAATTTGAAAAAGGCCATTTTCCAACTTGCCCTGACCGGGGATCGAACCCGGGACCTCTGGGTGGCGGACTAGCATGGTGACCACTACGCCACGGAGGTCGTCAATCGAATCAGCCTTAATGGACAAGAGATATTCATATATTCATGCCATACCAGACCTAAACGGTTAATAAAAAAAACCTCACCTAGTGATGCCAATCCCGTAGCATGACATGACAAGGGGTCGAGATGCACCGGAAGCGGGGATGAAGTGCGCGCGCAGGGGGTCACTGTACTTGGTGCCCAGTATAAACGTGTGGCCCACCTGAAAGGTACAACAGTAATGAAATGAAATGGTTTATTTCAGACTGCTCAATCTTCTCTTCTATGCTGGTCTGGGAGAAAAGAAAAAACTTAGAATGTATCAGCTGCCTCCCTTTCCGCGCAGATCGTAAAAGCCGATCGAGGGAATGGGCGAAAATGCGAATCATGTTAACAGGCGATGCGGCTAGCAACCCATCACTGTATTGATTGCTTTTTATGGCAGCATCCATAAAGTCGTACGTGATGTCAACTAGGATATATATTTAATTAATAAGCAAATTATACATTTTGTTAATTTAGCGCGTCACGTACTAACTGGACGTGTAGATTCAATATAACACTGTACAATGTTTTAGTATAAATACTCTGCAATAATCAAATAAATTATCCATTATCCCGTTGCCACTCCTGGCCTGTAGACGGTGATGGATCGAACCAGATCCAATGGGTTTCATTAATACCTTCGTGGTCGCTATATACCCCGACGTGATCCGACGTGATGCACATATGCGCCGCGAGATTGGAGCAAAACGCAAGAACCCGACGACTCAAGCCTGAAGAAATGGAAAAAGGATTAACGTGCACATTTCCACTGGCCTCCCACAAGCGGGTCTACCAGTGGAATTTCAAGAAGCAAAGGAACCACCAGGCAATCATAATGGACTAAACCGAATCAACAATGGACGTCAGCTGTCACCGTAAACTCCATTAAGATGAAAAATAGCGATAACATCATTGAAGAAAATACCGTCTACATTATCACTAACGTCATAATGATACAGAAATAGATATGACGTCACAAACTGCATCACTTTATTTAGAATTGCTGCATTAGGGACGAACAAAAATGCAGATGCAACAAAATTGATCGAGGTCAAGATCGCAAGGCCGCAGATGGCCGTATGTTGTTCAGCAAGGCGTAATTTAGAAGAATTTATATGTCAACGAGGAATATTGCACAGGAATTGGTGCTATCAATAAGTTTCAACGCCAAACTACTACCGACTTACACAGTGGTATAGAATTTTTGGTAAATAAGGAGCAAATATTTGATATCTATGAAGCCTACAAGAGAAAGAGCGAACAACTTTATAATGGAACAGCGATCATGATTTTGACTAGAAAACATTTATAAAGGCCGATCATAGAAGCCGATTTTTGGAAGCACAATTTCTACTGAAAATAATTCTCTCAAGATGCATCAAATGGTTAGCAGCAAGCAATCTCCAGAGCAAGCCAGCAAACGGGTCATATCCAGGTCCACAGCAGCCGACGCACCGAGCTCCTGGTCCTGAGATCAAGTACCCACAGCGACTATTAAAGCGTTTGGCACATCCGCCCAGCTCACGCTTTGGATAATGAAATTATGTCTGGCCACTCTCCAGCGGGGCACTACGGCAGGACTTCGACCGACGCTCGTCGACATTGTTCTCTACAGTCCCGACTCACTGCGGACTGCGAGCACGCTCACACGGTCTCATAAAAGACTACGAGCAGAAGATTTCTCCCGACTCACTGGGATTGAAGGAACTGGCAATTAAAAGATTAATAGAGAGAGACGCAAAGACTGCACATCAAAACCATATTTGAGTACCAAGAGAAACTTATAGATTATAATATCAATGATGATAACGGAATTATAAGGAAGAAATTATTTAAGTATAATGTGTGACTCACAATATCAATAGATACTCCAAAATGCAAAGACGCACAATTTTGCCGCGCAGAAATTATTTGCCTACACAGCGTTTTTCAGCACGTGCAATGTGAATATCGTCAACATAAGAGAAACTGAGAGATTATAACTCAATGAAGACAGCATTGGTAACAAGTAAAATCAACAAATTAGGATTCTACAAGGAAATTGCTCCAGTTATCGACAAGATATTGGTTGCTGCGCCGCCGAACTCCTATAAGGATGAAAATATCAAGATTCAAGCAATGAAGAAATCAATATTTTTATTTTAAGAAAGGAAAAAGACATTTTGCTAGCGTTTTTAGTACGTACTAATTTATCGATTGAAATGGGTAGGTAGATTGCCTTCGTAATATTTTTATTTTTCACATGTTTAGGATTTATTATGATTTTGTTATGTTCTTTTTTAAAAAAAGGGGGAGTAATATGGCAGCATCCATAAAGTCGTACGTGATGTCAACTAGGATATATATTTAATTAATAAGCAAATTATACATTTTGTTAATTTAGCGCGTCACGTACTAACTGGACGTGTAGATTCAATATAACACTGTACAATGTTTTAGTATAAATACTCTGCAATAATCAAATAAATTATCCATTATCCCGTTGCCACTCCTGGCCTGTAGACGGTGATGGATCGAACCAGATCCAATGGGTTTCATTAATACCTTCCTGGTCGCTATACTTTTCCATCTTCTCGCCCACCATGACGCCAAAAGTGGCTTTTGGGTCTTGCGGCCCTGGGGTCTGCATAGAACCGCAAGACCCAAAATGCTCTGTCTGCCCCATTAGGGATAAAGACGTGATAGTATGTATGTATGTATGCTCAATACAATACAGGTCCATATTGTGTTAGTAAATATAAATAAATAATTGTATACAGACGATTTACACTGCTTAGCTTTAGCTTTTTTTTGCTTTAGCTAGCCCCAAAGTAAGATCGAGACTTGTATTATAGGATACTAAGTCAACTATATTTTATAACAAATACATACATATAGATAAACATCCAAGATCTAGTACAATTTAAAAATAGTCATTTTCCACCATACCCTGACCGGGGATCGAACCCGGAATCTCTGGGTGGCGGGCTAGCATGGTGACCACTACGCCGCGGAGGTCGTCAAAGGTACAACTATATACCTTATACCACAGAATAAGTGCCAGTACGCACGTACAGAAGCCTTACTCAGCAAAGGAATTCAAAGAAATATCTACTTAATGACGTTAGCGATATAGTTTAATTTAGCTCGCGTCAGAACTCGGCACCTTTTCGTTTAGATATCTAGAAGTTCGTGCTATGCACTTCTAGGTATCTAAACGGTCTTGGATATTTATCTATATATGTATTTGTTATAAAATTCATTTATGTAGTGTATGTAGTATATGTAGGTACTGTTTATTTTAGCATATACTTTATAGTGTGTATTATTTGCATGTAGTTTATTGTTTTGATTATTATTTTTACATATAGTCTTTTCTTTCTTTTTCACCATATACCTGTCAAGTTGTGCTCTACCCCTATCATTCTCCACATCGCCCGTTTGGCTGACCTGGTAGATAAGGCCTTAGGCTTTAAGTCCGCCATTACACTTGTATTTGTGTATGAAGTTAAATAAAAAAATAAAAATTCTCATAACCCAAGTCTCGAACCTACTTTAGGGGTAGATCAATCTGTGGAATTTGTCCCTATATATTTATTATTTATTGTATCTCACCTCAATACTGCTACATATCTCCGTCTCCCTCCCACACTGGCCACATTTCCTTTCATCCAGAGCGGCGTGGGAGCAGGACGGACATACAGCTAGGGCGTCCTCCCCGGCCGCAGCGGGGAGCTGCCACTCGTGAGATAAGGAGCCTCCCATCTCGCCAGAGGGCGCTGGCACTGGCAAAACAATACGCTATTTTCCAATAAGTCAAATCAGATACTATACTTTTTTCTAAAAAAACAAACAGTTTCTATGGGATTTTGTATGAAATACAGGCAGATGACGTCATAGATTTTTGGAGTCAAATAGCGCTCTTATTATCAGTTTTTCTGCAATAAAAAAAGAAAAGTGACAAAGTACAAAATAATTTATTTTTGGCTTAGGAAAATACCCAATTATGTAGAATTTAAATTATGAACCGACGGTTTCGTTCCTAACACTCGCCTTGATGATGATAAAAAAGAAGATGACGATTCAAATTGTTTTAAATTTAAGGTTTTTACATTTGTGAGTGTATGTTTGTAACTTCTTCACGCGCAAACGGCTGGACCATTTTTAATAAAATTTAGCATGCAGGAAGCTGACTCTCTTAATTTCTTGTTTATTCATTACTAGCTGCGCCCCGCGGTGTTACCCGCGCCTAAAGTAGCCTATGTGTTGATCCAGGGTGTCAGCTTCCTGCGTACCAAATTTTATCACAATTGTTCCAACCGTTTGCGCGTGAAGAAGTAATAGACACACTCACAAACTTTCGCCTTTATAATATTACTAGCTGTGCCCGCAGGCTTCGCTCCCCGTGGGAATTTCGGGATAAAGAGTACCCTATGTCCTTCCCGACTCTCAAACTATATCCATACCAAATTTCATCCAAATCGGTTCAGTAGTTTAAGCGTGAAGAGGTAACAAACAAACAAATATACAAAATCACTTTCGCATTTATAATATTAGTAGGAAGGATAGTAGGATTGTGATTTTGTATATCTACTTGACAAAAAAATCCAACCACTTACCTCTAAATACTTTGAGGTTCAACTCCCTGAATATTCTCTCGTACGCTTCCGTCACTCTCTCATAGGTCTCGCTCGCACACTCCACATCAGGATGTGCTCCGTATGCGTCTAGCATTGAGAACTCTCTGGCTCTAAGTAGACCGTGTTTTGGACGATGTTCATCTCTGTATTTACTAGAAATCTGTGGAAAAAAATTGATAGGGCGAGTGTTAGGAGTGCGACTCGATTTCAACACACTGGTTGCACTGTAACAGCAAAGATAATATAATTAAATAATCAGAGTTAAAAGATTTTAATGAAAGGAAGAGAAATAATCAACCTACAAGTCTAAACCAATTAAAACCTGGTTACTATGGGTAAACCACATAACGTCTTATTATAAAACGCAGACTAATTATGTTACTAGGTTTAAACCATTATCCGACCAAATCAAATTGACATATTCAGATAAGACAATGGCATATTATCAGATGTTAACTTGATTTGGTCGGATAATGGTTTAAACCTAGTAACAAAGTTAGTCCTGTTTTTATAATAAGACGGATAATGTTACATTTTAATTAAAGTTCCAAAAATATTAAAATTGTTTGTTAAAAATAATGTTTTTAAATTGTATAATTTGTTTATAAGTAAAACAAAATTCAATTAAATATTTACCTGATATAATAATAAAGGAAGTTGTTTATACGATAAAGGTCCTATGTCTGCTAGTAAATCTGCGATGGCCTCTTCATGTGTCTGTAAAATAAGCACAAACAAAACGTAAACAATTATATAAGTATTTTATACAAGCGTCTCGCGGTGTCACGCGCGGTTAAAATAGCCTATACCTTAATCCAGGATGTCAGCTTCAAAATCATTCCAGCCGATTGCGCATAAAGAAGAAACAAACGTACACACACACTTACAAACTTTCGCTTTTATAATACTACTGTGATATCAGCAAACTTTGTATTGTGTGGCTGTTGTGATCAACTTTTATTGCACAATAGCCGAAGCCCGCAACTTTGTTCGCGTGGAAATTATGACTGGAAAATGTCATCAAGCTGAACAACTTTTACTAAGGCGACATTTTTACATCTCTCATAGTTTAGCTGGACCATTATGGTTCTGCATCAGGCGTTTCATTTTCCAAAATTATTAATACAATATATGTTGCCCAGGCTTTATAGCTATATAACAAAAAAGTTTCATTCGAATCCGTCCAGTATTTCCGGAGATTAGCGTGTACAAACAGACATACAGACAAACAGACAGACATTTTTTTTAATATTCTTACTCTATTACTATGTCTCCATTGCCCCCAATATTTTTCTTGGAAATATATTTAATGTACAGACACACTTTTTTTTACTGTTTTATTATATGTATAGATAGATTTACCTAGAACCCCAATTTCAACAATATATTAATCAGCAAACATTGTATTGTGTGACTGTTATAATCAAATTTATTGCACAGTGTACTTAAAAACTTACCGGAGCTAATAAATACTGTTTCCCATGTCTATCTTCAACTTTCAATAACTCTACTCCACTCTCCAATCTCCCTGTCTTCTCCCATAACCCGGATGACGTTAACGCAGGCAGAGACAATTTCTGTGCGCCTACAGACTCTATGCTTCGCCGAATGAGGGTCTCTAGCTTGTCTATGGATCTCCTGGCAAGGGGTAGGAGAGAGAAGAAACCAGAGCTAGTGGGGCGTACCAATCCGCATTCTAGAAGAAGCTGCAAATAAAGATTAACATTTCCTTTCCATTCTCACAGGATAGGTATGGCACTTCATAGAAGCGGAGTATCATTTATGACTACTTCTTATCGGGTGTGTTAGTGACTAACACTAGTGTCAGAGTTTTTAAACCGCCTTTAAGGCCTCTGACATGGTTTTAGCTAACAACCAATGTCAAAGACAGTGACCGAGACCGACGTGCCCTCCGAAGCACGGATCATCTTACTTATCAGACAATCAGGTCATTAGCCTGCAATGTCCTAACCAAACTAGGACAACAAAACAAAGTCGTTGCCCCTGCCGGGAATCGAACCGGCGACCTCCGGGTATGAGCCGAACGCTCTAACCACTACACCACGGAGGCGACTATTTATGACTACTATAAACGAAACTATACATCCGTGCACATGGCAATGTGTGTGTGTTCGCCCGCCAGCACACGCGACAACGCGAGAACGGGGGAGAGGTGCGGGGACGGGGAACAGGGACGCATATTACGCGGGACCTTAGAACTTTAGAAGATTCCGTTCTGTATGTAATACTCACGGTTTTCCTTATAGACGACTATGTGTGGTAAAGGTAACAGAGAACAGCGACTTTATAGCATCTGCTGTGTCTTAGGAAGCTGGGTCGAGACTCAGAGTATCAAATAAAAACCGTAAACATCACCGAAAATATAGACGCACCTTTTGACTTTTGCAGGTGATTTCTGTGTTTTTGATCTTAGCATTCTTTGGTATTGTGATGATGGGTTGGAATATTTGAGATAAATATCTCATTTTCACTTAGTTCTAGCGTTTTTTTTAGTAAAAAATGTATTTTTCGATCAATTTTAGGTTATGAAGCAAACAGCTGATAAATTGACATTGATTAGATTGACAGTTTTGACGTTGACATTTCGTTGACAGTCTCGTTTGCCGGCTTAGGCTGCAATGGCGCTAGTAACTTTTGTGTTAAAAAATATGCTCTTCGGAAAATACAACCCCACTCCTCCTCGAGCTGTAAATGCTGTGATAAAATATTTTTGCATATATTTTTGTATATTATTTCGTTGTCGACGTCGTTTGACTGATTTTTAAGAGTGAGGTATATGATTCTTACAGTGTAATGTTATGTAAGTTATGTAACACATACATAGCTCATCGCTGATATGACGTTACCCGTGTTCTGAATACCGATTCGCAAAGACCAGTCCCAACCCAACCGACTACTGACTGACCCTAATTACATACTTACAATAAACATAATAGCAGGCCTCCTCATATAAAATAAATCAATAACACAGGTTGAATAAGCCCCAAAGTAAATTCAAGACTTGTGTTATAGGATACTTACTCAATGATACTATATTTTGTAACAAATACATATATTGGTAAACATCATTTTCTTCCATGCTGGTCTGGGAGAAAAGAAAAACTTAGAATATACCAGCTGCTTCTCTTCCCGTGCAGATCGTATAAGCCGATCGAGGAAATGGGCGAGATTTGAATCATGATAATATGCGATGCGGCTAGCAACCCATCACTACTTTGATTCCTTTTCCATCTTAACGCCCACCATTACGCTAAGCGTGGCCTTTGGATCTTACAGCCCCGGACTCTGTCTGCCCCGTCAGGGATATAGACGTGAAAATGTATCTGTATCTGTATTTGATAAACATCCAAGACCTAGGACAATTTGGAAAAGGCCATTTCATTGAGTGGTAGACTCTTTTCAACTTGCCCTGACTGAGAATCAAACCCGGAACCTCAGGGTAGCGGACTAGCATGGCGATCACTGGCCACTACGCAGGGCAAGGCAGTTCAAAAACCTTGTAGGAATTATCTTATCTTCCTTGCATTCTCCCTATTTGGGGTCGGATAGACAACTATGTAGGGAGTTGACATACAGATAGACTGTATGTCAACTCCCACCATAGTTTTTTATCATTGGGAGTGCCTCAGCTGCCGGCGCCGGCGCCGCTAAAATATCACTATTGGAAACCGGCGGTAGGTATACTGCCGGCAGCCGAGATTTAAAACACCGGCTGCCGGCGCTCGCACTCAAAATTTACCGTGGAGTCATGGAGTGTAGGTTAGGTTCGTTAGGTTTCTTGCGACCTTAACACGAGCGAGCGAGCGAAGCGAGCGAGCGACTCAAGTGTAGAGCGAAAGTAACACAGACACAGATGCAAGGATGAAAAATGTCGCAAATATACTATATAATATGCAGATATACTATATAATATGCAAATATACTTTTAAATAGTCGCTATGTTGTAAATCTTCGTTGTTGTTGAGTGAGCCGGTCGTATAAAATCTCTAGGAGTATAGTGACTAGTGCCGGCACCGTTATCAATATTGGAAGCCGGTGCCGGCGCCGGTACCTGTATTAGGGACCAGCGCCGGCAGCGGAGGCACAGCCTATTTTTTAACCTTTTGACAAAAATGTAACAGGCGGGCTTAAGGCCCCTTTTCCAGTCAACTTTTTTATTTTGGCTCGAAGTCGTTGCGTATTTAGCCATGCTCAAGTGAAAGTGGGAAAGTAACAATTGATGGGAAGTAAATATATAAGTATATATGCAATCAAAGGTTGGTATAGGTCCTTTGATTGCTATAAGGGGGCTTCTGGCGACAAATCTATACGAGTCCACTGGTTTTCATAGCCGATTGAGTGGCGGACGGCGCCTAAAGACGCCCACCGCAGTCCGCAAATAAATATCACTACAGCCGCACTATGATTGTCCACTTTAAACATTTCACGTATGTTCATCAGAATGAGCATTTATAACACCAAACCACACTAATTTCATATTATAAAGTCCACTATAGTCAATTTGCAAAATAGTTTAAAGCAAACTCCAACTGAACCCCTTGACTTCCCGCCAAAAACTCTTCCAGTCAACATAAAGGTGGTGCTGATAAAAGCAAATTTTGGACAAAAGTACCTCAGACCAAATAAATTTTATTCTTTGGTCCGAGGAAACTAACTAACTTATTAGAAGCGTCATGGGCACATTTGCATCAGGTATGATTCCGGGCCATGGAATTGTACTCTACTTTCGTGTTCAGGGCGGATTGTTTGACTGACGCACTCAACGTTAAAATGACATACATAAGTGAAATTAAATATAATTAATGCAGGATAGATACTGATTTAATCTAGTTAATACCTTAGCTTATATACTATTAAAATAACAATATTGAATCATTAACTTCGTGTGTGGTTAAAAGATTGTTATTGTTAGAATGTACTCTCTAAATGAAAATAAAATATTATAATTTTATTTATTCGTAATACATTAAAGGAATAGGTACTCTACCTAACATTCCAATGCATGATATCATCCCGTTACATATAAGAGAAAGTTATTTATTAAACGGTTCCATATAAGGAGCGTTCTTACATACTCGTTGCAAATCCTTCGCAAACTACCGATTCAAAAATGCGCCCGTTGGGAAATGCTCGCGCAAACCCTTCGTAATGTGACAAGTGATTTCAAAAATACGTCTAGACGTATTTTTGAGCAACGAGCAACGAGTGGTCTTGACCACTCGTAATTTTGATATTAGTTGCGTAGATATGTCATCGAAACCAATCGTGGGAAATCCGTTCCATTTCACGTTGCTTTTTTATTCATGTTCGAATTTTTAGGAAAGCATAGACAAATTATCGATGTTTGCTGCGTAAAACAATATTGTTTCTCGCTGACACGACGGTTTCAAAAATACGATCAATTTGTATTTTACGCGAGCGGTGAGTTGGAAAACTACACGTTTTGTGTTTCGCTGAGTCGCTCAATGAAAAATAGCACTCCAGCTGTTTAAGTGATTGGACTTATTGGGGGTTAACGCTTAAAAATCCAGTTACTTCTTTCATTTGTCTAGCAAGTAATAATCGCTATGGATATCAAAGAAATGTAGTTGTAACTACTCATCACTAGATGGCGTTCTTGAAAGTCTTGGTAATTAATTTGTCTGGTAAATAAACTTGGCATCTCAAAACTGTATGGGAGGTGACTTCAAGCGCCTTCAAAATAATTAAGTAACAACTTTTTAGGGTTCCGTAGTAAACAAGATTTTCTATCGCGTCGCTTTATCTTCACCCAACCATTACTTATCAGTCATATTTTAACCCCTCTTTTTTTGCGCTTTGTCAAAACCATAGACTAGCGGAAGAACCCTCTTAACTTCCGGTCCAGTGGGCATCTTTATTGATAATTAACACAATTATTACCCAGCTCGCCCGCCATTTTGCAAAGCTATTTTGTGGCGCGACAAAATGGCGGAGTAAATGACCTGTGAACCCGATAAATGGTAAGGTGTGGGTATAGTCATAGACGAATAGCGGAATGCGTTTCGCCTTGAATACGGCCACTCCATCTCATCCTGTAGTGGTCGTAAGAGGCGAGCACGAACAGAGCCATACCTACTTGGCCAGAGCAGCCAGAGGACTTGGCTTACACTCTTCACGCTGGCCAGACAGAGCACAGGGTTAAAGAGCTCTCACTGATTTGAGCTTTGTTTAGCTTGTATTTCCTAAGTCGCCTTCTAAGACATCCACGGGAGGACTTGGAGTGGTCCTATTCTACTCTGCCGGAAACCACACAGCAAGAGTACGAACATGTCATACGACAACTGTCAGATTTTCACTTTTCACAATAATGCTTTCTGGAAAATATGCGTCAGGCAGACGGCTGGTCGTAAATCCACAGCCAGATCGTTAAACGATTTGGCTGCATATATTATGGTTGTAATCATGCTGTAAACTTTTCTTTTGAGTACAAAACCTTCGCTAGAATTAAGAACGCTTTCGCCTATACTTTTACATACAAATGTAGGTCTACTCTAGCTTTTATTTTAAAACGTCATGCCAGATTTTAATTAATATTCCGCAGTCAAAATATAAACTGGAAAGTAAAGTAAAGCGAATAAAGTGTTTAAAAGTTTTTAATTTTGATAGTCAGCGGTGCAGAAGCGAAGTTCGGGCATGCCTAGCTACCCAAGGCCATATAAATAACCATAATTATTTATCTTCCTTGTCACTAGATGGCGCTTTAAGGTATACAATGAAAATCATATGAAAACTGTACTAATTTCGCTAGTCGTGTGTGCTGCCTTCTCTGTGTGCCCCCGCAACTCCAGTATTGTCTACTTACGCCCTCCAATAGTTTCTATGGCGTTGGGTATCTGTTAGGTTAGTAATTATATTATCTTTGCCTTTAGCATAGCATAAGTACTAGTGCTCACGTACAGAAGTCACAGCAAAGGAAGAAATATCTTCTCAATGTCGTTAGCGATATGGTTTAATTTAGCTCGCATCAGAATCTAAACCTCTTCGTTTAGATACCTAGAAGAAGAAGAAGCATTGCAAGCCAATGTCATTCTTATAACTCAAGACACACGATTCACGTCACTAAATTTGCCACTTCGTAGTGGTCGCCGCGCGCATAGTAATAATGTAGGTAGATATATTTTCGATACCTAAACGGGGAGTGACACAGGCCTGCCTTATTAAGCTAACCCCTAATATCCGCTCCGCTTATGACTGTAACCACTCCACTACCGTACAGCAGCGGACGGACCGCTTATCAGCGAATTTGGCGCAAAGGTGATGACATGGAATGACGCGGATTTTGGAAAACACACCGTCACGCTGGAATCGCTGGACTGAAGGGAAATGTACTACTAGATAGCTGAGGCTTGCATCGAATAAAGTATGGATCAGCGGGAGCGTTGTGGACTGTAATATTATGAACTAGCCGAAGCCCGCGACATTTGTTCGCGTAGAATTTATCCGTCTTATTATAAAAATAGGATTAACTTTGTTATCTTATACCTTTAAACGAGCAATTCTTGTATCTTATACCTTTAAACGAGCAATTCTTGTACCGGTAGAAAGAGTGTTACGGGTTCGAATCCCACTGGGTGACTTACTTTTGTTTTTTTTATGTTCAAGTTTATATAAAAAAATATTTCTTCCAACGCACCACATTGAGGCAATGTACCCAAAATACTGGCAACATTTCACCGCTATATGTAATATATATAATTTTTTATATATATAATTTTTTATTTTGTACTGTTTTTAGAAAAGTTTAAAAAAAAATAGTTAATGTTTGAGATGTAACCGACCGAGCAAAGCTCGGTCACCCAGGTACTTAGGTTTAAACCACCACCCAATTCAAGTTGACATTGACAGATGAGTTAGTTTCACTTTACTAGATGTCAACTTGATTAGGGCGGATAATGGTTTAAACCTAGTAACAAAGTTAGTCCTGTTTTTATAATATGACGGTATGTCTCTAGAAAATGCTCATCATGCTAAACTACTTACTTAAAGCTAAGCTAAAAATTTTTTTATTTATTTTTTAAAACTCACATTTGGGTCATTAGAAGAAATAGGCACAGATTTTGTGCCTGAAGACGCCTCGAGTGGAGTTGTCATAAATACGACAGCTGGTGATGCTACAGCTACTACGGATGCAGCAGCATAGTTGGCAGTGGCAGGTTTCCTGGGCAGCTAGCTAACAGCAGGAAAGGATTAACCCTATCAGGGCCGCGTGTAGGCATAGAAAATAATATACCTACGCATTGTGACCGCTTCCAAGGTAGAAATTCGGTAAGGGCTCGTACACATAAACACGATGCGACGTCGCGTCGTACTACGACGCGGCATCGTTTCACGATACGACATCGTATCGTGGAAATCTAAGATGAGCAACGTAAAAATTCACGACACGATATCGCAACGTGCAGCGTTGCACGGTACGACGTCGTATCGTAGAAACTCACGATGCATTCCTTTTGTTTTGTCCCCTAGTATAGGACGCTCTTCGACTAGGCTTATGAAATGATCAACCTCAATGACGTCTGTCATCTATACATATAATAAAACAGTAAAAAAAGTGTGTCTGTACATTAAATATACCGTGTACCGTGCGTCGTTGCACGTTGCGATGCCGTGTCGTGAATTTTTACGTTGCTCATCGTAAATTTCCACGATACGACGTCGTATTGTGGAACGACGTCGCGTCGTAGTACGACGCGACGTCGTCGTATCGTGATTATTTGTATGAGATTAAGGACGACTCACTAACGTGCTTCAATGACGCACGCGCGGTTTATTTACCAGCGCACAAAAATAAAGATACTCACCTCCGTTTTCTCAAAAATGATTTATTTCAAAAGTACTGGACCCCAGAAAATCCACGTTTCCCCTTGCTCACGACATATCGCTTTTTATATCGGCAATTTTACTGTGTATGTTTTTGGTAAATATTTTATACAAAACAAAAAATACCGCTGAAAAGATATATTTTTTGGAAACAGCAAGTAAATTGGTTAATTAATTAATGATGTAGTTATTAACTATAATTAATAGCGCGACATTAAGAGCGCTGTACGTGCATCCTTTTTAAGGTTCCGTAATAAACAAGGAACCCTTATTCTGTTACTTGACATTTTCCCCTTCCATCAGATTTTAAAAGCTTATAACTTACTTATTTTTGGGCAGATAAAATAAAATATAATTTGTTTTCGGTTTCAGATTACCTATGTTAATTATTGATATGAATAATAAAAATAATTGAGTAAAATACCCTGTTGGTAGTTGCAGTGGCGGAATCACACGTTATAGATCAAATAGCATGTAAGACGGTATACTATCAATCGAGCAACACATTTCGATAGGTTCTAGTAGAAATAGCTTGTAAACTAGAGAATATAAAAGTGTTGTAGTTATAAGTGCCTTTAATACATTTTTTTTATTCAAATTTCTTTCTTAAAATTGAAATTTTCAGAAAGTGATTTGAATAAAAAACAATTCTATGTGTTATCAGCATTTTTATGTAAATTTAAGTATTACATACTATTATTAATTCTGTCACCAATCAAAGTACACATTTGTCCCTTTTAAATTACCGAATTCCGTCGTTATGTTGGTTGTTGTCAAGTTGTTGTTTGGCAGTGACAGGTGACAATACAGTACAGTACTGAAAGTGGAAATTGCCAACTTTACTCTTAAAATCGTTACGTCACTTCGTCAAATAAGCTTGACCTTGCTTAGGGAAGGTCAATGGGATTTTTGCAAATATCTAAATAAGTAAGACCTTATTTTAAAATCTGATTAGAGAAACCTTCTCCTAGAGGCTATTCCTCGAAATGGTTTGCGAAATAGTTTTTTTTTATTACTTGGCAAGCGAAATGTGGATTCCGCATGCTTTGGTCAGGCCTCCGTCACTCGATCAAGATCGCTCAAAATGTACCTACCGGCTAGCCGTGTTTTCTAACGCCCAAGTGGCAAAGGGGCGCCGCACTCCGGCCTGTGTAGTCGCGTGCATGAGACTTGCTTACTGCGTATTGTTTGTTTACAATATCTTCTTATATTTATATTATATTTACAATATAAACAAGCGTTATATTTAACAATGTCAAGACATTATTGTGCGGTATTCCAATGCCAAAATCAAAGAACCAATAAAGAATTGTCGTTTTTCACATTGCCAAAAGACGAGGAAAGTAAGTTTTTTTTTTCGTTAAAAAGTAGGTAGTCGTATATAATAGGATTTGGTACTGTCTAGTCCAATCAGATTATTTTGTAGGTATGAAGTTTGACTGTCCTACTGAACGTCGAAAGTTTAACATCAATGTACTATATCCAGAGAGTATATGTTGTTGTTTTTCGTGTGTGTAAGTGGCCAACACTGGTTTCAGATTTTTCAAGCTGCCTAAAGGCATCTGACATAGTTTAACGACTGCCATACAATATGACAGCCGGGACCAATGGCTTATACGTGCCTTCCGAAGCACAGAGGAGCTCAATTTTTATGCCACTTGTGGTCACCCATCCAAGTGCGGACCACGCCCGGTGCCGCTTTACATGCGACAGTGCTAGTGCGGGCCACCGAGCTCCTTTAGTAAAGTATATAACAACGATTTACGTGAACTAGAAAGTATGCTATAAAGAATTACTCAATATCGTATGTTTCTCATTGCGATGTACGGTACATCCACAGTTAATAAAGTTTCTATGAAAATCACACGCTCTTATTACGTCACAACTTTTAAAGTCAAATCATCTATAGATCCTTTTAATAAAATTTCTTTTCATAAATATGCGTCACGTTCATTTTTGTATTTTACAACATTGAGTCAACCCTAAGGTAATCTCACAACGGCCGACGTCATCGCCCGCTGTGCACTTAAAACGCTCCGTTGAGTCAAAGCAGTTAGGCTCATATTTCTTCGCGTCGCTTGACAGCTAGAAAGTTTAGTTAAATAAAGCGTAGGTATTTGGCGTTTGTAGGGAAGTGATGTATCTGTTACGTAGTAACTTATTAGTAATCTGTGCTTTGGTTCTATTCTCGATAACAGCAGGCAGCTCCCGCCGGTTATCTGCCCGTTCACGAGCCATTTGCTGCAGATTTATGACTGACTAGATTAGCTCGCTGCAGCTTGCTTCGCATGGCAGTATCTGTTCAAACTTCAGATTTCTCTGTGAAAGATACATGACGGAATACGCGCCAAAAAATAGGTTGTATTTACCGACGTCAAATATGCAAATGTTTCAAAATAGCACATACGTAATGTCAATTATGTTACATAATAAGGTCATTGGGATTTTTGCAAATATCTAAATAATTAAGACCTTATTTTAAAAACGGCAGCTCCCGCCTGTTATCTGCCCGTTCACGAGCCATTTGCTGCAGATTTATGGCTGACTAGACTAGCTCGCTGCAGCTTGCTTTGCATGACAGTATCTGTTGAAATTTGTAACTTCTCTATTACTTATAGGTACTAACTTACATATAACTTACGTAACAAGTTTACAATACAATACAATACAAATTTAATTTATTGCACCATGATAAACATAAAAATTACAACAACAAGAAACAATATAGGCGCAAAGGCGGACTTATCGCTATAAATGCAATCTCTTCCAGCCAACCTTCGGGTTATTTACCAAAACCCCCCCATTTAGTGATAAGTAGCAGAACTATATTTTTAATTCATATCCGTAGCGCCATCTATAATTTGCTAGGCAATTTAAAAGTCCCAACTTTCAAGCGCTAACCCCATATAATTTTTAAACCACTGAACTGATTTTAGTAGTAAACTGGCTAAACAACGTAACAATTTGTGCTATAACATACCAGTACCTGGGCGACCGAGCTTTGCTCGGTTACATCTCAAACATTAACTACATTTTTTAAAACTGGTCTAAAAACAATACAAAATAAAAAATTATATATAAACTTGAACATGAAAAAAACAAAAGTAAGTCACCGAGTGGGATTCAAAACCGTAACACTCTTTCTAACAGTCCACATCCTTAACCGCTGAGCCAAACGGATGGCGGCCGGTGCGACGAAATTAGCGACCATATACTGCGTGGAAAGAAAAACGCATGAAAACTCGAAAACACGCGCTTTTCCAAACATAAGACTAATCTAGATCGATTGTTTACCTCCACAAACCCCCATATACCAATTTTCAGCGAAATCGTTAGAGCCGTTTTCTAGATCATAGAAATTATTAAATATACAAGAATTGCTCGTTTAAAGGTATAAGATACAGCATGATAATAATATAATACAATGTAACATGCAAAATGCAAACGAGGTAACAAACATAAATTACGTAAAATGAAATACAAAGTAGTTTTAAAAAAGCTAAGCTGAGATGACCAATTGGGTAGTCAACTAAAATATATAAAAGTGCTATAGGTGCCTTTAATCGAAAATATAGACAATTTTAAGAAACTAATTTGAATAAAAAAAATCTACGTGTTTTCAGTATTTTTTAAATTAAATTTTAAACATTACACCGGAAGTGACGACACACATCAATTGAAATTTACATTTTTCCTATGCCTGCAGTAAAAAAACAATGACATCTGTCAACTGTCAATGGCTACTGTTTAAATTACCGTCGTTATGTTGGTTGTTGTCAAGTTGTAGTATTGGTAGATGAATCAAATCAAATCAAATATATCTTTATTATCATAGGATATTTAAAATATCTCTTAATAATCGTCATTATTTTGTTGCACTATTGTTGACGTCAAATAGTTACTTACAGCTAAGTTTACTACCGCTTCCAAAGCGCTAGTGCAGAAGAAGCGGTAACAAACTGCACTGCACCTCTTCTCCAAGGACGTCAACTCACAATTAAATTAATACTTAAAATTAATGTGGACAGAGAATACATTGTTTTGTTTGTTATGTCATATCATAATTTAAATTTAATTTTTAGAATGTCAAAATTTTAAAGTAATGTCAAGTTGTAGATTCAGTTTGTACAAAATGTACCAAATTATGACATTTTCGAGTACCTATATTACAAACTTTTAGAGGGACCCGCGTCAAGCTCAAGCCAGACTTTTTGTCTTTAAGGTAGTCATCGGTCCTATAATAAGCCTTCTCACAAAGTACTTTCTTTACATAAGTTTTGAATCTTTTGTCTGGCATATCAAGGATCGATTTTGGCAATTTATTATAAAAAAGTATACAGTTCCCCATAAACGTCTTATTAATTGTTTTAAGCCTATAAAACGGGGCAACTAAGTCATTCTTATTACGTAAGTTTCTATCGGTAAAATCGCTTACTTTATTGTATGAGGAAATATTTTTCCTTACATACATTATGTTTTCAAATATATACTGTGATGTTAAGGTAAGTATATCTATTTCCTTGAATAATTCTCTGAGTGAGTCTCTAGATCCTAACCCGTAAATAGCACGAATTGCCCGTTTTTGTAAAATAAAAATAGTCTGAATATCGGCTGCATTCCCCCACAGGAGTATGCCGTAAGACATTACACTATGAAAGTAACTAAAGTACACTAGTCTAGCAGTTGCTACATCTGTCAATTGTCTTATTCTCCTAACAGCATAAGCCGCAGAACTAAGCCTATTTGAAAGTTTAGTTATATGAGCACCCCATTGAAGTTTCGAGTCTATTGTAATTCCTAAGAAGGTAGTACTTTCAACAAGATCGAGTTTTTCACCATCTATCATTATGTCAACGCAGCCCTGTCTCACATTGGGAAGAGAAAATCGAACGCATTGAGTCTTTTTCGCATTTAACATGAGATTATTGGCAGAAAACCAATCAGAAATGGAAGACAAGGTGCTGTTCACCGCGCTAGCGTTTGTGCTATGTCGATCAAGTTTGAATATAAGCGAGGTGTCATCAGCAAACAGCACTATGCCAGCCTGCTTCTCAACCATGTAAGGCAAGTCATTGACATAAACCAAGAAAAGGAAAGGTCCAAGAATTGAACCTTGCGGTACGCCTATCTTAACATTAGATCCGTGCGATTTTATGCCATTTAAATCAACAGTCTGATGCCTATCTGTTAAATAAGATTCTATAAGTTTTATTGAATTATCATCAAAACCGTATTGACGAAATTTAAGCAAAAGTGTCGGATGATCTACGCAATCAAATGCTTTGGAGAGATCACAAAATGATCCAATTCCATCATATTTGTTCTCCCATGCGTCGTATATATGAGTAACAAGTGCTACTCCCGCATCGGTGGTCGATTTCCCGCCAGTAAAGCCGAATTGTTGGCTATGGAAAAGGTTGTAGGTCTTAAAATGAAGAAGCATTTGATTGAGCATTATCTTTTCGAACACCTTACTCAAAACTGGCAGGATAGATATAGGTCTGTAGTTGCCAGGATCTGTTTTTTTTCCTTTTTTAAATAAGGGGATTAGTTTACTACATTTCATTAGGTTAGGAAATATGCCTTCATCAATACCTTCATATGACCGTGACAGTGACATTTGATACAGTGGTGCCATTTTTGAAATGTGGAGTCATTAAACGGACGGTTTTTGTATGGCGCTTCAGTATAGTACCGAAAGAGGAATTGCCAACATTACTCAAAAAATCTTCATTGTGACATCACTTCCTCAAATAAGCTTGACCTTGCTTGAAAATGAAGGTCAATAAGATTTTTGCAAATATCTAAATAAGTAAGACCTTATTTTAAAATCTGATTAGAGAAAGCTTCTCCTAGGGGCTATTTCTCGAAAAGGATTGCGAATCAGATCTTTTTAAAAATTACTTGACAAGCCAATTCCTTTCAACAGCCATGTAACACTCCTCTTTTTATCAGCGGTTAAAATACGTAGCTAATTAATTACGTGATAACGTAGTACATCAACTAGTTTATTTCATATCATGGATAATACATAAGTAAGTACATAATATCACGCCTGTTTCCCACAGCGGTAGGCAGAGACTATGGCCCTCCACTTGCTACGATCCTGACAAACCTCTTTTGCTTCATCTAAACTCTTAACAATCTCTTCATACATGCCCTTCGGTTGGAGAAAATAAAAATAAACTTAGATTGTTGCTTTTTGCTCGTTTCCTCGATCGGCTTTCGCGATCGAGGGAGTAGACCAATCAAAATAGCACAACCTGGACATAAATAATAAACTCGTTGTTTTCAATATTTTATCGGATATCAATATTGAGTATCAAATATTAATTAGATATATTATGTAATTTATCCGCGGTCGCAACCGTATTATATAAAAATCGTGAGATTTTGTACACTACTCAACTTTTCCCTAAAAGCATAATAGGTAACCAAAGACCTTGTTAGTTTAACTTTTAGGTGCATTCAAATGCGATCACTTAATAGCAAAATTAAACTGACCCCATTTTTGTTTATACATTTTTTTTCACAGTTTTCACCTGATCTCGATGTCTAGTTAAGCCAAAATGATAACCATAATGTTTATATCTTTATAAGCTATATTGTGTCTTTTTAGACATTAAAGACCATAATTAAACATCATTTTTTAATGTTTTAAAATTAATGTTTTTCTTAGTAGCCAGAAATAGTAACTGTGTTATTTTTGTTTAATTATAGCTTTTTGTGTACTATAATCACATTTTCATCAAAATTAAACACATTAACGTCTTACTTAAAACAAAAAATATTTGATTGAAAATACGCGAGTGCATGTCGTGAAGCGGGATGCTTGCGGTGATTGCGGTGCGGTGCGGGAAGAGAGAGCGAGGCACCAGCCGGGTGAGCGCGCGGCTGCGAACGAGTTTATACGTGTTTTCAACCGATCGCGCCGTGTGCTTACAAAACATATAACTCGTAAATATGGAATTTTGCTAATTGTAGGATTGTTTTGATTGTGCTTTGAACTTTAACCCATTCGCAACCGCCAATACCAGACACAATAGAAAGACGATGAACGTGGGCATTTTAATGCCGTCCGGGTCTTTACGGGTTAACGTGGTGACACAATGAACAATTTAAAACTCTAAAAACAATACAAGTCTGGTAACACTCTTGTTGTCACGGCAAACCCGTACAACATGACAGCCCCTGGACTAATACCGTTCCAAAAATGGGCCCCTGCTGAAATATTCCATTTCCCATGACATTGCATATTAATGGGATGTAACATGAGAAAAAATTAAATACATAAATATATAACGAAGTTTTTATGCTGTCGTACTAAAATGTAGTTGGGTATTTACAGAGTGCAAGTTGCGCCGTGCAACTTAAGTTTCATTATGTTATGCGCTTACATAGTGTCGCGAACGAGATAAATGTAGAATATTCACGAGCAAGAACTCTGCTGGCGAGATAGACACGGAATGTTCGCGAGCGGAATGGTATAAAAAAGCGGCCAAGTGCGAGTCGGACTCGCCCATGAAGGGTTCCGTAGTAGCAAATAACATAATATAAAAGTCTTGTAGTATGTTTTTTTAATTTTTATATTTGAGTTGATTGAATAAAAGGTAAATTGCCGTTTACGATTTATGACGTATTAAAAAAAAACTACTTACTAGATCTCGTTCAAACCAATTTTCGCTGGTAGTTTTCATGGTAATGAACAACATATATTTTATTTAGTTTTATCATTCTCTTATTTTAGAAGTTACGGAGGGGGGACACACTTTTTTCCACTTTGGAAGTGTCTCTCGCGCAAAGTATTCGGTTTAAAAAAAATGCTACTAGAAACTTCAATATCATTTTTGAAAACCTATCCATAGATACCCCACACGTATGGGTTTGATGAAAAATAAATTTTTGAGTTTCAGTTCTAAGTATGGGGAACCCCCAAAATTTACTGTTTTTTCTCTATTTTTGTGTCAAAACCTTAATGCGGTTCACATAATACATCTACTTACCAAGTTTCAACAGTATAGGTCTTATAGTTTCGGAAAAAAGTGGCTGTGACATACGGACGGACAGACAGACAGACATGACGAATCTATAAGGGTTCCGTTTTTGCCATTTGGCTACGGAACCCTAAAAAGACGTCAGGATAATGCAAGCGAAACTAGGCCTTATATTCTTATAGCATAAAGGCTAGAGTTCTTTGAATGGTCGTCGGCTTAGTCGCACTCACACACACATACCGGCGTCTCGATGTTTCCCGTCAATCGAAATACATTCGTCAAGATATGAGAATATTCGAGAACAATGTAGACCGCTGTATCGGCGCTTATAAAAAGGCGATCGAGTGCACGTCCCGCCAGTTCAGTATGAGCTACGAAAGTGATAACTTCGAAGCGAACCGAAGCGAAGGAAACCTACCTCAGTGCGACAAGTGGAAGTACCTGCGACTAATTTGGCGAGATACCTGGACCTCAGATGCTACGCGACTTGGACTTGGACATTAGGAAGACCATCTTCACGTGTCAACCTTTGGGTTCCGTAGTGAATAAAAACCCTCATACGAACTTTGGCGTTTTTCTCCAAATCTCGAACCCAGTTTCGTAACAATAGCATTTTACACAATTTCTACCCACCGTTTACACGATGCGACGCCCAAGTTACGTCTCAACGCAATTCGCACTGCACACGTGCTCGCAAGTGCCCGCACAGAGGCCGTGTAGTGTTAGAGAGCAGGACTAAAATATTTGACATAGATAGACTTATTTTTAACATAGACCTTGTCTATCAGACTTCTATGGGAAATGGCAGCATTTCACTTCTCTACATCAGCTGTCTGAAAGAAATTATCGCTATTAGCTATAAGACCACCCACGCCCATTGGACATTTTAATGTCTTTTTCTGTGTGCTATGTACATTTTAAATAATATATTTTTTTTGTATTTAATAAAGTATTATTACTATTTATTATGTCGTATTATAATAAGCGCTATGGAAGTTAAACTCAGTTGCTTTTTAATGCATAAATATAATCAGTAAAAACCAAAACGAAAACCACACTTTAATTTTTATGTGTATAATATAATATTTTCAAACCACTACACGACACTAGTCACTAAGTATCGACTGGCCAGCTTGTTCAGTATGACTTCATCACATGGCCAATTAATTCCTAGCGTGGTTCATCTAGGTATCATGTAATGAGGTTCAATGAGTTTTTTAGTTAAAAAAAGTAGAATTACAGTCACATAAAAATTAATTATTTCAGTAAAATAATTATTGGGTTTAGACCAAAAATGACGAGAGCGATTGGACACATTTAAGGCTAGGTATTCCCGCAGAGGCCGTGCTTTAGAGTTTTTGGAAACCATTTGAGGCATAGACAAAAGTGTTTTTTTCATCCATCTTCTCAAAAAACGATGGTTTCATCCCAAAACATTTGGAGCTAAAGTTACTGCTAGTTCTCTCGGGATTAAAAAGTGAAAAAGTAAATCTTACGGGATTAAAACACAATTTGAAAATTGAACACGATGTTATCTATGTAAAATCAGCTAAAAACTAAAGAATTAAGTTTTAATACATTAAATAACTAGAACAGACTTCGTATTTTTTTAAATTTGGAATACATATCATCGTGAATGTAGGTAAAAATGTTTATGGTCTTTGCTTCGAAAAAGGAAAAAAGAATAATTAGCGCAATTTTTGTCTTCGATTCAAAGTAATTACAGATGTTTTAGGTTATATTGTGTTAAAATTAATTATTTTGTGTAAATTTAAATCCTTTTTCGTAAGTTTGAGCCGATAGTGCACATTAAATTTATTGTTATTATAAAAATCTTAAAATATGTAGGTCCACGCAAACAAAGTTACGAGTTTATGCGTGAACAAACATTTTTTTTAGAAGTTTTTTCTTAAAAATTATTTCTTAGTATTTATTGAATGAAAACGACACTAAATAAAGGTTAGTTCTTGTCGGAGCTTTGATTAGGTATTGTAGTTGTTCTACTTTCTCCATATTCTGTTTTGTATCTTTTTGCTAGTTTTTCTTATGGATGGCGATGTAATGTGTGCTACTTGCGTACGGTAATATTTTTGTCTCGGGCCTTATACATGAATCCCTCGCTTCACTCAAGATTCCATCGTAGAATCACTCGCTACGCTCGTGATTCAAGTGAGGAATCCTTCGTTTTGCTCTAAATTCAAAGTAGCGCACTCGACTTAAAAGTATTACCTTTACGCCTTGTAGCACAATCTACTATTAAACTCTTAAAAAAAGGTATGTATAAGTTAAGTATCCAGGCTCGTCAAATTCGGTTACAAGATCCTATAAACTTCATTCGGTTGAAAAAAATCCCAAAGTAACCCCTTTTTTGGGATATTTTTTCAAAACTACGAGTAAAATACTGATATTTTACATAAAAAAATTGTACTTAATTAAAGTAAGTGGCTTTAATTAAGTACAATTTTTTATTTACAGATAAATTCGCTGAGTTTGACTTGATATAATTATTTTCTTAATATTTATATGAAATTCGCGAGCGCGACGACTTGAACTCGGCAGGTCCGATTAGACGCGTGCTAGCGCTTACTAACATTGGACCAATAAAACAACTAAAGATCGCTACATGTTTTTACAAGCTTTTATTTAACTTGCAGTGTATGTATAAATGTAAGTATGTTTGTTCGGGTGGAATCTTCGAACTTAATTTTCAACCAGTTATCCTCAACCAATTTAGCTGAAATTTTGTATACTTTTGTAAAACGGATGATAATACAATATTATGATGTCAATGGGCTGTTCTGATGATGGAACCGGGAGATATTCAACGGAACTCAGTTATAACCTCATCGAGTAGGTCTCGTTTGATTTGTCTTGACGAGTACTTTTGGAAGACGATGCTTATCTAGGATCTGATTACGCAGACGGATGGTGGTCAATAGAACTCAGTTATAAAACAACTTAACACAATCGAGTTTGGGCTAATTTCTAACCTTTAGGTACGAAACAATAAAAATACTTTTTAGCTCATGTCACTTTGAAATGTAAGGATTCTAACGAAACGCCATTCCACAGGTATGGCACTTAATAGATACGAAGTAACAAATATACCTAGTACTACTACAAACAAAATAATATATCTGTGCATACGTCAAATGTGTGAGTTAGACAATCAGGGTCGCCACCACAGAATTTGTTGCTTTGCTTACCTGTTTTCATTATTTATTTATTTATTAAAATCTTTATTGACCACAATGGTACAAAAGGTGAACTTAATGCTAATGCATTCTCTACAAATCTCATCTCTACAATCTTTCATCACTCGGAAATCTATAAAATTTTCGTTCTTTGTTGTTTTTTGTGGATAAGCAATAATAATATGTGCAGTTTCTCACCAATATTATTTCAATTACCCTAAATGACTCGGGGAACGTCAACGTGCGACTAGCAACAACCCTATTTTACAGGCGCTTACAAGGTCCAAAAACGTGCGAGTTTCCGTTCTGTATGTATAACTATTATCTGCTCTGTGGCCATACATTCAAATCCGTGGCGACATTAAGGAATAAAAAAAATCAAATACATTCAACATACATACATGCATATACAGGGTGGAATTGAATTCGTTGGCAATATTTTAAGTATCTACTATACCCATGATACAAAGTAATTTAAGACTAATAAAACTTCAATCAAAAGTCGTCATTTTCATATTCAAGAAAACCTCTAAACATGCGTCAGACTCTTTGATACATACCTCTACTGCAATTATTAAAAAAAAAACTAATACGAAAAATAAATTAATTATAATAGTATCAATTTCGTTGCGTCTTGGTACCCTAACATTCGTTCCTACTTCAAACGTACCTATTGTCCTCAAGCTTTCGTGTGACACGACCCGTCCCCATTCGACTTCAAACCTTATTCACGTAAATTAAGGTCTACTTTTGTATGCCAGTCGGTCGCGCCGTTTGGCTGTATCCGTCCAAGGTCTTTGACCTTGCGGCACGTAGGTATCAGTACGCGCGCACGACTCGAAGTGTTTTGATACTTTATTCATTTTTCTTACTTTTTGATACTTTTTAACTACTGCATTAATTGCAGTATTGTTACCATACAAAATATCCTTTAGGTGAGTATGATGATAAGTTAAATCAATGCTAATGATTTCAATTGCACCCTATAGACTATATATTCGTAATCTCCTTCTTTGCAAGTCGTGTGAAAAATACTGGGATCTAGGTGAGACCCATGTTTTTTAGGTTCAGTGTTGTATCATAGATAGTAAATAACAAAACAACATAATACCCATAAGTTTATATTCAAGAAAAATAATAAAAACCGACTCTAAGGTGTTTACTCCTAATAAATTTTGAACGGCTGAACCAATTTCTAATAAATATAGCTAAGAATTATGACGAAAAGTCAGTTTTCAAACAAAAAAATTAAATCTTCGTTCAGGCCTTACGATGCTATTAACAGACACCTAGATACACAGACATACCGACACGTCAACCTTATAACACTCCTCTTTTTGTCGGGGGTTGAAAATAAACAAAGACACGAAAATATAACGACTTTGCAGGGTTATTTGTTTCTATTAATTTTTTATTAATAAATCGCTACTGTCAAATTATGTTAATAGGCGATGCGGCGAGCAACCCATCACTATTAATTTATTTTTTTGATCACGCTAAGCCTTTGGGTCTTACGGCCCTGGACTCTGTCTACCCCGTCAGCATTAATATAAGATAATGTAGCTGTATCTAACACTACTTTAAACAAAGTTTAATCGAAATAAAACTATTCTACTGCTTATTTCTATACTGTGTCGCTGGTGGGGTCACATGTGAGCTCACCGACGCAGTGTCCACGCGATGAAAATTGCGGCCGGGGCAGCATTAAATACCTACACTTGTAGGAATACTCGGCTTTAACGATTGTTTCGTGAACTTTCATGAGAAAACCCATCAATTAATTGAATGGGTCAGAATCAGAAGACCCGGATCGACTACTCACAACAGTTCAGTATTGGTTTAGACCTTAAAAATTAAAGGAACAACACATCTCTAATAACCAACAATACTATCGATAGTTTGTGTACTATTGATAGTAATTCCTGTTTTAGGGCAACAATATGGATAACCAACAAAACTATCGATAGTATCGATCCTGATGACGAATAAACTAACTATAGTATTGCGTTTCATAAACTATCCATTGTATCGAATATTTATTTATTAGAAAAGCTATACTATCGATAGTTTGTTCGTCGTCAGAATCAATACTATCGATAACATTGGTTTTATTCAAAATACAGATAGTCTATCGATAGACTAGCCATAGTGTATTATCGAGAGGCAACACTGGTCATCGCAGTGTTGTGCGTCGCGATCGCGACTCGGTAGGTACGGGAATGTGGCTCTTCGCAGTCGAGTTTCATGCGGAACGGTAACAACGCGTAGGTACGTACCGGTAAAATTACCTTTAAATTTTAACAATACCTATAACGTTACTATTACTACATAAACGATACCCGTACTATACGAGTATTACTCTTAATATTTTAACATAATGAAAATTCTGTTACTGGTACTTAAAATGTGAATTTGGTACCAGTAACAAACCCTGGGGATAAGTCCGCAGTTGTACGTTTACTTTTCTGATTTGTGTCTGTGTTCTTTATTATGTACCATAAAAAGCTTTATAAACAAACCAATAAAAGCTCAACAATGTAGTTATTATCGATCTAATAAACACAATATTTCAATAAATCTCCACCCTAGCCGATCCATGGTTAGTAAAAGTTCCCACGTGCTTATAAAAGTTTGACAATCATTGACTACAAATAAATGAATAAGACGACGCGACGAAACTACTGTACACGAGAATCACTCGCGACTCGCTACAGCACGGTCGGGAGTTGAGGCACAAACCAATGACGACCTTATTATGCAAGAAATAACGTTCATATTAAAACGTAAGTAAGAAAAAAATAGAAAAAAAATATAATCATAGATATTTTTTGTTTGATTTGTTCCTTATAGTATCAAAAATATGTTGACGGCATAAGTTAAACACTTTCAAAATAGTTATGTATTTTGGCTTTACATAAAATACAAAAATTTGTAAATGTAGAAATGCATAAAATGCATTTGTTTAATTTTTAATAATTTATCAACACACATAATATAATATTTAGAATAAATTGTTGAAAGACAGTAATCTATAATTTCTGGTGAGATAAGCCTGAAAATTTGTAACATACCGAACCTTCTTTATTAACGATAGTGCTAATTGATTAATTTGTTTAATTTAGATTTATTCAACTAGAATGCACACGTTATAATATGGTAGAGGTAGTTTTCCAAAGTTATTAATTATGCTGTACTGTACGGGACAGCCGACATACAGCAACATAGAAATAGTATATAGCTTATAGTTTGTACATAGGTGTAATAGGTCGCAATTAAAATATATTTTTATAGTGGTTTTATTCTCCCTTAGTTAGTAAGTTAATAGTAATACATAGGCAAATAGGTGTATGCATAGGTAATAGTATATACACTTATGTTGTAATCGTTGTAAATAAATAGATTTTTCTCTTGTCTTTTTATTCCCCAGATAGCTAGATAGCCTAGATAGGTAGGAAATAGTATAACAGATATAGGAAACTCTGATAAGAAAATAGGTTTTCGTTACAAATACATAGTCATAGGTTTATAGTTCCTATTTCTTATTAGAATATTATTATGTAACTTGCTAGAATTGTAATAACTTATGTAATAGATAAGGAATTTATATAGTTTATAGCAATTTATAGAAATAAAAGCCTAAGTACAGAGAGCGTGAACGATACACGGACAGAGGGGCGCGCGCGGGGGGAAGCACACCGCAGCTTCTTATTGGCGCGTTCAATAGGCGGTATCGCAATAGATCGATACAGAAAATTATAGGATATATATACGGCCATATCGGCGTTCCGCACTGCCTGGCCGACTTCGCTACTACAGATCGACTCCGCTACAGAATACTGCCTGCCCGACTTCAGCACTTCAAGATCGGACAACGGGTTATGAAGAAACAGCAAGACACAGTGGAAATACAGGAAATAGAACGCCACTCTGTCCGCCCGTACGTTCGTTTCGTCCACGCTCGCCGTACCGCTGGGTATATTCACGATAACATCGTGTTTTATTTCGTTTCTTTTGACATCCCGTTTCTTACGATTATCTGTGTCAAAGTGGTACGGCTTGAGCCCCCGCGATCAACCGCGTCGTGTCACAGCGCACAGACAGACAGCGGCCCGCATATATATATATAGGAGAGAGACCAACGTGTGGGTCCTACAGTCCGAAAGTACGTAGGTTCGACACCAGCGCAACCAGTGTACGGTTCGTCACGTACATTGCTGGTCCTTCGAGCCGGATAGAAGACAGCGTGGGATCTACGTGCAGCCGTCGCGTCGTGGAAAATAGAAGATGCCAGTCACCAGGTCGAGGTCCGGTCGGGGCGAGCGCACACCGAGGGCAGCGCCAGAGGCTGCCGCGCCCGTACAGCCGTCATCGGAACAACCTGCCGTCGCTACAGCATCCGCCGTGTCGCCGCCACGAGACTCCGAGCTTTCGTCGGAGATGATAGCGTCGTCGTCGCACGGCACCACGACAACAGAAGAAACCCACACTTGGTCTCACGGAACTACAACAGCTACAGAAGCGAAGTCGTCACAGTCACACAGCACCGCAGTGAGAGAAGCCCCGCCGCGCCCCTCCGCCTCCGTCGTCGCCGCGGGAACCGCTCTCTCGCAACCCACAGAACGCGTAGCCTCTCCTCGCCCGTCTCATCGTCGAAGCAGCCAGAAGAGCAAGAAGTCACTTCGTCTCATCAAGGCTAGGGAGGAGCTACTGCGCCTACAGGTCGAACTCGCCGCCGCCCGCGTCGCCGCCCTAGAAGAGGAAACAGACACAGAAGACGACGACACACTCATCAGTGAACAAGAAACGGCGCGTCGAGTCACCGACTGGCTGGACACCAGTCAACCGCAGCTTGCCATCACAGATCAAGCTCACAACCCGTCGCCTGCAACACATCAAGACGTCACGGCGCCAACAGCTCAAGCCACAGTCGCGCCGCCCGTCATCGTACAGCCAGTGTTGCAGCCTACAGTTCAGCGCGCGGCACCCCCACCGACCCCGCGCGCCCCTCCGATGCCCGTTCCGCCACCGGCGGGAGAAAACACTACAGTAGCCGTTCGCCAGCCTCAAACCATCGATATCACCGAGCTCGCGAATGCATTCGCCCTCGCCGCGCGATCGGGATCCCGTCACGTGCAAGAATTGCCTCCGTACTACGGATCATATCAAGAGTGGTTATCGTTTCGTGCCGCATATCAAGAAACAGCTCCGCATTACTCTGATATCGACAACATGGCCCGCCTTCGTCGTAGCGTACGTGGGAAAGCCAAAGAAGCCGTCGAGACGCTACTCATACACACAGGAAGACCCGATGTCATCATGAAGACGCTCGAGTCCCGTTTCGGTCGTCCGGACGCCATCGCAATCTCCGAGTTGGAGCGCCTGCGTTCACTGCCGCGCCCCAACGACACGCCTAAGGACATCTGTATCTTCGCTACTCGAGTGGTCAACATCGTAACCGCGCTTCAAGCTCTCGGCAAGATTTACTACGTGTACAACCCGGAAGTCACAACGAAGATAGTCGACAAGCTTCCTACGACGCTGAAATACCGCTGGTACGACTTCGAAGCGGAACAGAGTGAAGATGAAGCGGATTTAGTCAAGCTATCGCGATTCCTACAGCGCGAGGCAGACAGATGCGGCCGACATGCTCTACCTGAGGCGATACCTGCACACACAGATACGAGGCAGACACAACAGCGGCGGGAGCGTCAACAGAAAACATTCACCGCCACGGAGCCACCGAAACCTACACAGAAAAAGGAGTGTGCAGTCTGCGTCAAACCCGGCCACCATCCCTCCGCGTGTCAACAGTTCATAGAAGCGGATCCAAACGGAAGGTGGAACATCGCAAAATCGAAAAGATTGTGTTTCCGCTGCCTCACCTACCGCCACCGAGGTCACACGTGCGAGAAGAAATCCTGTGACGTCGACGGGTGCACCCGCACTCATCATAGCCTACTTCACTTCGAAAAGAAGAAAGAAGAACCCAGTGAAGTTGTCGCCTCTACGTGGTCATCGAGGAAGTGCGCGCACGCCTTCCTGAAAATAGTTCCGGTTCGTCTCAGCGGCCCGAAAGGCGAAATTTCAACCTACGCTTTTTTGGACGACGGTTCGACAATATCTCTGCTCGACGAACAAATAGCACAGAAGATTGGCGCAAGAGGACCGCGTGACCCTCTGCATATAGAAGCCATTGGGAAGACAGAAGTGGACGCTACGCAGTCACGACGTGTATCATTCACCATCCACGGTGCGAGCAACAGACACAGAATGCAAGCACGCACGCTCAACGGCCTGCATCTATCGCCGCAACGCGTCACCGACAAGGACATAGCCGGCTGCGATTACCTCACAGATATCGCCAACGACCTCAAGTATCAAGCTGCGACGCCGAAGCTACTCATTGGGCAAGACAACTGGCACTTGTTACTCGCCACAGAAGTACGAAGAGGTCGACGCGATCAGCCGGTGGCATCGCTTACGTCACTGGGATGGGTCCTACACGGCGCGCACACGCGTACACTAGGACAGCGCGTACACTTTATCAACCACATCGTCGAGCCGAGAAACACAGAAGAAATCGACGTCGACAACAGAATGGACGAACAGCTGAAAAATCACTTCGCGTTGGAGTCCCTCACCATAGCACCGAGACAACCACGCAGCGACCCCGAACAGCGAGCACTCGTCATGTTAGAAGAAAATACACAGCAACGAGACGACGGGCACTACGAAACAGCGCTGCTTTGGAAGTCAACAGATGTTGTAATGCCGAACAATTACAACAACGCCTATAGAAGATTGTTATCTACAGAAAGAAAAATCGACAGGGACCCCCAACTCAAGACGAAGTACGAACAACAGATGGACGCGCTCATCGCGAATGGTTACGCCGAGCGCGCGCCGCCTAGATCGCCTGACAACAAAAGGACGTGGTACCTTCCCCATTTCGCCGTGCTAAATCCTATGAAGCCCGGGAAGGTACGAGTGGTACATGACGCCGCAGCGAAAACGATGGGAACTTCACTCAACGATTGCCTACTCACCGGCCCCGACCTCCTGCAGTCACTACCCGGCGTGCTCATGCGTTTCCGACAGCATCCAGTGGCCGTGATGGCCGACATTAAGGAAATGTTTATGCAAGTCAAGATAAGGACAGAAGATCGCGACGCACTACGGTACCTGTGGCGGGGGGAGAAGAGGGGGGATCATCCGCCGGAAGAGTATAGAATGACTTCGCTTATATTCGGCGCGACGTCATCGCCAGCTACAGCAATCTACGTCAAAGACACGAACGCCAAGAAGTTTCAAGACTCCCATCCAGCCGCCTACGATGCAGTCATCCGAAACCACTACGTTGACGATTACCTACAGAGTTTTCCGAGCGAAGAAATGGCGATCAAGACAGCGAGCGACGTGCGCGATATACATCGGCGGGCACACTACGAGCTACGTCAATGGACATCGAACTCAGCGCGCGTACTACAGGGCTTAGGCGAAGCCAACACAGAACAAACAGTCATCAGTCTACACGACGGGTCGAAAACCGAAAGAGCTCTTGGACTAATTTGGAAGCCGACGACAGATGAGCTCGCCTTCAACTTAGACTTGGCGCGTCTACCACAGGAAATAGTCAACAACAGTAAGCCTACCAAGAGGGAAATACTCAAAGTAGTTATGTCTCTGTTCGACCCGCTCGGATTCGCATCCATCGTGACAGCGCGCGCGAAACAACTTCTACAAGAAATATGGAGAAGAGGAACCGGCTGGGACGAGCCAGTGGATGAAGATATAGTGAAACAGTGGCAAGAATGGATGTGTCATCTCCGCGCACTTCGTGACATCACCATTCCAAGAACTCTACGGGGGTACAGCGACGCTCAAAGAAGAGAATTCCACGTGTTCGTCGATGCCAGCGAGGCCGCCTACGCCGCCGCGCTATACTGGAGAATAGTTCATCCGAACGGCGAGATATCGCTATCACTAGTTCTCGCCAAAGCGCGCGTAGCGCCGATCAAGGTCACGTCAACGCCTCGTCTTGAACTTCAAGCAGCAGTTATGGGGTGTCGCATGGCCGCGGCAGTCACAGAAGAACATGACAGCAAGCCAGACGAGAAGACATTTTGGACCGACAGTAAGACAGTGTTAACGTGGATCAAGAACGGCGCGCGTACCTACCGGCCATACGTCGCTCACCGCATCGCCGAGATCGAAGAAAACAGTACAGTCGGCGAGTGGCGGTGGGTGCCTACGAAGTTGAACGTCGCAGATGATGCCACGCGGGATGTACCACAAGATCTCGACAACAATCACCGCTGGTTTCGAGGTCCCGAGTTTCTACGCCAAGATCCGTCTACGTGGCCGTCCGACAGCCCTGCGCCTATAGAAAAAACAGGGGAAGAAAAAACGTGTCACGTCACAGTACAGAAGTCATCGGCCGCCCTACGGGAATGCACTCCAGACGTCCACAGATTTTCCCGGTGGGAGCGGTACCTACGCTCCACTGCGCGGGTTCTACAGTTCATCGATCTAACGAGAAAAAAGAAGACAGAATCCGTGCATTACAAGCGCACGCGAAAAAACACAGAAAAGGATCCGACGTGGCGCAATATCGAAAAACGCAACTCACAAAAGAAAATCGCAGTACAGAATAGTGAAAATCAACAGCGACAGTACATACAGATCCCCGCCACAACACTACGTGCCGCCGAAGAATTAATAGTACGAGCGAGCCAGCAAGAAAGTTTCGCGAGCGACATCACAGCACTCGCAGGCGGGAAGGAAACTAGCAACAACAGCCGACTACGCCCCCTAGCGGTCGAACTTGTCAACGGAGTGATAACGATAAGATCAAGAATAGCCGCCGTTATCAATGTCGAAGATAGTATGAAGAGACCGGCGGTTTTGGACGGGGATAATTATGCTACGCGACTCTACATAGAATATGTACATAGAAAACTACACCATGCCGGCGTAGAGACGACAATCAACGAGTGTCGACAGAAATATTGGATTTTACGCTTGCGACCGACAGCGCGGGCTATCATTCATAGCTGCATACCGTGTCGTATAAGAAGAGCTACGCCGCCATCCCCACCCACCGGTGACCTACCACATTGTCGACTCGCGCATCACAGACGACCCTTCACCTACTCTGGATGGGACTACTTCGGGCCATATACAGTCACAGTCGGGCGAAGCACACAGAAGCGCTACGTGGCGTTGTTTACATGCCTAACAACGCGCGCCGTACACTTAGAAGTCGCCGCATCGCTAAGCACAGATTCCGCAGTACTGGCCTTCCGAAGGTTCATAGCAAGAAGAGGATGCCCTACAGAAATGTGGTCAGACAACGGTACCAATCTCCGAGGTACAGCATCAGAACTCCGCGAAGCAGCCAAGGCAACAGAAGAAGAGGCTAACAAGAGGTCAATCAGCTGGAGGTTCATACCCCCCGGATCTCCCTTCATGGGGGGTGCATGGGAGCGACTCGTCCGTAGCGTAAAGACAGCGCTAAACACCGTCCTGAACGAGCGTCATCCCTCAGAAGAGACGCTCGTCACGCTTCTCGCCGAGGCCGAATATACAGTCAACAGTCGGCCACTCACGCACGTCTCGGTCAACCCTGAAGATCCCGAGGCCATCACCCCAAACCACTTCCTCCTGGGTGGTTCAGCGCGAACTCCGAGCCCCGGCAACTTCGACGACAGCGACCTCATCGGGCGCCCTCACTGGCGCGCCTCACAACGTCTTGCCGACCTATTTTGGGCAAGATGGCTGCGTGAGTACCTGCCTGACTTACAACACAGGCGGGAGCCCCACGCTAAGGGCCCCGCAATCCGAGCCGGCGACGTCGTCCTAGTCGCCGATGGGACGCTGCCACGCAACACATGGCCGCGTGGTATCGTCATCGCCACACACCCCGGACCGGATGGAGTCACCAGAGCAGTCGACGTGAGGACCAAGGGCGGAATCCTGCGGCGACCCACGAAGAAGCTGGTGATCCTGCCTACGGCGTCGGCTGCCCTCCAGGAAAATCAAGAATGCGACGACCTGGCGGACGACGCACGGCGGGAGGATGTACGGGACAGCCGACATACAGCAACATAGAAATAGTATATAGCTTATAGTTTGTACATAGGTGTAATAGGTCGCAATTAAAATATATTTTTATAGTGGTTTTATTCTCCCTTAGTTAGTAAGTTAATAGTAATACATAGGCAAATAGGTGTATAAATAGGTAATAGTATATACACTTATGTTGTAATCGTTGTAAATAAATAGATTTTTCTCTTGTCTTTTTATTCCCCAGATAGCTAGATAGCCTAGATAGGTAGGAAATAGTATAACAGATATAGGAAACTCTGATAAGAAAATAGGTTTTCGTTACAAATACATAGTCATAGGTTTATAGTTCCTATTTCTTATTAGAATATTATTATGTAACTTGCTAGAATTGTAATAACTTATGTAATAGATAAGGAATTTATATAGTTTATAGCAATTTATAGAAATAAAAGCCTAAGTACAGAGAGCGTGAACGATACACGGACAGAGGGGCGCGCGCGGGGGGAAGCACACCGCAGCTTCTTATTGGCGCGTTCAATAGGCGGTATCGCAATAGATCGATACAGAAAATTATAGGATATATATACGGCCATATCGGCGTTCCGCACTGCCTGGCCGACTTCGCTACTACAGATCGACTCCGCTACAGAATACTGCCTGCCCGACTTCAGCACTTCAAGATCGGACAACGGGTTATGAGAAACAGCAAGACACAGTAGAAATACAGGAAATAGAACGCCACTCTGTCCGCCCGTACGTTCGTTTCGTCCACGCTCGCCGTACCGCTGGGTATATTCACGATAACATCGTGTTTTATTTCGTTTCTTTTGACATCCCGTTTCTTACGATTATCTGTGTCAAAGTGGTACGGCTTGAGCCCCCGCGATCAACCGCGTCGTGTCACAGCGCACAGACAGACAGCGGCCCGCATATATATATAGGAGAGAGACCAACGTGTGGGTCCTACAGTCCGAAAGTACGTAGGTTCGACACCAGCGCAACCAGTGTACGGTTCGTCACGTACATGTACTTATGAAATCAAAATTTGTTCAATGTTCAGTTTTTTGGTTTTTTTACACTGACGCAGAGCCCTGAATTGTTTAATTCGGTTTATTTTAACTATAACTAACATTACTTTATATCATACAAAAAGAAACTTACGGTTATAGCATTATGTCCAGGTTACGCTATTTTTACTGGTCTAGAGACGGTGCGTGATGAGTCAGCGTGACCCAAAGACCATTTACTCCGATAAAGAGAAAGTGAAACATAAGTGCTTTTTAGTACCTTTTAACGAGCAATTCTTGTATATATATTTATATGTTTATAAATTTCTGTGATCTCGAAAACGGCTCTAACGATTTCGCTGAAAATTGGTATATGGGGGTTTTTGGAGGTAAACAATCGATCTAAATTAGTCTTATGTTTGGGAAAACGCGTGTTTTCGAGTTTTCATGCGTTTTTCTTTCCAGCAGTATAATAATTAATTTAACTAGTTTTGTCGCGCCGGCCGCCATCCATTTTGGCTCAGAGGTTTATGATGCTGACCGCTAGAAAGAGTGTTACGGGTTCGAATCCCACTCGGTGACTTACTTTGGTTTTTTTTATGTTCAAATTTATGTTCTTTTTTTATTTTGTATTGTTTTTAGACAAGTTTATAAAAATGTAGTTATTTTTTGGATGCAAAGCTCGGTCGCCCAGGTACTTAACCTCTATACAACGTGGAAGGGACATACCCGTTATAAATCGAACATCATCATCATCATCAGGCTTTTTTGTCTCCACTGCAGGAGCATGACCCTCTCTGTACCACCATAGCCATACTTGGCCAGAGCAGCCAGAGCACTCGGCCTACACTCTCCTCGCTGGCCATCAGACGGGTTGGAGAGGTCTCATTGATGTTTATAAATTTTGTTTAGCTTGTATTCCCTAAGTCGCCTTCTACGACATCCACGGGAGAACTTCTAGTGGCCCTATTTTACTCTGCCGGAAACTAGTGACCCTATTCTACTCTACCGGAATCCACACGGCAATATACCAGATCATTATAGTATAATGAAATTAAAATAACAATTAAAAACTATAAGAAATATTCGACATTTCCATACGAAAGTGTTGCCCGGGTAATTTTTATGGGAATGTCAAAATTTTTGATTGTGATCTAGTAGGTAAGTATAGCCTGTGGTTCAATACGCTTTTACACAACAAGTCAAATCAGATACTTTTTTTAAACGACAAAACAAACAGTTTCTATGGGATTTTGTATGAAATACAGGCAGATGACGTCATAGTTTTTTGGAGTCAAATAGCGCTCTTATTATCAGTTTTTCTACAATAATAAATTTAAAATTACTTTAAAATGGATATGTTCAAAGACAAGTGACATTATTATGCGACGTTTTATTTTGTTATCAGTACAAAATAATTTATATTTGGCTTAGGAAAATACCCAATTTATTACGGGGATATCTCTTCCACGTTGTTTTTATACCTAGACCTAGGACCTAGGTAGGTACTTAATTTAAAATAGAAAGTATTACATACATAATTCAAATATAATATAGAATATATTTCTACGCGATGTTTATGAAATAATATAAAATAGAAAAATTCAAAACAATGTTTGCGACTGTTCTACAATTTGTCATCCGAACCGAACCGCTCGCCTGCAGTTGACATTCGTTCTCTCGGTTGACAGAATGGCACTCGCGCGCGAAAATTGTGCAACTGTCAATGTCAGGACGAAATCGACCATAGATATTGGGTGATCTTTTGAGCAAAGGTTTTCCGGAATAAAATGTTGAACAAGTAGACAGAAGTGCCATTTTTGAAACGCGGAGTTACCTAAACGAATAGTTTTTCCTTACATAAAGAGTGTGTGTATATATGTACACGCCTTAGAAGTTATACTTCTTTGGCGTGAACATAGATACAGTACAGCCAGATAGTGGGCTGACTTCATACTGTTGCTTTTTTCTGTCGGTGTGCGCGCGCATCGTAATAATTCATTCTCATCATTTTTCTCAACCGCGCCAAAAGAAGTATAGTGACCCTACGTTTGAAAAATAGCATGCACTACAGAGTTTGAACACAAGTTGAAAAAAAAACATTCCGTTATAACAAATAGGATTTTACTAGGCAAGCGTTTTGTTATTCGTGTGTGTAAGTGGCCAACACTGGTATCAGGTGTTGTCTGTCTTGTATAGGTTACTAGCTGTGTCCGTAAGCTTCGCTCCCCGTGGGAATTTTGGGTTAAAAACTATCCTATGTCCTTCCCTGGGCATCAAACTATATCCATGTCAAATTTCATATAAATAGGTTTAGTATGTAGTGAAGTGGTAACAAACAAACAAATATACAAGTCACTTTCGCATTTATAATATTAGTAGGACTATACATACATACATACTATCACGTCTTTATCCCTAATGGGGCAGACAGAGCATTTTGGAGCATTCTTGCGGTTCTATGCAGAGCCCAGGGCCGCAAGACCCAAAAGCCACTTTTAGCGTCATGGTGGGCGAGGAGATGGAAAAGCAATCAATACAGTGATGGGTTGCTAGCCGAATCGCCATGATTTGCATTTTTGCCCATTCCCTCGATCGGCTTTTACGATATGCGTGGGAAGAGAAGCAGCTGGTACATTCTAAGTTTTTTTATTTCTCCTAGACCAGCATGTATCAGACTATCTTTTTAATATTTACTGTATTTAGACAAGTTTAAATAAAATAGTTTTATTAAAATAGTTTATGTAGATTATCACCTCAACACCACCATATTACAATAAATAGTAATGAGACAGACAAACATACACGTACAGGGAGTATACGAACAACTACTTTTACTATGGGACCATACCTGAAATCCCAAAATTCTGCAGCTCCATACAAAAATAAATAGGTTCCTACTCCTAAGTAGGAGTACTAACCTATTTATTGGAGCCTACCTACCGTGCCAAAATGTATGGAGCTGCAAATTTTTTTTTGGGATTTCATGTCTACTCCCATACCCAGTAAAAGTTGTTCACATTGAGTAGTAGGTAGTTACGTTAGTATACGTTAAGGGGCTACCTGAATTTTCCGGGGTCCAGTGGCGCCCTCATTTAAATAATGGGTGGGAAAGGAAACGGTGATACCATTTAAAATTTCGTTTTGACCAAACCCTAGATAACCCTTTTAACTATTTTATGAACTACTGTTTATAATTTAAAGTGCAAACGTGAAGCTTTTCTACGCACATTTGCGAAAAACGGCCACTTTTAGCTAATGTGCGTAGAAAAGCTTCACGTTCGCACTTTAAATTATGAACAGTAATTCATAAAATAGTTAAAAGGGTTATCTAGGGTTTGGTCAAGACGAAATTTTAAATGATATCACCGTTCCCTTTTAAATGATTTATTTCAAATGGGGGCGCCACTGGACCCCGGAAAATTTGGGTATGGCCTTAACCCCTTTCGGGTTGATACCCCCTTTTTGTTACACATTGTAGACAAACATCTAGCATCAAACTTATAAGTCTTATTATAACACCTCTTTTTTTTAACCCTCGAGGGTTAAAAACAATGTTCAATGCATCTTATTATGATCAAAGACAAACATTACCCGTCTTATAATAAAACGCAGACTATCTTTGTTACTAGGTTCAAACCATTATCCGACCAAATCAAGTTGACATATTTAGATGAGACAATGACATATTACTAGATGTCAACTTGATTTGGTCGGATAATGGTTTAAACCTAGTAACAAAGATAGTCTGCGTTTTATAATAAGATGGTACATGTTTTGTAACGTTTTATTAGATAGATAAATAGTTCAAACGTATATTTGTGAAATCTGCACAAACACATTCACACACAAGGAAATACACTTTTTAGTTTATTATGTACCCACAAGTTTTTGTGATGTGTATGCTACAGTTGCACAAAAAGGTCGTAGGCTTATTCTCTTAGCAGTACAATATTATAAATTATTTTTGAACCAGGGAGTATTCTGGGTCTAAACTCCATTTGGTTAGATATTTAAATAAATGTTAACAAACTTGACATGTCTTTTTATTGAAATATACACTTTATAAATCAATACTTTCGCAAATTACAAAGTAATAATGTAATTTATAATTTATAACATAATTACTTTGTAATTAGCAAAATTATTGATTTATAAAGTGTATATTTCAATAAAAAGACATGTCAAGATTGTTAACATTTATTTAAATACCTAACCAAATGGAGTATAGTTGAGTATAAATTATAGAGCTGAGCACACTAATCTTCGTCACTCAGTGTAATTATATGTCCAGTCCATTTGTCTGTCTCTAATCTCGCACCTGCAGCGACTGATTTATCATCACTACCTAGATTTATCGTACTATCACACTATATTTTAAAGGTTAAAGTTTTTAAGTGAGTGTATGTTGGGTATGCAAGAAGCTGACACTTTTTATTTATATATACATAAACCAACGGTGTGTCACAAAATGCCGCCAAAAAATCAAATAAAAAAATTTGAAACATTTTTAATGTCGCAGCAAAAGAATCAAAGCATGCGCGGCCGGAGCCGGGCTACGTGAGAATAATTCAAATTGTTCCATTATTTTTGCGGGTGAAAATATTAAAAGCGGGAATTTTTGTGTAGGAATTCCGTGTGATTGTTGTTTAATTTATGTGTGTTGGGGATTAATATTAAAAATTGGTGGGAATTTTTCTACTTATAGTTAGGTAGGTAGGAGTAGGTAGCTTAGGTACCTACTATGTAAAATATTTTGGATAAGTAGGTAACTGAAATACATTTTGTCCTGTGTGACGAACTATTATATGTATAGCTCAATACATACATATCAGTGGCGTTGGGTGAGAATTTGGACTAGTACAGCTATAAAACTATGAAACGAATTAAATACCTACCTAAGTAGGTTATATAAAAGTTAATAAGCCGTTCCATGTCCAGCCTATTTTTATTAACTTAGTGTGAGCAATATGTATCAGAGCGTGTTTATACATTTACCATTGTGAGTGTATTTCAATAACCAGAGAGAATTTTCGTATTTTGAATATGTGGTTGTGTGCAATTCACTCTTGCTGCTAGTTTACGGCTTATGAAAATAGTAAGTGCGCCGATATATACATAGGTTATAATTGTTGTTAGTAATAAATTATAGTACCTGGGCGACCGAGCTTTGCTCGGTTACATCTCAAACATTAACTTAATTTTTTTAAACTTGTCTAAAAACAATGCAAAATAAAAAAATATATTTAAACTTAAACATAAAAAAAAAACAAAAGTAAGTCACCGAGTGGGATTCGAACTCGTAACACTCTTTCTAGCGGTCGGTATCCTTAACCGCTGAGCTAAAAAACAAGGCGATCGGAGCGACGAAATTAGCGACCATATTCTGCGTGGAAAGAAAAATACATGAAAACTCGAAATCACGCGTTTTCCCAAACATAAAACTAATCTAGATCGATTGTTTACCCCCGAAAACCCCCATATACAAATTTTCAGCGAAATCGTTAGAGCCGTTTTTGAGATCACAGAAATGTATAAATAAATATATATATATACAAGAATTGCTCGTTTAAAGGTATAAGTACCTGGGCGACCGAGCTTTGCTCGGTTACTTCTCAAACATTAACTTCATTTTTTTAAACTTGTCTAAAAACAATACAAAATAAAAAATTATATATAAAGTTGAACATAAAAAAAACTAAACTCGAAAGCATAAATCTTATTTACGTAATCATATTTATGAGAAATATATATTGTTAAAGGGCGCCGAGCGAACGCAGCGCCCCCAATCGCGTTTTATTACATTTCTCAACATATTTCAAAAAATCCCGACGGACAATCCGTGGTTATAATTAAAGTACGTCTTTTTAAAACATTAGATTATTTTAATTTTATTTCGCTGTAGTTATTATCTGTATAGTATAGTAGATACTGTTTATAATTTAAAGTGCGAACGTAACGCTTTTCTACGCACATTTGCGAAAAACGGCCACTTTTAGCTAATGTGCGTAGAAAAGCTTCACGTTCGCACTTTAAATTATAAACAGTAGTTCATAAAATAGTTAAAAGGGTTATCTAGGATTTGATCAAGTCGAAATTTTCAATGATATCACCGTTTCCTTTCAAATAATTTATTTTAAATGAGGGCGCCACTGAACCCCGGAAAATTCAGGTAGCCCCTTAACTACATTTTTTAAACTTCTCTAAAATCAAATATAAATTAAAAAATGATATATAAACTTGTTCATAAAAAAAAAAGTAGTCACCGAGTGGGATTTGAACCCGTAACACTCTTTCTTGCCGTTTTCGATATTCATATCGGAGAGCATTTGTCACGGAGTAACGCCATCTATTGTCATTTTCTCTTATTAAACAGCTCGTGTGCGCTAGGCGTAGTAGTTAGTTTTTATAGCATTATCCGAGAAATGGCGCCACATGTATCGGTAAATATTGGTAAATTTTTCGTTTTGCACTATTGCTTTATAAGTCTCAATAAAATAAAAACTCGAAAGCATAAATCTTATTCACGTAATCAGTATAGTTAAATGTAAGACATATTTATGAGAAATATATATTGTTATCTCAAACTAATTACATTAACTATTTTTTTTAAACTTGTCTAAAAACAGTACAAAATAAAAAAAATATATAAACTTGAACATAAAAAAAAACAAAAGTAAGTCACCGAGTGGGATTCGAACCCGTAACACTCTTTCTAGCGGTCGTCAGCATCCTTAACTACTGAGCTAAGCCGATGGCGGCCGGCGCGCCGAAATTAGCGACCATATTCTGCGTGGAAAGAAAAACGAATGAAAACTCGAAAACACGCGTTTTCCCAAACATAAGACTAATCTAGATCGATTGTTTATCCCCAAAAACCCCCATATACCAATTTTCAGCGAAATCGTTAGAGCCGTTTTCGAGATCACAGAAATTTATAAATAAATATATATATAAATAAATATACATACAAGAATTGCTCGTTTAAAGGTATAAGATATGTTAGAAGCCCCTAAGGGAACTCGATGGGAATCGGCTTCTAAGGAGGCTCCGCCACTGATACATATAAAGAAAGATTTTGCACTCTAGATATACTGACAAGAAATAGCTGAACCAGTTTTGCTACTTTCGACTTGGTTAGTGGATACCAAACTTTTGTTCTAATTAGCAAAACCATGTAGTTGAATGTCCCAAATCAGTATTATTAATTAAAAGTTTAAAACACATTTTAACTAGGTACTAAGTAGTATTTATTTATTAAAACTAAATTGATCCTCAATTAAAATTGTTTACAATTGGCGGACCTAACGCTAAGAGCGTTCTCTCCCAGTCAACCATAGGGATAAACAGATAAATTGTAGCGGCGCAAAAAAAAGAATTAATTATAAAAATATTATTATATATTACATAACATTAACCTTATAATATATACCTTAGTAGCCCTGAGTTCAGCAGTCACTCAATTTTCGTAACGTGTAGCGAATATTTTTGCTACTAGCAACCATTCTTTATTCTCAGACTCAGTGCATCAGGTATATCATCATTATCATTTCAGCCGCATAATGTCCACTGCTGGACATAGGCCTCTCCCAAAAATTTCCAAAATGACTGATCAAGAGTGGCCTGCTAGCTTATATATGTAGGTATATTATATGTCCTCGGTCTTGGATGTTTATCTATATATGTATTTGTTATATATTGTAGGTATCGTTGAGTTAGTATCCCATAACACAAGTCTCGAACTTACTTTGGGGCTAGCTCAATTAGTGTAATTTGTTCCTATACCTATATTATACATATATAGTAACTTACTTATTGAAATCCGGAATCAATCAATCTAAAAAAAAACGGCCAAGTGCGTGTCGGGCCACGCGCAGTGTAGGGTTCCGTAGTTGCGAATGCCGACTTTGAGTTCACCAGACTAAAACTATTTTTTTATTTAATTTTTATGAAATTTTACGTTTCAGAGCCTACATTTTATAAGTTGGTCACCTCTTACCTAAGTAGGTATCCTCGTCCCTTTTTGGGTGTTTTTTTTTTAAATTCACTATGTCTCCCGCTGGGGGCACGACAACTGATATAAAGTCTCGCGGTGAAAGGGTTTGTAAACCCCTACTTAGCTCAGTTAGCTAGTTTTTCTTTGACCTTCGTTATGTAAGGGACATACCATACCCGTAATACATCGAACCACGGGCTATAGCAAAATGATAATAAAATAACAGACAAAAAACAAAAAAAAAACTAATGAAGGCATTCCTATACAAATTGCCCGGGTAGTAGCACACTTTCCTATGGCAATGCCTTTGACTGTTATTTTACAAAATTATTAAAAAAAACTAATGAAGGCATTCCTATACAAATTGCCCGGGCATTAGCACACTTTCGAATGGCAATGCCTTTGACTGTTATTTTACAAAATTATTTAAAAAAACTAATGAAGGCATTCCTATACAAATTGCCCGGGCATTAGCACACTTTCGAATGGCAATGCCTTTGACTGTTATTTTACAAAATTATTTAAAAAAACGAATGAAGGCATTCCTATACAAATTGCCCGGGCAGTAGCACACTTTCCTATGGCAATGCCTTTGACTGTTATTTTACAAAATTATTAAAAAAAACTAATGAAGGCATTCCTATACAAATTGCCCGGGCATTAGCACACTTTCGAATGGCAATGCCTTTGACTGTTATTTTACAAAATTTTTTAAAAAAACTAATGAAGGCATTCCTATACAAATTGCCCGGGCATTAGCACACTTTCGAATGGCAATGCCTTTGACTGTTATTTTACAAAATTATTAAAAAAAAAAGACGTGTGGCACTCGGGGACTGCCGCGGTAAAGCTATTGCATTAAGGTGGTTCGATACAAGGAAGGACGGCAACGTCGCAAACGGACGACGGAGCCGAAGCGGCAACCTACATGGTAGGCGGAGCGTGAGGTTTTTTCGTTACGGAATTTCTGGATTCGGTCCCCGCGCTCAAGGCCCGCGATAGAAGCTATGCAATAGCTTAAAAACTAATGAAGGCATTCCTATACAAATTGCCCGGGCATTAGCACACTTTCGAATGGCAATGCCTTTGACTGTTATTTTACAAAATTATTAAAAAAAAAACTAATGAAGGCATTCCTATACAAATTGCCCGGGCAGTAGCACACTTTCGAATGGCAATGCCTTTGACTGTTATTTTACAAAATTATTTAAAAAAAAACGACGGGTTGCACTCTGGGAGTGCCGGCAGAAGTGAAAACTTGAATATTAACGTTGTGCATTTTTGATATTTTGGAATGGTTAGGGAATAATTTTGCACGAATTGCTTTAATTATCAGTATAAAATATTTCAAATCTTTTCTGAACCACAGTTTGTCTCAAATGTCACAAGCATGACCAAATTCATTTTCAACAATATCATTTTCAAATACACAGCAGTATGGCCACTACACAGACGGTCGAGCCATCAGCTGTCACCATCCATGGATGCTCGTAGCACGCTGTAACATAAACACACACGAACATTCGCGCAAGCGCCCTACGCCGTCTTACGAATTTTCGATCAGGCCACGTGTCCTGACGCGAGTTTAAGATTTTTTACCCATTCCAAAAAAAGTGCACAACGCCGCTAAAGAAGTTTTCACTTCAAAAAACGAATGAAGGCATTCCTATACAAATTGCCCGGGCAGCAGCACACTTTCGTATGGCAATGCCTTTGACTGTTATTTTACAAAATCTTTATAAGTACCTTTAAACGAGCAATTCTTGTATATTTATTTATATGTATATTTCCGTGATCTCGGAAACGGCTCTAACGATTTCGCTGTAATTTGGTATATGGGGGTTTTCGGGGGTAAAGAATCGATCTAGATTAGTCCTATGTTTGGGAAAACGCGTGTTTTCTAGTTTTCATGCGTTTTTCTTTCCTCGCAGAATATGATATAACCTTTTCTATATTCTAAGGATATAACCGAGCAAAGCTCGGTCACCCAGGTACTTATTACTTATACAGGTGACTTTTTACCCACCAGCCAAATTTTTTAAGCAAGTTTACTCCATGATACTTAACCACTTTCCACAAAAAAGTTATCAAAAATCGATAAAAAAATTCGTCCGCCCATACAAAATTCGTTTGGCCGAGCGCTGATATGTATGGAAAGCCGAATTTTCGTTTTCGGTTTACGTTAATTGATTTTATAGAAAGTAGTTCAGTATTTTGGTCAGACCTTGCTCTAAAAATTTGGCTGGTGGTTAAAACGTCACATGTATAATATGGAATTATTTCCATTAAACTTTAGCTTATTAGGTCTAGTATAACCCGTTGTTTTATTTATTATGGATATGTCCCTTCCACGTTGCATAGATAAACACACAAGACACTGATCCCTAAAAAAAAGACGGGTTGCACTCTGGGAGTGCCGGCAGAAGTGAAAACTTGAATATTAACGTTGTGCATTTTTGATATTTTGGAATGGTTAGGAAATAATTTTGCACGAATTGCTTTAATTATCAGTATAAAAGTACTCACATTTATGTGGTAGAATACAATATTTATTTATTGGGCTATCGTACACAAACATGACATTTTATTAGCACGCTGTAACATAAACACACACGAACATTCGCGCAAGCGCCCTGCGCCGTCTGACGAATTTTCGATTAGGGTCACGTGTCCCCTGACGCGAGTTTTATATTTTTTACCCATTCCAAAAAAAGTGCACAACGCCGCTAAAGAAGTTTTCACTTCAAAAAATGGTGTTCACAAGCTCGCAATATTTAAAAGACTTATTCAACTGATTTCAATACGTAGTAGGCCCACATGATTTTACACGTTTATGAGTTTGGTTTAATTTAGCTCGCGTCAGAGGTGCGATTTTTCAAACGGGAAGTCACTAAACGAACGATGTATGGAAAAACCATTCGTATAGGTGACACCGCGTTTCAAAAATGGCACTTCAGAACTATGCACACCTATTTGTTTAGATACCTAGAAATCTATTGCAAGTCAATTTAATTCTTATTATTCGAGACAAACGATTTATTTATCTGAGTTTCCTTTTTGATAAGTTTAATTTGGCTAAAAATCACTGTAAGAACCTACTTTTAGGTACAACTACATAAGTACTACTATAGTACCTATCTATTCCGTGGTACAACCATGCCTACCATAGAGTTAGGATCGCATTGTTGTTGCCTATCCATCGCCAAGAAACAAAATTTATCTTCCATGTAACTAGATGGCGCTTTATGGAATAATTAAAACATAAAAATCTTTTTTAACTATTGTTTTAAATAAAGTAGTAGGTACTTACTCTAATTAATTAAATATGACTGATATGAAATTCAATTAATATTTTTAAAGCATATTTAACGCTTTGTCACTTTTTTGCTAGTCGTGAATCGTGATGTGCTGCCATCTCTGTGCGCCTACCTGCAACTACCATCAGTTTTGCCTACTTACAGGCCCCGAAATATTTCTATGGCGGTGGGTATCTGCTACCTACATCTTTTGTGCATCTATCCTACAGTGGGCCCCAAAATCATTTGTTCAGTACCTACCCATAGTACAGATACTAAGCATTTTAGGTACAACTATCCAAACTCTATGATACAACCGAGGGCCCCGCTGGACGGATAATTTTATTTTTTTTATTTTTTGTCCACATGGTTGAGGTACATTGAATGGGGTATGCAAAGAAATTTTCAAGTGTAGTTTAAACCTTTTCAAAAGATACATAAGATCATTTTAGAAAACTAAAGTCGTTATTTTCAGTTTTTATTCGGTTTAAGTATTTTATTTTATTTTTTTGTAATTATCACTGTGACGTCATATCGTAGTCTATATACCTACGGAAAGTCTCCTTTGCCTCATAAAACATTTTGCTTCGTTATCTGTGTGATTTTGTAAAGACAAAATGACAGAATGTGTCATTTTAAAATATACACAGATAACGAACCAAGTGTAATAAGAGGTAAAGGAAATTTTCCGTATACAGACTACGATATGACGTCACAGCGATAATTATAAAAAAATTAAAATAAAATACTTATACCGAATACAAACTGAAAATAACGAATTTAGTTTTCTAAAATGATCTTATGTATCGTTTAAAAAGGTTTAAACTACAAGTGATAATTTCTTTGCATACCCCATTGAATAGGCTAAGCATTGCCACTAGTGTTTAAGGTCTAGGTCGCGTGGCCCCGCTAAATAGAATTACATCTAAGTACCTAGTATTATTCTGTGCAGATACTGGGATTGGACAGATTCGGGATTTGGCAGATTCTGGGATTATGGCGCCACAGGTTATTTTATAATCTGTTGGGCGGTCCCATTTTTTGTTCAGCTTTTATCTGCAATATGGAGAGGCCTTCCTACTTATTTGCTAACCTAACAGGATAGTGAACCGAACCCATTACACATTTGTTAGGCTATAACCACTTTACTCCACAAGATAATACGCTAGTCGTATAATATTGACGTTCTATTTTTGTCAAACCAAATTAGACTTAATCACCATACGTTAATGCTCAATGTTGCTTGACACTGAAACGCGGATACGCAGTAACGTACGCCTTACGTACCGCTTTTGGAGTAACCCCAACCACCCGAGTGACATGTGCTAAGATAAATAAAAGCCAAGGTTTTATTATCAAATAGTTTATTGTAGAAGAAGCACATCACAATATTTCATTCTTCTTCAGGGCCGCGCTACACTGGATTGGCATGGCATGGCATGGCATCGGAAGCGACGCGTCATTTCAAAACAAGCTTTATGTCAAGTAACATAAGATGCGTAACCGCTTGAACGCGGAGAGCCGGTCGGCGGCCTGCCGCGCACTCCCGCGGAAAGGACGCCCTCGGGCGGTTATGCATCTTTTATCACTTGACATAAAGCTTGTTTTGAAATGACGCGTCGCTTCCGATGCCATGCCATGCCAATCCAATGTAGCGCGGCCCTAAATCTTCAAAAACGACAATACTCAACGGCCTACACGTGTCCCTTTCCCATCCATCACTGGCACTACAGAGGGGTACCTAAAGGTCGCAGAAGTTTAATAAAACACTTCTTAGGTTAAATTGTTTATTATTTCCTTCAAATTCAAACAATTCGAGAATAGTTGTGTGAATATTGTTACTTATAAGTAGGTACTAAGGTTTTAAATAGGTATAAATAGGTACCTAGGTATCAACCGGTACCAAGCCACTTTTAAGGATACCTCTAACTAACTTCTACTTTTTCTATTAAGATTACTAGAGCACAGATTTCATATAAGTATTACGTAACTAAAGATAAGTATGACGTCATTGTATGGAGAAAGACGTAAGACAAGGTTTTTTTTTGTAATTGTAAATTGAAGCTAAATTATTAAAATTTGAAGGTAGTTCGATAACTGACAGGCTACTAGCATGGAATGTTAGTAGTTTTCCCTACATTCATGTTATTTTAAGTATAGATGGAACTACAATTTATTAATTTGCATTCACTATACTTATTTTGTGTTAAACGCCATTACCATGGACTTTGCCATACACACGTATTCATTACTATATTTTCTTTCAAGTTCATATAAAAGGTATTTAGCAGATAATTAGTAAAAATTTTAGATACATTTAAAAAAATGAAGAAATTTGACGTATAAACCTTACACTGTCAAAATTAGGTGCGTTAAAAAGTCCAGGGTAAGCCCGTTCTAAGGACAAATAAAGATAAATATTACTTAATTTCACTATTGTGTATTTCAAATGTGTTGTTTTTGTGTGTAATAAAGCCACAATACTCACACAACTACAAAATCGTGACATTCTCATGTACTTAATGTAAAAAATCTATGCACACCTTCAAAAGTACAATCTCAAGCTACGCTATATGATAATATATATTTTAGATCATGTCTTACGTAAACTTTCGTGGGGCACTTTTGTATCAGCTCTTTAGTACTCACGAAACAAGTTACAAGTTATCACTAGTAAATATATTCAAAATACGAATTTATTTTACGAATTCGATATTCAAACTTTCAATTTAACCGCCAATTTACCATAGACAAATTCTACGTCAAATAGAAAAACTTTCAGAGAGAATTAAAATCACTAAGTAATATGTAGAAATACAAATTTACTTCAGTACATATTTAATTACACGTAAAAATGTAACAAGCTTAAGGCCATACCCAAATTTTCCGGGGTCCAGTGGCGCCGCCATTTAAAATAAATCATTTAAAAGGAAACTGAGATATCATTCAAAATTGTGTCTTGGTCAAGCCCTAGATAACAATTAAAACTATTTTATGAACTACTGTTTATAATTTAAAGTGCGAACGTGAAGCTTTTCTACGCACATTAGCTAAAAGTGGCCGTTTTTCGCAAATGTGCGTAGAAAAGCTTCACGTTCTCACTTTAAACTACAAAAAGTAGTTTAAAAAATACTTTGAATGGGTATCTAGAACTTGACCAAGACACAATTTTAAATTATATCTCCGTTTCCTTTTAAATGGTTTATTTTAAATGGCGGCGCCACTGGACCCCGGAAAATTTGGGTATGGCCTTAATCTAAATATTTACAAAATGTTAAAATAACTAAGTATTGATTCCACACTTTTGTTTTCGAAAATACAAATTAAGTAAAATGTTACTTATAAGAATTATTTTCTTCATTAAAATTTTATTGAGTTAGCATATTATTTTACTTTAAATTTTGGAAGTCAAGATAGGTAGGGAATAAATTATTAATTAATTAAATAGTTAAGTATATGTAACTTACGTTTGGTAGTAGTGATTTTTTGATGTAACTTTAATGCACATAAGTAATATTGATCAGAAGAAGGATCAAAACATAAATTCTTAACAAAAATGCGGACTTCAAATAAACTAAATTCTAGAATACTCTTCGAATTTGAATCAATTCATCGGAATTAAACCTACATGAAAAGCATCGTGTAAAGACTAGTAACAAACCTTATTCAAATGATATTACATAAAAATTAATACTGTCTTTTTTATCGAAAATCTACCTAAAGGATGTTACTAAGTTAGGAGATCTGAACGATGGCAACATCGAATATTTATTAAACTATGAATGGGTCGAGTTGTGCTATATTAAATTTAGTTCTAAAATTTTTCCACAAAATTGTGTGATCTACTAACTTAGTTGATTCCTTTTTAAACATTTACGAATATGAATAAGATATGTAGAAAATCCATAACTAAAAGGTGTGTTAACGATATTGTCACACGTATAGGCACTCGCGTACATTATTCTTGTACTTGTTGGGTTTATCAATCTACTGAACACTTGTATAATCTACTGAGTACGCTACAATACTCTGTCGTTGAAAAAGCACTTTTTCAGACCTTCTTTGTAAGTAAGCATAGAGAAAACGCAGAAAAAAATTATTTTTCAAAGTTACCATAGACAAAAAGTTTTGACAGTTGAATGACAGCGCGGGAAAGGGTGTAGATCTAAATAAGTGCCGTAACATTTTGAAAACTAAATCCAGTGCATCCCAGCGGGTGGGATCAAGCAACAAGGGACTGTCAGACTTCTATGCCTCACTAGGAAGACGTTTACATAAATTCTTAGGTTATAATTTGTACTACTACAAAAAGGGTGCCTACAATTCCATTTGGTATAATTAGTCTCTAATAAGTAGATACACTACAATTTGAGAGATTCACTAATACATGTTGTACTCTTAACCACATAACGAAAAATATTATACAAAAAATATTCTTCACATTTTCGAATAGACTTTTTGGTCCGTGTTCTACTCTAAAAATGATCTACCAAGACAAATCTGTCGATAAAAAAACTAAATAAGGCACAAGTCGATTGTGTCTTCGGGTTTTCAATGATATGCTTTTCTACGTCAAACTACAGGAGTCTAAACTACTCAGATTAGAAAAAAATATAAATTTATAAGCGTCGAACAAGTTTTTTTTTATCATCACATGTTAGAATTACAAAATAATTGACCATCCAACTAAGGGCTGACTATTTCTACTCTAAATACTGGGATGCACTTTAAAATACTCAAATAAACTAAGCGCAGCGGAGTTTCTTTATGGTTGGTGAATCCCCGACCAAAGACAATATTAAGTACTAAAAAGTTATTACAGTGATATAATGTAACGTTATATTTTAATGATTTACAATGTAAACAACTAAAATCTAATATTAGAAACTACAATTTCTGTTTAATATCTATTTTCTCTACTAATTGGAAGACACAAATACGAAACGTATTGAGTTTAAGTCCGTTCTCGCAGATAACTTTTTTATCCTGCTATAATAGGTAGGTACATATGTTTTTTTTATTTTTACACGAGGATCTTACGTTGAAAGTTGGTCTTGGTATGTAACAGACTTCAAAAAAGGAGATATTTCGGCCCGTGTTAAGTATTATATTGTATTTATAGAATTAAACGTAATTTCAAGGTTTTAATAATAAATAAGTCGCTTTGAAGTCTGTTGTTGTAACACAATACATCTCGTAGGCTACTAAAAGCCAATGACTAAAACATATAGAGACGACTTTGGTCGGGGACGTTTTTCTGTTGACCGGAACTCTTCGTCTTGACCGCCGAGGACCATGCTTCCGTTAACACCTCTCCTGGCTTCATGCATCTATGTAAATCCAATGTTCCACACAAGCCAATGATGACTATCTTTGTACAAATGTTGTCGATATTAAATACTCCAGAATCTATAAGATTCTGAAAACAAACTGAATTTACAGTCCTATTTTTAAGAGTCAAGGTCTAAAGTCATTTCAACCAGAGCTGAAATGCAAAACCAGAATCAGTCCATACAAGAAAAAGCGGAATAAATGTATGTAACAATTTTACAAAGATAAATCATCAAATATCCGGCTTAACTACCAAAAGGGGGGGTATTCTTCTTACGAAAATTCATTGGCGCCCGGAGAGAACCGAAGCTCTATCTACTTACTAAAGGTACGAACCAAAATAAGCTCAATTTACATTGGCGCGGAATGAATTGGAAATCGTCAAATCGCTTCATTACGCGAGAAGGCGCGCGAATTCGCGAGAATAGTCTAGAATTCTCGCAACTACGCCTAGGGACGTCAAGCTAATTGTCAAAGATTGTGCTATGTAAAATTTCCTTATTTCCTTGGAACAAATTCGCTTCCATTCCGCTGCAAAGTAAACTGAGCCTTAAGCGATAAATGAAAGATCAGCTTGTGTTATTACCATTTATTTACTTTTCTAAGTGAAGATGATTCCAAGAGGCGTCGACTCGTAGTCCAACTAAATACGGTTGACAGGAGAAACGAAACCTACGGTAAGTCGTACGCTTTACTTTTACAAAACATTCATTATTTATATAATAGACATTGCAAAGCCGCCATTCCCTTGGCATAGACTTGGAGTTAAATTACAGGAATAGACAAATACAAAATGTAGTGTACTTGATACACCATTATCATAATCTGAAGCTTTGAAATCGGCCATTTTTAATTGCCAACCTTATTTTTTGTTCTTCCTTGGTAAGCTGTTTATTTATTTATAAATTAAACTGATTTTTATTTTCAACAATCCACACCCATTTTTATAAAGGTGTAAAGTTAGAAGGAAAAATATATTACTGTATTTCTCCAGTCTATGCCCTAGGATCGTAGAGTAGACAATTTAAATACTGCATCTACGATCTACGGCCAATCCCGCCCACAACTACTATCAAACCTCAAAACATACAAAAATATTCATAAAAAATCCAATCAGTTACATAGTACAATCCCACCGATTAAAGAAGTCAACTTTTTCTGTCAAAATCAAAAGTCAGAGCTTCGCAGCTTCTTAAACAAGTAGCATAATCACTATGTGACTGTTATAACCGATATTTATACAGTGTAAACTTGGTTGTTGCATACAATTTATTTGAAGCAACGAATGATCTGTATGGTTGACGTTTTATTCAGTTCAGACCATGCAAGTCATCTGAATTATATGCAACAGTCAAGAAACTAGCACTGTGTAAACAGGCTTCAAAGACTTTTTATGAATAACAGTAAGTATAACTTATAACTTTATATTGCACAATATCGTCTATAGCATATCGTGATGGTGAACTAAAAAGAAATCAGCCCATCGCTAGTCTATGAAACTATCAGAATAACTACCATAAATATTAAATAAGATGCATATATTACGACAAAATACCACGTCATTTTTAATCAAGTGCAAACATTTTAGTTTAGCACTTTAGTCTATCATTCTGAACAACTCAAATAACGTATTTTGATTCCCATACAAATCGAACCAGGGTTTAAAAAATATAGGACACCAGATGGCAGTACAGTGAAGCCAATAAGCTGCTGTTATTGGAGACATTTGACGGAGCAAAAGAACCTGTTAACTGATGGTCCAATCACAAACGTGGAGAGAACTTGACGTCACTGTGCTGTGTTGCCACCTGGTGTCATATTTTTGAAAACCCTCAATGTATTTTGGTTTCCATGCAAACCGAAGCAGTCAATCTTGCTATGTAAAGTAAAAATAATCGTATTAGGAAATAAGTTATTTGGCATAAGTTGTTCAGTATAATTGACTGAACTTGACCTTAAAATATTTGCACTAAGCTAAAACCGACCTTATAATACTGGGAATGTAATGTTTACGCCCTTAGTCAAAACCAAATGACTACATCATGCGAATAATTATATATTTTTACATATAACCTCAAAATTACGAGTAAAATGCTGTCAAATTCCAAAACACCACCAATTAGAGTGGTAGCTCGGTGATTAAAAATGTGACCGCTTGTTAATAACTGACATGTAATACTGCTAAATTAAGAAGTCGTCTAATTTTTCTATTTTCTAGTAGGATTTGAAGTTGGTGTTCTTATTTTAAGAGCCATATACATTCCTCTATCGCACACATAAGTGCGAAAGTGACGCACATATCGGACTCTCTTATCCCTTTTTGCACGTACGATGTAAATGCGAGATAAATCGCTGCGTCGATATAACCTTCCAAAATTGAATGGCAGTGAGGGCGACGAAAAAATAGACAGAGAAAGACTTCTTAAATCAGCAATGTAATCAGCATCCCTCGCAAACAATAAAATCACAAACGCACTTATATCAACAATTATTTGAATATCACGATTAAATTTATAAATACCAACCAACTACTGAGTACACGAATCCTATTATACAAAAATATTGTAATATTTTATATTGTATGCAAGTGTGTATATTAATATAGACTAAGCGCGCGCTGCTCCGTGCCTTTTCTAGCCTCGTGCTTTGCTTATTTTACTAATACCGTCCGAAATCGAAAATTTGACCATTGTCCACAAATTCCATTCCATTTTCGAAGTTAAAAAGTAGGCCGTCTTCATACTTTTCAGTACGTATTACAATTTAATGTCATTCTTTATAACTAGATGGCGTTACGGGTAAGATCTTTGTGGTGCCATCTGTGTACTAAAAACGTTTCATTTAAATCTAAACTCAATCGTCAGACAGTGAAGATTCAATGATCTTCAACCACTGACCTCGTCCAAACACTAAAAGAGAAAATGTAGAATTTTTGTCACACTCGACAAGAGAATTTCAGAAATGGCCTCAAATTTTCATTTCGGTACGTACCCGTCTTAACAGCGCGCGCGTGCTGTGTTATATTATTATTGCTCTTGGTTATACTTATATTATATGTAAAACTTCAAAATTACTACACTACACAACTACTCTAGCATCGGCATACATTTTAACACACAACATATTTATTCTTTAACATATTATATTATACCAATCCAAAAATTGTATATTAATCCCATGTATATCTATATTAAGAGAATGTTTATATTGGTCCAGAAAATCTGGATTTCAAGCGTGGTGTGTATGGCACGTAACTAACGCCTAGTTTACTCAAACTTAGTAACTAAGCACTAATAAATATCGCACTATAACAAGCGCCAGTTAGTAAGTCATGACGCATATAAATCTATATCTTCTGGTCTCTTTCACTCGCGTACATTTTATAGTGCTATCACACGATGTGACAGAGACAAAGATATAGGTTATTTACACACTAAATGGCAATTATTATAGCTAAGCGTTTACAAGTAATTTAGTTACTAAGGAGAGTATCTTAGGTTTTAAGCGAAGCTGACGGATCTACGTCTAGCATAGTAAGTATTGAGCAAGACATAGTATGTCGAAGAACTAAGTAAAATGACTAGAGAGGAATGTATCGTTATGGCAACGAATTTTCGTGAAAACGCACTTGCTTCTAATTTGTTATACTACATTATTTATTTCAGGTTAAAACGATTTCTACAATTTCAGATCTCGGTTCATATTTTATTTAAAATTAAAATCCCTGAATTTGATAGATGTTTCTCTTAAAATAAAAAATGTGTGGACCATTCAGCCAATGTAAATAGAAAAAAAAATGAATATTTTCATAGATTTATGAAGAAAAAACTCTACTGTTTCAAACGACCCCATAAATTCGCAGTATAGCAAATAGAAAAGTGCATTTCCCTTTAGCGTCTTAGTTGGCAACGTCCATCGTTTTATTGTCACATTCTTAAGCTACAGGGTAAATATTTTCCCGCGTATTTCCGCCATTCCTAAAATGGCGGCGCTCCCGCATTGTACTGTTCTTTTGGTGAATTTTTGGCGGGAGATATTGAAACTTTCATACTGAAAATTTGAAAGCTGGTATTTAGGTTTACTTTTTTGGAGTTTACTCTTTCGGCCTTTGATTTCAGATTTCAATATCGCCCGCAAAAATACTATTTCTTCTGAATGACTCTTGAAGCTGTAAGGCCGCAGACGCGGTTTGAGCAAAGAATCTTCGATTTTGGCTAAATTTTGGCCTGAAATTTGGCAAAAACAATTCCATATCCCGTAGGTTGAGGAAGACCGTAAGCGAAGCGCCACTACAAGGTCTAAACTACGTGTCTACGTTACCGACATCTCTTCCAGCGGTCGACTCTCTCTCTCTATCTCTTTCCCACATAACAATTTTCCTAATTGCAAGAAAGAGATGCACTTACAATGCGTATTTTTTGTTGAAGCAATTAAGTTAAAAACTCGCTGTGTGCAGAGAAATTAAACTTTAGATTCTCTAAATACTGTCTATTTGGTTCAAACTTATTTCATTTAAGGCGGACTTGCCTAAGTAAGCGTCTTCATCTTACATCCTTATATTGATAATCATAATCAGTTCAAGAAATTGGATGCTTCTTTGACAACTGCCAAACTGGTAGAAATACAATGTTCATCAAAAAAAAATCCCTTTGACGGATAGTAGTCAAAGGCTATGTACATTTAAAAATCTACTACGCGATAACTATTTCCATCCTGCTTCCACAATAATTCCCTGCAAGCAACGAGTTTAGCATTTCCCTAAAAACTTGAAAACGCCGAAAGAGATGTCAAATAGCACGTCTCACAACCACCGTGAGGCAAACGCCTGCGAATTGACAGTGAAGTCTGGAAGAGTCGTGTATACGTATATGTAACTCCATGCCAAGCATGCTAGAACATGTCCGAGTTAGTTGAGAAAGAGATTTGGTATTCCGGCTACGTCAAAGACAGATTTATTGTTATCTAAACAATATTCTTTTTTCTTAGATATCCTATGCTCAGAAAGTAGTATTAACCCCTAAATATTCACAACAAGCGCATAACTTTACACTTTCACTGTCAAATCATTGACGACTCTCCTGACTATGAAATAAGGTCTAAAGTCAATTAACATTTACCACTCCAGAATTCTTTTGAGGTCGCAGGTCAATTGATTTTCAACTTTATTTTAACGCTACTCGAGTCTACAATGATATGACAGAGAAAATGTTAAAGATATTTATAATACTGACAATTTATTATATCTAACATAACATTTATACTTAAAACGCATATAATTAGGATCTATCTCCGACGTAGCCAAAACTAGATCTAAGTTTTTAGGGTATCTACTGTGATTGCATGCCGCCTTGGTTTAAAATCCACAACATTCGACTTATTTTAAACTATTTATTCATCATTATTAAACCAACACTACAATAAATTCTAAAGACCAAATCTAAATATTTAAGAAGTTCGAGGAAATCGGCATAAGTATCCCTTCTTCGTTTTCACTATTTCGCATGGCATGATTAGAATTTTTGAGACCTGTCAAATCAATAATGAAACAAAAAAAACCCTTTCCTTTATCGGTAACCTTATACATCTTAGCGTGATCACCTTTACACCCAACGCAGAGCTGCTTCGGTTCTACAATTTTCTTTATCATGAATGTCTAATAATGATGAATTAAGTCTACAAAGGTCTTCTGTGGACATAAACTCCCCTCCGGTTTAGGCACGCTAATCTACACGTGCAGTCTAAGTCAAGGATCCAATCCGCGCAGCTACAAATAAAACACAATTTTCTAATGTAATCATGTAATGACAAGTGCTCGATACAATACGGGCGACTAAATCTACTTCTAACCTACAGCTGCGATGCAGCGGGAGTACAAACCAGTGTGGTACAGGGTTTTAGAAAACTACGGAATATAAATTAGGAGAATTAAGTACAAACTTGACCGCGGCTTGAGCTTACACCTTGACACGAAGGCTATGACAAGACACAGGGCATATCAAACTGTCAAACCATTATCGACTTTGCCCGCGTTGAAATAAAGTTCCAAATCAATTATACTTCCAAGTTTCGTCTTCGATTTAGCTCAGAGTAAACTTGTTGAATAACTTATGCTATTATTAGACGAGAAAAGTCAATGGACATCGTCCTAGGTTACTTTTATAACCTATCGTTTTACCACGTTTGATAGTAACTTCATGTTAGTTATTCAGTAATAGCAAATATGCTAGTCTCAGAAATAAGAATTAATTGAAATCTATTTCAACACCAGCAAAGTAGAATATGCCTTGGCAATCGAAGATTTTACACTGTGCCATAACATGCCCTCTTAGTTTTAACTAACCATTGCACGCAAAAAACGGCAAACATTTGCCTCGCGCCGTCACAGCGCGCAATGCATACTAAAACGTGTAACGGTGTCAGATATTGTAGGAGCCAAAACGATTAAGATACAAGCAATCAGAAACACAAGATCCAACATGCACCCAATAGCAAAACTCAGCCTACTCTTCCGGCGACATACTAAATTAATCTCTCTGTAGTAGACACAAAGCCCATTTTGGCATGTGATCATAACCTGACAATGTTATAAGATGTCAGAAGTATATATATAAAATTCAAATGTTTTTAAACTAACTAGTGTTTTCGCCACTACAATATCCATAGCTTTAGTGTACGTTTACGTAACACGTGTTAAACTTCTTACGATCAAAATTTTATACTTAAAGTCAATATTTATGACGTATATTACGCGACCAAAAAGAAAGCGCAGTCATTATCAATGTCTAACGTCTATTTCAGTTTCCTATTGCCATCTTTGCTATACGCACTAAATACTGTACCAACAAAGATGACGATAAAAATAGCCGTTTGAAATTAACAGTGTTAATGCGCTAAGTTTTTAAAGTCGAGTAGCACGGATGACTTGCTAGCAAGTTCGCCTACGAACAGTTACTAAGTCCATGTAAACGAAGCATAACGCCTGATACGTGAACGCACGCTCATCAGCCGCGGCCGTCAGAACAAAACATCACATTTCTAATACTGGGGACGGGAACTAATGTACAGTGTTGCAGCCCAGGCGACGCGCTCGCAAAATCGATTTAAACATAAACTTATCACTTAGGATTGTAGATGGCGCTAGTGCGTACAAGAGACTAGAATATATATTTACTAAAATAATAAATAAGATAAATACTTTCGGGGAAACTTCAATGTATTAAAACGAACCATTTTCAGAAATCGCTTAAGTCAACATGTTTCATACATTACAGACTTTTTCGTGTTGTAAAAGTAATTCATTTTGATGTACCGAAGCCATTACAGTATGTCATCTTAATTAAAATTTTACCTATTAGGATAAGAAAACCTTATCTACTGAGCAAGTAAGATGTAAGTGAAGCTATTTTTCCTTACAGGAAACGATGGAAAAAGGCATTAAACTACCTACACATTGAAAGATTTTCTTTATAATCTCAGGCTGAAATATGTAAGCCACAAAGTCTTGTTTTAAAAAACAATAATATCCCTATACATAGAGAGCAAAAGTCAAGAATAAAAGTCAATTGTACGCACCAGGACCGCCTCGAAGAAGAAAATTCTGTAACATATAAATAAAATAAAACAATAAATAAGTACGTACATTATTACGTATTTTATCCCCCGTTCACATGTACTTAGCGGCTAAGTTTAGTAACTAGACATGCTACTAAACGTTTAGTGCTAAGTTCGTGTGAATGGGGGTGATATGCGAGCGCGCGTCCGGACTATATAGAAACTAACCTACTTTACTAACTAAAAATACTGCTAAAGGGTAGGGTGTACATGTGATTAGCAATCGGTAGCCATCGTGTGGGGGGAAACAGTTAACACATATGCTATTCAGTCACCTTATGTCAAACTGACAGAGTCACGTCAAGTACCATAGAGGACCTTAATGAGGCTAACGACATAGATGTCGCCATAGCCACATACCGGTCAAAGATCATTTTAAATCAAAACTGTATTGGAACCATTTCGACTCGACAAGAAGTTACCTCATAGCCATAAAAAAAATCATTGTTTAAAAACAGAACGTTATTTTTTAGTAGTGACAACATTTTGTTGTCTCGAATTTTTGATTAGGGTTGCTATTATCATTTGAAACATGTAATTCTTAAATAGTGTGGAATATACGTTGAGATACTTAACTTTGAACATTTAAGTACAAGCTTAAGTTTCTCTTCCTTGTCACTAGGTGGCGCTATAGGAAATAATTAAAACATAAACAAAAATATTACTGTTATTTAAGTAAAGAAGTAGGTACTCCAATCAATTAAATACGAAATGCAATAAATATAATTATTTAAAGCGTATTTAACATATTCGAAAATTAAATTGTTTGTGCCAACGACACGAAAGAAGAATGTCAAAGTATCATTTCGTTGCACTAATGTCGCTTGGCACTGCAAAGCGGGCACGTATACATACGTGTCGTGTAGGTTTTGGAGTAAAGGTCTTTCTTCAAAGACGGCCACGACAAGGACTTGTCAAGGCATCTAGCAGATAAAGTCATGCTCGATTGGTACGTAAGGCGCTTACCACTCAGCTGGCAACAGACCTTGGATGTTAAACACGTGTGTTATACGTTCAAGTCGCTTGTACTTTCCGAGTTTTAAGTGGTACGACTGTGTCCCCACACACGAGGTGGTATGAAGTGGACCGGCATAGAATACCGGAAGCTACCGCATGCACTCTACTCGCCACCTGGCTTTGCTTGGATCATGGCAACTTGTAATTTGTCGCACAATTCTATGATTTTCTGTTAGTCTTTACGACCACAACTACCTATGCATTCTAGGCATTCGACCTAAACATGATATAATGAGATGACTATACTAAGCAACTTGTTAAATACTATAATGTCCTTTACCTCACTCTGATATATTAAACCCTTTCACTGCATCAGTAAATTTAGAATACCTATCTACAACCAAAAACGGATATGGATACGTAAGTTATGTGCTATACGAGCATTTTTTTGTCGCATATATCCGACGCTCGCGGTTAAAGGGTTAAATAATCAAAAATCTATTGAATAAGAAATGAGATTCTATCTTTGTCCTGACTCAATACTGACGTGAAATTAGTTTGAATATAGATATAGTTCACTTACCGATTGCTAGAGGCGCTAACAATCAATATTAGCAACTTAGTTCCGTATTTTATCAATAGATGGCGACACTTAAGCGCCAAGTATATTTTACTAACTTGTTTTTACTTGATGTGATTTTTTAAGAATATACTTTTTGGGAGATGTCAGAGACCTTTGCGCAGCAGTAGGATAAAATAGGCTAATTTATACTAAATCATAGATTTGTGTGACACAACCACGTTTGACAAAAAAGCTCTAAATATAACTTGAGTATCAGCTGTTAAGTACGCGACGCGACTCCTACCCTACAATTGCACGAACACAACCTCTTGTCTTTTAAACTCACGAATCACAAGTAGATAGTATATTGCTTTAGGTACTATAACTACGATTAAGTACTAAGGGACTCGGTTGATAAATAAATATAAATGGGACCTTGGATGCAAAAGATTTTACTAGCAAAAACTTTTTCTGGATATTTTTTTGTAGCTATAGCTAACAGACTAGAGAGCTAAGACCCGTTCAGTTCCTATAAACTCTAGTTGAAAATGTAACTCTTTCAGTTTTTTTCAATTCGGAAAGTTTTCGCTAGCAAAATTTTACTATACTCGTAGCCAATAAACCATAGACTAAAGATCATTGACCTATCTATAACAGTATAACTATCTAGTACTTTTGTGTCAGCACATAGTTCCAACCTTGGAATTAGTAAGGCGATAAGATGTAAGAAGCGAGATGCATAGGTCAATGTCTGTTATTCGCTAACCAACTGGCGACCAGTATAGGCAAGTTAGGCCCTATCAGAAGGATTTGGCTCTCACAAGACCAGCAAGGAGAGTCATGGGTTTGATACCCATCAAAAACGGGACCGAGTCGAAAATAAATATATACTTTGAACAGCTACCTCGAAAACTTAGCGTAAATATAGAATACTTTTTAGATCTAATTGTAATAATACTGATCGTAATTTTATTGTCACATCTTCAAAAGCCGAAATCTAGTTTTTAAATATAATCTACTAGAATAGAATAATCTCGAAAATGCTAAATCTGACATTTGTGACTTCAAAATTTAAATATTATCTATTTTTTTAACCATACTCCTGAAAAGAATTTAGTTCGACTAAATTTAAACTTTTTCATATTTTTAATATGAACGACGTGGCGTGTAAATAAATATATTTATAGATCCGAGCAAAACCAAGGGACGCTAGCGCCATCTTAGTTCGACACGCGGTTAGTTGCATTCTTACAAGGCTAAACTAAATTACGACTAAATCGGCGTTCAGTGACCTCTGACTAAACGAAAACCCAATTGGACTTCAACTTGTAAATATTAAAAAATGTAGTAAAAGGTGGGATCAAAAGTTGTCGTCTTAAAATTCGGTCTTATGTCAAAAGAAGTTCAGAATTTATTAAATATTTAACTCAAATAAGAGAATTAAGTACAGAAAACCTTATTTATATGTAAGTACATTTCCAATTTTGTAAATATAAGTACTATTCATAATTGAAAGAAAAAAATTAGACATACTGGTATCATAATGTAAGGGCAATTCCAGTGAAAACGAAATCCTATACTTTTGACATAAATCCCGAATTTCAAGCAAATATCTTTTTTCTACAACAAACACACCTGTAAATAAATAACTATCACTACCACCCCTCAAAAAAACGTACCTAAAGTACCAACCAAATTATAAAGCTGCCAGATTCAGAAGCCACTGAAACCACTAAATAATATAGTATATGAGATTGCTTGACGAGTTAGATATGTATACGGAAATGAGCTATAACAGTGGATAGATGCTGAGGTTTACTCCAAAATGTGACACGATTATCGTCCAATAGCATTGTTGCATTACAACGCCAAGCCAAGTTAGGCTTTATTCTCATTACTTAGCGCTCAATGTTGCTTGCACTGCAACGTAGCTACGTGTTGATGTCGTTCATCATTTTGAGTAAATGACCTGGTTTCATGTGCTGAGAATTAAACGTCTCATCTAAGAGGGCCAATTTTTGATGCAACATTTTCATAAATGACTTTTCAAGTTTCAGATTTACTAATCTCCCAATAGATGGCGTTGTACAAAAGTCTACGATTGTAAGTCATTGTCAGTAATTAAAACAGAGTAAAGAATTCAAAAATCAAAATGCAGTTTCGATCAGCGCCATCTACTGGTGTTTGTAGAACTAATTTTCATGCGGATTTTCAAAACAAAAAATTATTTAGTGATTTTTATATCCCAATAATACTCTACTATTTTCAATTTCTATTAACTGGTATTCATTTTACTATGTTATAATTTTAAGTTAATGTCATCAAAAATGGCACTGATTTATTTCAAGCTTATTGGATTTGAGTATTTCATCGGCCGAAAGCGGACCGAGCACGATTTGGCACAAAATGGCTACCACGCTTGCAACTTTCACTGCCACAAATGTAACTTCAAAGTTGCAAGCGTGGCGACTTTCAAATCGAAAATAATGGCACAAACAATACTGAGAAATTGTGCAGCATCTACCCACTCAATCTACAAATATAGGTTGCAGATATCATATACACTCGTATAAATAATACTTATATATATTGCCACCGAGCGTGCACTATCTACTTCTACAAAATCCAGACAAGAATCACGACCGAACTAAATTACTTGAGATCCACGTCTTAAATTTAATTTTTAATAAACAAAATGCGTCTCTTTGATGCCCGACGGGCAAGTATTGCTTCGAGTGAGTCGACAAAGTCGAAATACTTAATCTCTAATAAGAATACTGATCGTTCCCTCTGTGGCCACTCGAGAACGCGGCAAGACGAGCCCTTAAATTATAAAAATAAAAAAGTACATAGGAACTATCGTAAAACGAAGAGCTGCCGGCGGATCGCGACTTCTAGCGGTGGCGGGGTGGGTTACCGTCTTAGCCGTCTTAGATGTACATTGGGAGGCTGTACATGGCGCCCCAGTCGACTCCTTGGAAGGAGGACATGTCGACGCCGGCGAGGGAGTACGTAGCGCCGAACTGGGGAAGAGTAGGCGCTGGTGCGGGCGCAGGGGGCGCCACCAGCGCCGCTGTGGCCGCGCCGGCGGCCGGTAAAGCATATGGAGCGTATCTGTACGCGTGGGCTGCGCCTACTGTCGGCACAGCTCCTACGCCGCCCGCTGTAGCGTAGACTAATCCTCGCCCGGGACGCAGAACTAACCGCTTCCCGAGCGCGAGCGGCGCAGCCGCCACTGCCTCTTTAGGCTGAGCACGCTTGCACTCAACTTTCTTATTCTTAATCGTGTGGAAATGTATATCGCACACGCGCTCGACAGCCTCTTCGGAATGGAAAGTGACGAACCCGAATCCACGGTGGCGCTTGGTCTGCTGATCCATGAGCATGACCGCGTCTTCGACGAGACCGAACTGTGAGAAGTACGCACGGACTTCGTCAGCTGAAGTGTCCTGGCCGACGCCACCGACGAATATCTTCTTGGTTTTGGCGGGGCGCGGGGCGGACTTCGGCGTCGCGTGTTTGGGGTCGATGCGCTTGCCGTCCAGCGTGTGGACAGGAACAGCGAGGACCTTGTCCACGGAGGCAGCCTCCTGGAAAGTGATGAAGCCGAAGCCGCGCGAGCGCTGCGCGCGGCATCCCTTCATTATCCACCCTTCGAGCTCGAGCGGCCATCTTGTGAGTATCAAGGGAGTCAACGTTGCGTGTGCTTTTAAGAAGGAATTTCTAACTAATACCCAAAACTAACTTGTTAATTCTAAAAATGCATGCAAAGATTAGAACTTTAACTGATAATACGAAAACTTCAAACTAAACAGTACTTTTTAAGTATAAAAACTGTCAACCAATACCCCTATCTATAAAGTTCCTTCTTCTAAACGGTCCTCACAACGGCAACCCCACTGAACCTCCACAAGATGGCGAATGGGAAATGCCTTCTCAAGTCTACCTGGTCTATACTGGTCTACAGATAAACTACAGGACTGTGTCGTGATACGTCGTGAGGAGAATCAAATTGATAGTACGAAAGAGAACCGATTAGAATATGCGGAACGTAAAAATCAGAATAGATTTCTGGTGACTAGCTGAAGATCAACATATACAGTCAACTGATTTTAATCTGGCATTTGTAATGCGTTAAAATATTTAAATCGAAAGAAAATATATATACATCTCTGTGGAAGGTTGAAAAAGTGAAAACCATTTCGGCCTCTTTGAAAATTCGAATAATTTTATCATTATTTTTTATTTAAAAGCTTATAATTTAAATCTATATTTTAGATCTGTATCTAATAACAATTCTAACGTATTTTTTATTCAATTTGAAGTTTCTGATCCGCATATTCAAAAGCTCCCACATTCCAAGTCTATGCAAGTGAGTCAGTGATCATAATATAGAGATTTAGCAATACAGGTCTCTTCTAGGTGTGAACTCCAATACACTACTCAAGAGGGGAGTTGAGAAGACATTACCCTGGTAAGATAAAAGGATAAGAAATCAACGCAGTCTTTGACGTCTTAGTTTGTGTATTTAGCTAATTTAATTGAACTAAAAACCTGAAACTATCCAAGAAAGAGATAACGCATATTATTTTTAATATTGGGAAAAATGAAGATAGTAGCGTTTACACTTTACAGTGCGTAGTAGACATTTTGGACCACTGGACTCCATAAAAAAATAGTCATACTATTTTTAATTGTCTGGTCTAAATTAATAACTTTATTATTCTATTACTTTTTAAATTAAAATATATTGAAGTATAGAAATATTACACGCTTTATTTCAGCCACAGAAAGTCTACAGCAAGTAAAAAAATTGTGATTCTTTTCGTTAAATCTGTTTTCACAACGTATTCCAGGAAAAAAACTAATTGATTTCACCTAAAATTCACATTAGTTCATTAGCCAGTACCAACCAAGACTGCGTAGATTTAAACGAATGGTACATACAAATACGAAAGTTAGATCATACTATAGTACCTAATGAATTACTGTCGTGAGACTATTCACCCTCGATACGCCTAGTCGGTTACGGGGCATCATGCTTAGATCGGTGTCAGGCGCTGTGCCGTATTCCATAATCGTAGCGAGGCCATTTTGTAAATCTTAATAAATAAATAAATAATCTATAAAATGAGGATCTCGGAGATGGCTATATAAAATTTAGTATAGGTACGTAGAGGCTATTGGGGCCTAAAAAGAGATCTAGAAGAACTTTCTCCATGTTTGCTATTAAGGTCACCATGGTAGGTACTTAAAATAAACATGGACATTTATTTATTGTTATAAAGATTTAAGAAGGCAATAAATAAACAATTCTATTTTAATAAAAACTACAAATAACACTAATATTACTCGAAATTATGAAAAAGTTACATAAGTGGCAAAGAAGTTACAAAAAATTACATTAAAAATTTAACATAAGTATGTTCGAGTACCTTTGATTGCAGCATCATTAAAGTTCGTAGGTAACACTAAAATATTTTTTTACTAATACTTTGTTTATTCACTACATATCAATTTACAAAATGGCCGTCATATTTGATTTAAAGATCACGACACAGCGACTTCTATATTAGCACAAGTTTAGTCTAACCGAGCAGAAGTACATCTACCCTCTTTGCGACAACTACCTGAGCATCTCAATGGTACCTCGGTGAAAACTCTATAACTACCAAATCATGTTTTCTATCCGCACTAAATTAGTAGTTTCTCCAATACGGGGATTAGTGTGTGTTGCATTTACAATGGGTTCGAATTACGGCATAGTTGATGTCCAACATTTTTGATTTCAAAATGGCGGCTTCGGATAATTTTTATAATAGATAGTTGACATCTGAACAAAATATCTTTGATGAAGTCAAGTTGGTTATGATAGTATACATTCCATTAACTATAAATTAAGGACTCTTGCAGACTAGCGATAGTAAGTTAGCGATTGTTCGCGACAGCAGTGACAGAGATCAAGCTATCGTTCACCTGTAGGTCTTAGTCTCTCAAGAAAATTTTGGTAAAATTGTTCTAAATTCGCTTTTGAATCTTTAGTCTCTTCGTTCCATTGAAGCGTCAAATGAATCTCGAAACGTGATATTAAACATTGGTAGAAATTCAGAAACAAATATTAAATTTTGACAAAACTTTGAATCGGACTTGAAATGTTGACACCCAGATATTGAAGTAATTCATTTCAATTAGCATACATATTTAATTAGTTACTGTTTTGATGTCAAAAACTTTTATAACAATCAACCAACCGCCATTTTGGAAAACAAAACGAACATTTAGCTATGTCAGATCCCATACACAATATTCTATTGCCTTTTTAAATACTGAAAAACGCTTTCAACTCATAACTAGCTAAATTTTAGTCGTAAAGGAAATCTACCATACTAAATGTGGTATACTTTCAAGATTAAAAAAATACTAAGGAAAAACTCCTAAAATAGTAGAAATTATCATGGCAACACTAACAAAGATCGGGAGAGCTACCATAGATTAGAAGAACCATAGATACGATTATCAAATTTCAATTTTACTAATGCCTAACGATTCTAGAATGTTAGTAATTCTAGCATGCCAGATTGTCTAGATATTATTAGTGTACCTAAATACTCTCCAACCATAGCCCAACTATTCGCGCGCGTAATCTGATGGGTCATAGACAAAACGCAATCTACAAAACAAAAAACAGGGCAGACTACAAACTTTTACATTTTTTAAAAGCTAAATATAGTAAGAAAAGTAAGAAATAAAGGAATCAAAAAGTTATAATGATATGGAAAATCACTTTGAAGTTAACTTAAATCAAACTAAAGCATCTTTTACACTAGAATGCTTATAAAATACCCAAAAACTTATTAAACAACGGCTAAAACCGCATCAAAATTTGTTTTACAGTATACTTAAACATGGTCTAACAAAAAATACTGAATTTTAAGGGTGAATTCAGTAAATGACACTGAACAACCTTTCCCCACGGATATACAGAAACTCTAAAAATTTTGCCCTCCCATACAATTAGTCGTGAGCTTGTCACAGTTACTATGAATATAGCAAATATTTTCTCTAATGTCGACGTAAGTTGTTCAGTATTGTGTTCTGAATCTACCCTTTAAAAAGTTTCAGTAAGTATATTTTAATATTATAAATCAACTAAATTTTTAATTAAGATATCTACAAAAAAGGAAGGTAAGCAATCAGAAATCATAGCTTTATATATCTTTAGCAGTTTCGCCGACGACCCACCAACAACTACGACGCGCGAGCTACCTACTCGGTCACCTAACAACCTTTATAGTCTATGGACTGACCCATTCGCGGAATCCGCTCTTGATAACCTATAGCTGTCTTAAAAAAACATAACATTATTATATAATTCTTATTTGAAACTCCATCAGAGAAAATATCAGCATTTTCTGTTTGGAATCGTTACAAGAAATTTTCATGTCATCACCAAATTTATGTTATTTCCCTGTTTTCAGTTTTCAACTAAATAACAAATAATTTCTTTAATAATTCAAAAATATTATCCCAAAAACCTTTTTCTATACAATATTTTTTACAAATCATTGCAAATAAAACGATTTTGCAAACGTTTCAAAAATATGTGACACTAGATGGCAGCACAGTGACGTCAGGTCCAATAAGCTGCTGTTATTGGATACATTTGACGGAGAAAAAGAACCTGTCAACTGATTTTTTTTTTCTTAAATTAATTTACGGCTCTGGATACTGGTCCTTTAGAGCCAATCTTTATTTATCTCATCTTTATTTCTAATCCTAAACCCTTAACTATACAATCAAAGGTTGGCATAGGTCCTTTGATTGCTTCACGGGAGCTTCTGGCGACAAATCTATAAGAGTCCACTGGTTTTCATAGCGGATTGAGTGGCGGACGGCGGCGCCCAAAGACGCCCACCGCAGTCCGCAAATAAATATCACTACAACCGCACTATGACTGTTCACTTTAAACATTTCACATATTGTCCATGAGAATGAGCATTTATAACACCAAACTACACCAATTTCATATTATAAAGTCCACTAGAATCAATTTGCAAAACAATTTAAAGCAAACTCCAACTGGACCCCTTGACTTCCCGCCAAAAACCCACCTGTCAACTGATGGTCCAATCACAACAGTCGATTGGACTTGACGTCACTGTGCTGCCACCTGGTGGCACGTATTTTTGAAACTTTCATTGCTATACAATTGCCTAATACTTAGGGCCGTGTATAGAAAGATTTATAAAATCGTTTTATGCCCGGTGTAAATATGACATGTACAATTCGTTCGTCCAAATGGTTACTCTGTCGGCGCGGCGCAAAGGCCAAGGCTTTGAAAAAGCCTTGCCGCTTTGTCGGCGCGTCGAGTCTACACCATTTGGACAAAAGACTGTAAACTTGGTCGACACAAGCTTGCAAGTGGTTGATCAACCAGTTAATATGAACAACTTTTTCTATGAGAACAATTCTGGGATCTTGTAAGCTGTTCTCTACAAAGAGTTGGTCATACAGCTGACTGGACAATTTGTGTCGACCGTTAATTTACAGGGCCAGGCTTTTTTGGGAAACCTCTTAACCTCCTGCACACGATGTTAGAGCTCGACAGACGGCGACCGTCGTACGACCTAAGGGACCTAGGGGGGGGGTTAACCCCCTATACTTACGCCACACAATAGGGAATATGCATGAAAAAAATATGTGTTATCTAACCAGTTTATCCATAAATATACAAAAGTAAAGTACTAACAGTGAAAACAGAATAAAAATTGGTTGAAAAATGAACGAGATAACTATAAAGATTTTAGGAAAATCTGTCTATCGCACTCGCAAAAATGCTATTTTCTGTGAAAAATGTATAGATGACATGGACGGTGACGTCACCAGTCCATATCGGACTTCTCTTTCTAATTCAAACTTTAAAGTATCACATGTTCATCGTTAAGGTATCTTATAAATTCTTTCACATTTATCTACTGAGGTTAATAAGGATTTTATTAAGCAGATAAAAAAAAATACAAGCATATTCTCTATTGAATAATAAATCTTACGCCAACATTTCAGAGTCTAATTTTGAATGGCAGACACTGATTGCTGGGCGACGGATTCAGTCTGTCTAGTTTAATATACAGTACCTGGGCGACCGAGCTTTGCTCGGTTACATCTCAAACATTAACTATTTTTTTTAAACTTGTCTAAAAACATTGCAAAATAAAAAAAAAATATAAACTTAAACATAAAAAAAAAACAAAAGTAAGTCACCGAGTGGGATTCGAACCCGTAACACTCTTTCTAGAGGTCGCTATCCTTAACCACTGAGCTAAATCAAGGCGGTCGCGGTACGACGAAATTAGCGACCATATTCTGCGTGGAAAGAAAAACGCATGAAAACTCGAAAACACGCGTTTTCCTAAACATAAAACTAATCTAGATCGATTGTTTACCCCCGAAAACCCCCATATACAAATTTTCAGCGAAATCGTTAGAGCCGTTTTCGAGATCACAGAAATTTATAAATAAATATATATATATACATACATACATACAAGAATTGCTCGTTTAAAGGTATAAGAGTACCTGAGCGACCGAGCTTTGCTCGGTTACATCTCAAACATTAACTATTTTTTTTAAACTTGTCTAAAAACATTGCAAAATAAAAAAAAAATATAAACTTAAACATAAAAAAAAAACAAAAGTAAGTCACCGAGTGGGATTCGAACCCGTAACACTCTTTCTAGAGGTCGCTATCCTTAACCACTGAGCTAAATCAAGGCGGTCGCGGTACGACGAAATTAGCGACCATATTCTGCGTGGAAAGAAAAACGCATGAAAACTCAAAAACACGCGATTTCCTAAACATAAAACTAATCTAGATCGATTGTTTACCCCCGAAAACCCCCATATACAAATTTTCAGCGAAATCGTTAGAGCCGTTTTCGAGATCACAGAAATTTATAAATAAATATATATATATATACATACATACATACAAGAATTGCTCGTTTAAAGGTATAAGATTTACGTCTCGACCGACTTGCTTCGGTGTGTGTGTCAACGCTTTCCGTTCAGAAGTGCCATTTTTGAAAAGCAGCCACCTAAACGAATGGTTTTTCCATACAAAAAACCTTCGTTTAGTGACTCCGCGTTTGAAAAATAGCACCACAGAACCTCGTGTGCAGAAGGCCTGATATCTAAATCTTCATTTGCGAATGAAATTTTAAAAAGCTTCTGTTCCTATCTATACATGTACAATAATAAAGACATGTGGTATTGTACAATGTGGAAGGGACATACCCGTAATAAATCGAAGCACGGGCTATACAAGATCACTATAGTATAATGGAAATTAAATAACAACCAAAAATAAAATAAAAAGTCGACTCCCATACAAATTGTCGGGCGGCTGAACACTTTTGTATGTATGTATGTAAATTCTTTATTTTACAAAAAGGACACCACAAAAATACAGTAGATAACAATACAAAGGCGGACTTATCCCTTTAAGGGATCTCTTCCAATCAACCCAACGTCAAAGGAGAGAATACCATGTAGGGTAGAACATTATTGTACTTTTGTATGAAAATGCCAATTTTTTATTAGTTTTGGCTGTTATTTTAATTTAATTATACTATAGTGATCTAGTACAGCCCGTAGTTCGATTTATAACGGGTATGTCCCTTCCACGTTGCACTTGAAATAAAATTATAGAATATGTATTATCTAATCTATATTTGACTATGTTTTGGGATAAATTGTAAAAAAAAACAGGCATTTTTTTTAAACACCACAATATTTCTTTTCAAACGAAAAGACAATAAATTTACTGTATGTGATACACTCAATCACATCTTTATACCTAATGGGGAATACATAGCATTTAGGTTCTGCGGGTGCTTACCAGCTGCTTCTTTTCCCGCGCAGATCGTAAAAATCGATCGAGGGAATGGGCGAAAATTTAAATGATATCATAAAGAGATGCGGTTAGCAACGCATCTTATTTATATTCTCTTTTTTCACTTTAACGCCCACCAATGCACTAAAGTCTTTAATAATCCCCTTATAGATATTTCCATACAAACCTAGCCTACGTTTTATTTTGAAACCACATGTCAGATTTCGGTAAAAATTTGTAATATTAAAGAAATCGCAATTATCTTCAGTTATAATTGGTTTCCGACCGTAAAATTATGAACTGGAAAGAAAATATAAGGATGCAAAAGTTTCCAATACTGATGGTCAAAAATGATATGACAAAATATATTCTATTTCAAGTTCATATTTTTACTGTGAAACCAGTTATACGCCTACATATGTGTAATATCTTTGAAATACGCTATTTTCCAAGAAGTCAAATCAGATACTTTTTTATAAACGTCAAAACAAACAGTTTCTATGGGATTTTGTATAGTATGAAATACAAGCAGATGACGTCATAGTTTTTTGGAGTCGAATAGCGCTCTTATTATCAGTTTTTCTGCAGTAATAAATTTAAAATAACGTTAAAATGGATAATTAAATTCCCACGCAGATCGTAAAAGCCGATCGAGGGAATGGGCAAAAATGCAAATCATGTTAACAGGCGATGCGGCTAGCAACCCATCACTGTATTGATTGCTTTTCCATCTTCTCGCCCACCATGACGCTAAAAGTGGCTTTTGGGTCTTGCGGCCCTGGGCTCTGCATAGAGCCGCAAGACCCAAAATGCTCTGTCTGCCCCATTAGGGATAAAGACGTGATAGTATGTATGTATGTTAAAATGGATATGTTCAAAGACAAGTGACATTATTTTGCGCTGTTTTATCTTGTTATTATCACAAAATAATTTATTTTTGGCTTAGGAAAATACCTAATTACAAAATTTTGCCGAAATCTGCCATGCCGTTTCGAAATAAGGCCCAACGCAGACGACAGACTGGACCGCGCCGCACTTTTTAGTCTGTAAAAATAGAACCTATGGAATCACATGCAGTAACGCACACGACGCGCAAAAAGTCCGGCGCGCTTCGTGGGTGTTACTGCGTATGATTCCATAGGTTCTATTTTCACAGACTATCACAGACTAAAAAGTGTGTCACGGATAGTCTGTCGTCTGCGTTGGGCCTAAAACGTAGACTACGTTTGTACAGAAAAGTGCAGTTTGGACTAGGGTAAGTAAGACTCTTAAGTTTACAACTATTTGGCTCTGTCTACCCAGGAACAAAGACATGATAATCTGTATCAAAACAAAACCAGTCCTGTATTGATTTACCGTGTAATTTCCACAATTTATCCCTAACTACCATCACATCTACCATTCCCTCACCTGCGTCACTGGGTCCTTCATGATGAGGACGTCTGTGACCGGTCCGAACATGGCGAAGTACTCCCTCAGCTTCTCCGAGCTGGTCTGCCAGCTGAGGCCCCCCACGAACAGCTTGGAGGGTGACGGGGAAGTGGTGCCTGTGGCCGTCGTTGTGGCGGAGTTGGTCACCGGGGTAGACCGCCCGGAGGAAGGAGACGCCTCTGTGGGGTGGTAATCTGCTTCCGTTAATATCGTACTGTTATTCTTGCCTCCTATGCTAGTCTGGGAGAAATAAAAAAAACTTAGAATGTACCAGCTGCTTCTCTTCCCATGCAGATCGTAAAAGCCGATCGAGGGAATGAGCAAAAATGCAAATCATGTTAACAGGCGATGCGGCTAGCAACCCATCACTGTATTAATTGCTTTTCCATCTTCTCGCCCACCATGACGCTAAAAGTGGCTTTTGGGTCTTGCGGCCCTGGGCTCTGCATAGAACCGCAAGACCCAAAATGCTCTGTCTGCCCCATTAGGGATAAAGACGTGATAGTATGTATGTATGTATGTTATTCTTGTGTAGGATATGTTTTGGTTTTTAACCCTTTAACCGCGAAACTTTATATCAGTTGTCGTGCACGTACCGCGAGACATGGTAAATCTAAAATAGCTATCAATAACCAAAAACGGATGTGGATACGTAAGATAAGTGACGAGTATTTTTTTGTCGCAAATATCCGACCTTCGCGGAATGGGCTCGACAATGTTTGTCGCAAATATCCGACCTTCGCGGAATGGGCTCGACAATGTTTGTCGCATATATCCGACGCTCGCGGTTAAAGGGTTAAAGTAATACCGTCTTATTATGAAACGCGGACTAACTTTGTTACTAGGTTAATAATATAATAATAAAAAATATATAGGGACAAATTACACTGATTGAGCTAGCCCCAAAGTAAGTTCGAGACTTGTGTTATGGGATACTAACTCAACGATACTATATTTTATAACAAATACACATATAGATTATATATAAACATCCAAGACCCAGGACAATTTGAAAAAGGCCATTTTCCAACTTGCCCTGACCGGGGATCGAACCCGGGACCTCTGGGTGGCGGACCAGCACGGTGACCACTACGCCACGGAGGTTTAAACCAATATCCGGCCAAATCAAGTTGACATCTAGTAATATACCACGGTCTCATCTGAAAATGTCAACTTGATTTGGTCGGATATTGGTTTAAACCTAGTAACAAAGTTAGTCTGCGTTTTATAATAAGACGGATAGGGTCCATATAACGCATTGAGCGGTAAGTAAGTAAGTAAAAACGCTTTATTGCACCAAAACACATGAAAATAACATTTAAATATAAATTCAGATGTACAATAGGCGGCCTTATCGCCAAGGCAATCTCTTACAGGCTACCTTTGGGTGACAGGATTGGCAAATAGGAGTAATAGTAAATGAGTGGTGCGATAGTGAGCATAGTCTAACTTAATTTTATATCGTGATATGACAGCAAAAATAAAAATATATAAGTAAGATAAACTAAAATACATATAAGGTAATACCGTACGGCGGTAGTGGGTTTACTCCAAAAGCGGTACAGAAGAAGGACGCACTGCGTATCAGCATTTTGGTGTCAAGCAAAGTTGAGCACTAACGTATGGTGGATAAAGCCTAATTTAGTTTGACGTAACAATAGTTCGTCACTAACGTTTTTGGAGTAACCCCTCCAGGACTCGACTCCAAATTTTATCAAAATGGGTCGTGCAGTTTGGTGTTGAAGTCGGTTTTTGGTTTAAAACAAATATTTTAGCCCATAGTATTCTACTTGTGGGCAAATGTTTTGAGTTAACTAAGGGCGTTATAGGTTCTTTATTCCATCTATTGCGATCACCAACCGCCGCGTGATTTCCGGCAGAGTAGAATAGGGCCACTCCAAGTCCTCCCGTGGATGTCGTAGAAGGCGACTTAGGAAATACAAGCTGAACAAAGCTTATAAACGTCAATGAGACCTCTCCAACTTGTCTGGCCAGCGAGGAGAGTGTAGGCTTTGGCCTAGCTCCTCTAGCTGCTCTGGCCAAGTACGGCTCTGGTAGTACAGAGAGGATCGTGCTCCTGCAGTGGAGACTAAAAAGACCTGGTGATGATGATGATCACCAAACAGTCCGCCACCAGCCAGTGAGGAGCTCTATGGCCTGGCGGGAGTCCGGATTACTAGCGCTTTCGCAAGTAAAGCGACACAGGGCGTGGTCCGCACTTGGATGGGTGGCGGGGACAAGAGGCATAAAAATTTCTCGAGCTCCTCCGTGCTACGGGAGGCACGTATACGCCGTTGTTCCCGGCTGTCATCATTGTACGGCAGTCGTCAAGCTATCTCAGATGCCTTTAGGCTACCTGAAAAATCTGACACCATTTTGGCCACTTACACTCAAGACATACATATCAACCAGCCCACCCAGTGGATTATGGGCAATTTGGCCCTTTATTGGGACAAGCCTTTAGTCCAGCAGTGGACTTATTTAGGCTGTAGAAGAGACAATAAGGGAGGCTATCCACGCTTCGCAAGTCAGATTAAAGGGGCTACATGAACTGAACTTCATTTAAATAAATAATTTTAAAGGAAACTGAGAAATCATTTGAAATTGTGTCTTGGTCAAGTCCTAGATAACCCTTTTTTTTCTAATAATATATAAATAGCTAGACCCAAGGTAAGTTCAAGACTTGTGTTATGGGATACTAACTCAATGATACTATATTTTATAACAAATACAAATGTGGCAGGGACATACCCGTTATAAATTAAACCATGGGCTATACTAGATCACCATGGTATAATGTAATAAAAATAACAGTCAAAAGACTAAAAAAATCGTTACAACTACTTTTGTATGGAAATCTCAATATTTTTTGGTTTTTTTACTGTTACTTAATTTCATTAAACTATAGTGATCTAGTGTAGCCCATGCTTCGATTTATTACGAGTATATCCCTGCCACATTGTAAATACAAACATCGAAGACCATGGTCCATCTGAAAAAGATCATCTTCACCTACCCGGGGATTGAACCCGGGACCTCCAGGTGACAGTCTGGCATAATGACCACTAGGTCACAGAGATTGTCCTACTAAATTATAAATGCGAAAGTGAGTTTTTATATTTGTTTGTTTATTTGTTACCTCTTCACACTTAAACCACTGAACTGATTTGGATGAAATTCAGTATGAATAGACTCAGGGAAGGACATAGGGCACTCTTTATCCAAAAATTCCCACGGGGAGTAAAGCCCGCGGGTACAGCTAGTTAAACTATAAACAGTAGTTCATAAAATACTTTGAAGGGTTATCTAGAGCTTGATCAAGACACAATTTTAAATAATATCTCCTTTTCCTTACAAATGATTTATTTCAAACTAGCCGAAGCCCGCGACTTCGTTCGCGTGGACTTTATGTCTCTGGAAAATGCTCATCAGGCTGAAAAACTTTTACTAAGGCGGCATTTTTATATCTCTTATAGTTTAGCTGGACCATTATGGTTCTGGATCAGGCGTTCCATTTTCCAAAATCATTTATACCCTATATGTTGCCCAGGCTTAATAGCTATATAACAAAAAAGTTTCATTCGAATCCGTCCAGTATTTCCAGAGATTAGCGTGAACAAACAGACAAACAGACATACAGACAAACAGACAAACAGACAGACATTTTTTTTTAATTCTTACTCTTATTACTACGTCTCCATTGCCCCGAATATTTTTCTTGGAAATATATTTAATGTACAGACACACTTTTTTTACTGTTTTATTATATGTATAGATAGGAGCAGTACTGGAGCCAAGAAAATTCACGTATATCTTAAGAGTTGGTCCTAGATATTAATAGATATGGATATTATTATATGGCAGTCATGTAGCTATGTAATGCTAGTAGAGCATTCTAGACAGATTTGTGACTGAATTCACATTCAGTATGTATGCAAAATTCACAAAAAGTGATTTTTAGTGCAGGTGAATTTATCACTGTTCAAAAATAAAATACTATTGTTTTCTAAGCGAAAAACTTGCACAATGTATGTCAGGAAGATTTAAGGATTAATTAAAAGGGTTTCTGGCAAAAACTGAAAGAAACTTACTTATTTGTTGAACGGCCATCTGTTGCTGTTGGTGAGCTGCCGCGGCGGCCGTGGCAGCCGCGTGCGCGGCCGCCTGGGCCGTCAGAACGTGCGCCGTCAGCTCGCCACCCACCAGCCCGCCTTCCAAGACTTCCACGCCGCCGAGCGCCCCACTGGAATACAGCCCCATCATGGTCACAACCAACAAACGACTAAACCAATCACAAATTACACAACGCGACGAAAAACCGTCGCGAATTTTAGCTTTCACTCTATCGACTTGACGCTTGAGCGGGAAACTATCAAAACAAAACACAAACAATCGCTTTTTTGTTACCAGCCAGTTGTAAAATTTTATTACGAATCTATTGAATGAGTATTTAGTCGATGAATAATGAAAACATAAACACATTTACATTTCTACTAGAGCATACATTCTGGGGGTATAATAATAATTTATATCGTTTGTTGTATTGTTTTCAGACATTTTTCTAAATCAAATCCATTCAATTCAAATGCTGGTTGCAGAAAAAACGGTAGGTAAACAAAAGTTGACAGCTAAAAAGAAAAACAAACGTCATGAGAACAATGACAGCGGGCATAGAGCCACTAGAACGTTATTATGCACGTTTGGATTTTCTATTTAATATTATTTTTCTCGTATTCATATTGTTTTATTCAGGTCGCTGACTTTACCGCACTGTCTTCAAAGATGACCTGTCGTGAGTTTGCATAAACATTAAGTACTTACCTACATTATAAATTCTTCGTACACAAGACCTGCAGTTGATGTTTTACAAAAGATTTTGTACCTACATTTTCTTATCGCTTTAAGTACTATGTAAATGTAAGTATGTAGATATCTATATATGTTAAATACTTCATGCTAGTTCTTGCAAGCTTGCAACTGTGTATTTGGTATTTGCAGTAGATTTTTTTGCTAAAAATCTATCATAAATAAATAAATCTTTTCTTATCCTAAAAGCACACAAGGGCCGGCCGATTGGTCGCAAGCCGGAAGGCCGTTCTATCAGGTATGTGATGGTGAACCTGCGCGAGCTTCAAGTTGGCGACAACTTGGTGGGTGAGTGGTGAGAAGAGTCAGGGAGGAGGCGTGCTCTTGTGGCCAAGCAAGACTCACTTTGGGTCGCTGAGCCGGGATAGTAAGTTATCCTAAAATACTGCTATATCCTAAAAGGCTGATAGTTATCTTATCTTACGTAATTTTGCTCCAAAGAATATAAATACTTATGTATAGTATATTTAATAGTAGACTAGCTTTTATCTACAATCATTTATTAGAGATATATATACTTATTTCCCTATTTTTAATTTTGTGTATAAATAGTATAAATTGAAACGATATACTATATTAATAAACATGCAAATGTTTACGTTCCACTGCTGGCTCATAACTCATGACACTGAAGTATAAAGTTCTTATTTAGGTAAGTAAGTAGGGAGTACCTACCTACGTATTGTTTAAATAATTTCGTTATTCACTTGACATTCTTAGAAGCACAAGTCTCCGTTTATATTGTGTACAATATCAAGTTAGCATGCACACCTCAATATAAAACGATAAACAATGCTCGTCTCACGTTTTTGAGTCGATGACGCCCAACCCCTTTATTTACTATAGCTGTGCGCGGCAGGTCCTATTATGCTCATACGAATGGGGTGTCATGACGACTCTCATTCAGCACAATAGCCACGGACAATCCCATCCAGTGTTTGTTTGTAAATACTCTTTAGTGAGTTTTGCAATTTTTCATCGTTTTCATTATAACGTTGAAATTACAAAGGTCCGAGCCCAACAAAAAATCATGCTAAGAAATGTTCTAAGTATAATGGAAGATATTACACTTATATTTATGATCAAGCATATTGTACATTTTGACAAATGAGCGTATTAACCCAAGAACACTTAGACTTCTACTCATTTATGTTCCTTAAAGAAATTCTAGTTTTAAGAGTAATATCCACTATATTCTTAGAAAACTCCAACCCAGACATTGCTACAAAGCATAACAACATAAGCACCGTTACTTGGAATTGCAAAGCTGTTCTGCAGACACGCTTACGATAAGATTATAGTACTTATAGTAGCAGGGGCATAGTTTACGATGTAGGTCATTGTTAGAGCTAGCGTAACTTATGTACAACTGAGAAACTGCTAACTGTATTACTCAATAAAATATTACGAGCATAATACACACAATTTAGTGCGGGAAAGAAAATGGGGATTATCTGTTTTAAACAATACATAAGTACTATACATGTCGTTTTGTTTGTAATGTGTTAGAAAATGGCTACATGAGATACATACTCTTGGACATCATAACTCTCCTTTAGTAGTAGGGTAAAAATATTCATGTTGTCCAGCTAGCAAAAATTGCACTTACGAGTTGCGCATTTCATCTCGGCTATTAAGTAACCTTAAACCTCTCTCCTTCTATTTTACCCCGTGTTAACTTCACCCTTGTACAAACATACCTATCTTTGTCTGCCACAAGTGATATATTTGCTGCTGTCTCTTTCTTGCTCGAGGGTGTGACTTCTCCTAGCATTATGGGCTCCTGGTATTTTCGCGCGGTTTCAGACCTCAAATATTTGACTTCGTTTGTCAACGTGATTGAATATTTCAATAACGTTGTGCCTTGTTCGCACTTTACATAAACCTACTTATTGAAGTGAAAAGCCTTTTATATTTACTTATCCAACCATTTTATTGGATTTTAGAATGTATCGTATATGTAATCGTAGAAGAAGAGAAAGGAAATGGGCTAAATCATTTATTAGGTGATGGGACTAGCGATTCGTCACTACTTTGATTCTTTTTAAAGCTGATCTTTCATGATCTGGATTGATTAACATCATTGGACTAATGAGACTAAAAAGTCTCAAGTCCGATCGTAGGGCTAAATCATCGAACTACTGATACTAGAGGTTATTTTGGCCCTAGGCTGCATCTACACCGCAAGCAGTAAGGATGTATATTAATTAAAGAGTGTTCGCTTTAAGGAAGAATAATCGCAATACTTGTACAACAAAATTAATTCAACAAATTACCAAGAAACTCGGACCACCTGAGGTTTACTTAGGGATTTACATGAAAATTAAAAGTATTATCGTATTATGTTCGAACATAATCTCACTCCAAGTTATAATGGATGTCCAACTAAGCATTACAAATACATTTTTCTCGAGAAAATACCCCCTCCTTACTATAAATCAAGGCAAGCTCAATTTATCTTTCCCTAAACATAAAAATCTGGTTCTATTCATCCTCTGACCCATTTTCTCTTTGATGGCAGGACTGGGCAATCTCAGCCACATTATATTCCAAATAACTTCATTCTCCGTGACCTTAGATCTCGTATAATATTTCCGTCTTATGATGAATATAAAGAGAAATGGTTTTCTAAGCATTTCTCGAGATTTTCATTACTTAGTTTGTAATTTATCCAATTCAAAGTACCATTTACTGTTGGCTTTTACATAAAAAGTTCTTCCATGTAGATCTGTGAGATCGACAAAATCGTAAAATGCTTCTTTTCTTCTAGTGCTTCTCGTTACATACAAATCGTAAAAGCCGATCTAGAGAATGGGTGAGAATCTGAATCATGTTAATAGGCGATGCGGTTAGAAACCCATCAAAAAGATTCAATTTTTTCATCTTCAAGCCCACTATCTCGTTAAATGTGGCCCAAGGGTATTATGTCTGTCCCGAAAAGGAAAAAGTTCCTATCAAAGCAGTCAAATTACTTTTTTCATTATGTAGTCTCAATTGCGTCTTACTTCAAATAAATCCGCCTTCTTGGTTTGATATAATAGACCAATTTCTAAAGAACTGCAAATGTTTCATAAATTAATCTCAATTTTCTACTTGGAAATTTATGAAATCTGCGAGAAAACCACAATCCAATTTCGACGACTAAAGCCGCGTATTCATTTCATTGTGCAAACTTTGTTTTTAAATATTTTATCGTTTTACTTATATGTAGATACTTAACTACTCTGATATTCTGAAACAATTAATAACGTATGTTATAGTTGCATTTAGAGGGAGAAAATATAGATGAAAGTTGACTTTTGTAAAACCTACTGCTATGAAAACTTCTTAGGCACATTAACAGTAGCATTTTTGCCTCTACATAATATATATCACTACACTAACTATCGGCATATTAGTACACTAGCACTTTACAAATGGTACTACATAGGATACCAGTAAACTGGAAGCACTGCTTAATTAAAGCAGTTCGCCACGCCGTGATACCTTTTTACTACTTGACCTGTTTTATAAGTGACTGGATATGGATATTTCCACAGAAGACACTTCGGAAGTAATACACTAGCTTTTTAAGGTACGACTATTGTTCTGCCTTTATCTTCAAAGTGGGCTTTTACTAAGATTGCTGCTCGCATTTAGCTTGAGACTAAAACCTTCCGGAGCGAACTGACTTGTGTAGGAACACTTACTTTGACCAACTTTTTTGGTGTTGTCCTAGATAAACTTGCGAGTTATTCCGACATCTGATAGCATCTCATTGTTATTTAAAGATTTTTCTTCGTCTTAGCGCGTACCCGATTGTATCTTCAGCTTTGCTGCTTCTGAGCTCAAGGTGCGCTTTTCCGCTTTTTTACAGTCTAAATATAAAATACATGTCACCCAAGGATGCAAAAATCATGCAAAAGCGAGAACAAATAGCCGGAATAGTTTAAACGATTTTACGACCAACCAGCTGCTTGTCAACAACCCTCCTTTGGAATACAGTTGTAGCATGAGATGTTTGTGCTTAATCCTTTATCCACCTATAACAACATACTTAAACAATAAAAGATAGAGTAGTCCCGATTCTAGGCCGAAATCTACACGGCAAACAACAACATTACATTAACAATGTACAGTTCAATAATTACTAGCATTTGAGAGGAGTTTGGACAAACAGAAATAGATCTAAATCATTATACATATTAAAGATTAAGAAATCTCTAAACCTCAATGGCGGCGCAACAGCTGTACTCATTGACCCGAAAAGCAAGATATTTCAAAGTATCAATTACATAATCACTTTCCTCGCTAAGCAGGCCGTTAAATCGATCACTGATATCGAGGCCCGGCTTACAATAGATCAGAAAAAGAAATCTTAGCAATTCGTCAAACATTGCATTGCAAGCTGACTCAATCCGATCAAGGTCACTGAAGGTGACCATTGATCATTAATTTCGCCCTGTCACGGTTGGATTACCAAGTTACAGTAATCCCTTTAAGGACGAGCGATCCATTATGCTTTAATCCCGATAGTCCGTAAATGGTCAGTGACATTTTTATGGACGAAGCTTATATCACACTAGCTGACTTGCAAAAAAAGTTTTATGCGTAGTCACCTTAAGTCTTTGAAGTTTACCAGATCTAAGTGCTTCTGACTTGAAAACAGTGCAACTGAGCCTTTTTATCGAAATCAGTATCTACAGTATATAAAGGAACCTAATTTGGAGAAGAAGATAAAAAGTAGCTTGAAATTTTTAGTTGTAATTTACAAATTAAGATTGGCTAAAAATAAAATGATGTTTGCAACTTTATTTACGTTGTACATGTACATTTTAATGTCTTTTCTGTGTGTATGTTTAAATTTTTGGTGTACAATAAAGCATTACTTACAGACGTACGTTAGGTAAATATATTTTGTGATAAAATAGTCCCGTTGCTAGACATTAGCCAAACTGTAAAAACTATCACATATTATCTAAACTGATTGACCAACGCAAAGCCCAAACCACGGGGTCAGCAATTAAAAATCCTATTAGAACCATTTTCGACTTCTATGCGGACGAAGTTGCGGGTTACAGCTAGTATAATATAATTGGCTGAATTGTACACTAAAAGAGGATTAAGAAGTAGGCCAGCTCATAATATGAAGATTTATAGCAGATGACAATAGATACGAGAATACGGAATCTACCTATATTTTTGGCTTTTAATCAGTCGTGGCGTTAATCTTAGTCGTAAAACTCACGCCGGTCGTAGTAATAAAGATGATATTTGGCACGGTTGCTATGGGAGTATTGCTCATATTTTGAAGAAAAATACAATTTTATGATATTTGGTATATGGAAATCTTAAAAGTGTTAGTTATTGGTCTAAGTTAAAAGTGAAAAAGGGTTTTCACTTTATGGTCTAAAAATTACTTTAATTACCACTCTAACTCGATAAAAAGATACATTAAAAAGTAGTAGTAGTAATTATTCTTCCATGCTGGTCTGGGAAAAAAGAAAAAACTTTGAATTTACCAGCTGCTTCTCTTCCCACGCAGATCGTAAAAGGGAATGGGCGAGATTTGAATCATGGTAATAGGCGATGCGGCTAGCAACCCATCACTATTTTGATTCCTTTTCCATCTTAATGCCCACCATCACGCTAAGCGTGGCCTTTGGGTCTTACGGCCCTGGACTCTGTCTGTCCCGTCAGGGATATAGACGTGAAAATGTATCTGTATCTGTATTAAATAGTAGGAGACTGATTAAAAAGATTTCTCCTCTACATTAGCATCAAGAGAAGATAATTATTGTCAAATCAGCCTTGCAAATGATGCGACAAACTGTTAGAACATTAAAAAAAGTTTGTGAAAAATATTCGTACGTAAGAATTTAATGAATCCATATTTCGGCTTTAATGAAACGTCGCTCGCCGACACTGTTCCCATTTCACTCAGACCGTCCTGTAGATACGTTAGCATTTACAGTTCACCCACCGCCTGAAACTGGTCGAAAGAGCCCTTGACTGGGCTCGCGCGCACCCGATAGGTATTCACTTTTGAGGTCAACGCCCTCACTGGATAACGCATCATCATTATGCAATAGTAAACGTAGTAACGAAAGTCAAGATGCACCAGGCCTAATGAATTAAATTTTTTTGCTGTCGAAAATCGATAGTTGATTGGGGGTGGTTCATTGAGGGTATGGGGGTGAGGGTAGGGGTCAGAGCGCGCACGCGCGGGGTTGCGGGGCGCGCCGAACAGCCACGCTTCCTCACACGCTCTCTGACGCCCGCCGCCGCCACCTCGCGCGCTTCGGTCATATTGTCCTGTCACAGCAGTATAGTCCTAACCTACTGCTGCGTCCGGACAAGCCGGCCGATCCGTCGCACTATCATCTTGACGTCTGAAGAATCTGAAGAACTGGAATCATCGCTTCGATTTATTAATTGGTAACAGTGTCGTGTGTTTCTTTCGCAGGTCCAACGAGGGAGCGGCCGGCGAGGCTATAAAACTCATCACTAAGTGATACAGTGCGTGCTAGTGTAGTCTTGATTGTAAAGTGTTATAGCAAGTGTAATGTCATTAATCATGATAGTATGATTAAGAAATAGTTTGAAACGTGAGATTCACAGCTTAAGGGTGCATTTATCGAGCGAGGCAGCGCGCATGCGCGCGCCATCATCGCTGCATCTCGTGGCGCGGCCATTTTCTCATGGCTGAATACGCGTGGAAATCCTATCAATTTGATATCAGTAACTTCATTACTTCATCATAACAATATTTTTCTACAAGGGTTTCATGTAGTTATAACTGTAAGTTACTTAGTTAAATAATTTTAGCTCTACATTTTCGTTACCGTCTGGCATAAAATCGATTCAAGTATTAACATTTCCCATTTGTTAATTTAACTGTAATTTAATAAATTTTCTTACAGGTTGTATTAATTGAAATTATTTCAGCAGTTACAGAAACGACACTCATGCTAATGGATTTCTGTTCACAAGCAGCCACTCCCAAATCAAGGAGTGGCAGTGGCATATTGTCCGAGCCTGGTCTAGACAGACAATTACTCATACAAACATTTGTGTAGGTACATATATAGGTAGGTATCTAATTTACTTATTTCGATCTAAACAGAATTTATTACAAGTAGTTTAGATGTCTCATTTAAATTAATAAAGAAGCAAATTCTAAATAAAAATGTACTGCCCAGTACAGCAAAGTAGGATAACATAAAGTGGTGTAGATTTTTATTTAGACCACTATTTAATTACCATTTTTCCCACAGAAAACTATGTCTTGGCATTTTGGAAAATGTAGATTACGATGACAAAAGATAATAAAAATTGGGCGTCATATCTTGTGTAGTGCTATAAATGTACTTAAATAATTATTTTCAAAATTATTTTAACTAACCAATTTTATCACCTATATCTTTGTACTTTATGGGATTCTAGTACGAAATAAAGACTATACAAAATACAATGTCCTTTTTTATTAAGTAAAAATATTTTAAGGGGTGATTCAGTCCATCATTTCGAACAACTTTTCCCAATAAATTTATATCGAAATACGAAAAAAAAATTTTCATTTTCCATAGTAATGATATCACGTGACTACTTCGATTTGTATGAAAACCTAAAAATTTATTTTCGTATTTCGATGTACATTTATTGGGAAAAGTTGTTCAAAATGAGGGTTTGAATCACCCCTTGAAATATTTTTATTTAATAAAAAAGACATTGTATATTATATTGTGTGAGGTAATCAAAAATAGAAACAAAGAAAAATGTAATTTTAATTTTTTTAATCTCTAATTAAAGCACAAGGGGATTTTTTGTGTTTTACATGATTAAATTTCGCAATTATATTCAATAATTACAAAAAATAATAGAAGAATATAAGAAAATAAGATCAAAGACACACTGAATTAACTATATTGAAATAAAATTAATTAAAATCAATATTAGCAATTTACATTCTACGTCCGAAATTAAAAGCAAATCTCGCTATTCTTAGTCTATGGTCTGAATTAAGAGCGGCAAAATTAATTTCACATGAAAGGGACGGAGGATATCGCCCTCTCAAACGGGGTCATGACCTCGGGCGGGGTAGCTCGATCGAATTCTAGGATTTTGGAGAGTTATAAATGTTTGGACCATTAATTTTAGAGTTTTTAAATGGTACCTACTTAGAAAGTCCACAATATCTCTGGTAAAAAGTCATTTAATTCTTCATGTTAGCGCGTTCCTAGATGGACCATCAGCTGTATGCTGCTTCAGAACCCGGGGCGCGCTTTCCGAGTGTACCACAGTTGTGCGATAAACCGTTGCCCGATGGAGTATGGACAGACCTATGACCGACATAACATTTGATCGGTATCAGTTTTGTTCGACCAACGATTGACTGACATAAGCGCTTTGAACCCCGTGATAGTATGTACGAGGGGGGGTCAAAAAGTTCGCGGAACGGAGGGGAAGGGGGGTGAAATAAAATACTGTACTATTTTTCTTTTTCAATATATTCCCCCTTAAGTCGAATACATTTTTCAGATCTCTCTATTAACTTATTAATACCGTCGAAAAAAAATGATTTGTCTTTGTCCTCAAAATAGGCCGAAATCGCCGACTTGACTTCTTCATCATCGGAAAATTTCTTCCCCCGAAGCTCTTTTTTTAATTTGGGAAATAAAAAATAATCACAGGGGGCTAAGTCTGGACTATAGGGAGGATGGTTTAACATTTCGAAGCCACAGTGATGAAGGGCAGCCATCGCAACGCGGCTCTTGTGTACCGGTGCGTTGTCATGCAAAAGCAGCACACCCTTTGTCAACTTTCCCCGCCTTTTCTCCTTGATTGCTTCTTTTAATTGTCTTAGTAGATTAGCGTAGTATTCTCCCGTTATAGAAACACCCTTATCTTTATAATCTATTAATAAAATACCCTCTGTATCCCAAAAAACAGTTGCCATGATTTTTCCAGCCGATTGTGACACCCTGTATTTCTTAGGGGGGGGCTGACCCTTTTTATGCCACTGCATAGACTCTTGCTTCGACTCAGGCTCATAATGATGAACCCAAGTTTCATCTGCAGTAACAAGTCTTGCAAAAATTCCTTCCTTGTCGGCGCTACAGAGGTCTAAAAACTCCTTTGAATACTCGACGCGCAGCTGTTTCTGTGGTGGTGTGAGCATTCTTGGCACCCATCTTGCGCTGACTTTTGACATCCCAAGATTGTCGTGTAGAATATTTAAAATGGTTGTAGGTGATACTCCAACCATTTCTGCAAGTTGTTTCTTCTTCAAACGAGTATCCTCCAGTATAAGATTCTCCACTTTTTCAACGATGTTTGAGGTGGTGGCCTCAATCGGCCGTCCTGAGCGAGGGTCGTCTTCAAGAGACTCTCTGCCTTGCTTGAAAAGGCTATTCCACTTGTACACCATGGTTTTCCCAGGGCAAGAGTCCCCGTATACTGATAACATTTCTTCCAAAATTTTCTGAGGTGGTTTTCCTTGCTTAGTGAGGAACTTTATGACGGCACGAAACTCGATTTTTTCCATGTTCAAGTTTTTCTTCCGGATTCACTTGTTTGATCGACGACAGGTCAAAGGTTATTGACACAATCAGGTTCAAACTTGGCATATATACTCACAAAGAGTTGCTCATTAGTTACTACCTGCGGCAGGTCCCCCACCCCCCGCTATCCCCTCCATTCCGCGAACTTTTTGACCCCCCCTCGTATGTATGTATGTATGTATGTATGTATATCTTTCATGAAGTAGACAGATCCTTGATCCTCGTTGGTGGTCGTGTAGAACGAAAAAAATATCGTTTACTGTTTTTCGTGTGTGTAAGCCAATGGTGTTAAATTTTTCAAGCTGCCTAAAATCATCTGGCTATATAATATAACGATATAATATATAATTATATAATAATTTGACGATTGCCATCCAATAAATACATGCGGAGCAACAGCTTAACGTGCCTTATAAAGCACGGAGGAGTCCCAGAAATGTTCATGCCACTTGTGGTTATATCCGAGAATTATTATTTAAGAATTAGAGTTTATGAATATGAACATTTCGTAGCGCTAAATGTGCAACGACGATACGGCAGGGCAACGAGGATACGTAGCTACGCACGTATATCGTGCCGCTTTCGGAGTAAGGGCCTTCGCTAAGTTACGCAGGCGCACGGGTTCAGCCTATCTCTGTCACAAACGCTACGTACGACAGAGACAGGTGACCCGCGATCTCTTTCGCATTTAGAGTTTGTGACAGAGATAGACCGAAACCCGCCGCGTAGGCCGCGTAACTTAGCGAAGGCCCTAATCTATAATGTTTAGAAATTAGAAGAAGCCACAGTACGAAGTTTGGTGGCCCGCGGGATTACCATGTAAGTATATTTATGTGGTGTGACCACTAACAGTTAACACAATGATTTGATCAAGTAATTTTACAATAGATAACCACAAGCAAAACTAGGTGAAAATATAAGAAAGCGTGAAATGAAAAGATAATGTGAAAAGGAAATATACATCATGGAATGGACATTCCCGTAATGAATTGAACCACGAGCTATACCTCATACCGGATTTACACATGCGTGTTCGCTATTCGCCTCGTCATTCGACGAAACATTCCACGAACTATTCGTGTACGAATGCCGACGCGAACTGCTGTTTACACATTCGTGTGTTGATTCATTATGAGATTCGCACACGAATATGGAGGACGTGGACATAATGACAGCATGCACGCTACATTTACAATTATGTCTTCTACCCGGGTATTTACCTACGTTTAGGTATATACCTGTATGTGGTGGGTAGATTGGGATGTTTATTTAAAACCAGTCGAAGCCCGCGACTTCGTTCGCGTAGACTTTATGACTTCGGAAAATGCTCATCAGTCTGAATAACTTTTGCTAAGATGTCATTTTTAGGGTTCCGTACCCAAAGGGTAAAAAAGGGACTCTTTTATGAAGACTTCGCTGTCTGTCCGTCTGTCTGTCTAGTGTATACTGTATAGACTAGTGGACTTTATCCGTGTTATTATAAAACGCAGACTAGCTGTACCCGCGGGCTTCGCTCCCCGTGGGAATTTCGTGATAAAGAGTATACTATGTCCTTCCCCGAGTCTCAAATTATGTCTATACAAAATTTGTTCTATATCGGTTCAGTAGTTTAAGCGTGAAGAGATAACAAACAAATATACAAACACACTTTCGCATTTATAATATTAGTAGGATACAAATTTTGTGAGAGTCCTCTAATTATATGTAGAAATGTATCAAAAGGTCATTTAATGTATAAAACAATGAATATATCTAAAAGAGAAAATAACAAAGATTAAAATCACTGACGCTATAAGTACTTATTAAATATAGATATATCATCTACTTGATGTCTGATTGCCTATTTTAACATATAATTAGGTCTACACACATTTGCCCACAAAAAATGTTAACTTAGACTTTTCAATTCGTATGTTTCCATACAAGTCATACAACGGGTACATATACGTCCTGTTGGGTCGGGCGCTAGCTGCCAACTGCCGGCAGGCGAAAGTGTAAACAGCCAGTTCGTGTTCGCTATTCGTGTCCTTTGATTCGCGTCCGAAAAACCGCCCTTAACGCGAACTCGCGAATCGCGAGGCGAATCACGAGGCGAATAACGAACTGACTGTTTACACATGCTAGTTCGTTATTCGCCTCGTCATTCGCCTCGCGATTCGCGCGAATGTGTAAACGCGGCATCAGCATAATAATCTTTAAATAACAATCAAGAAATAAAAATAAGACATTTGATTACAGACAGACAACGGGACAGGTGAAACTAAATAAAAGCTTTTACTAAAAAGATGTTATTTGGCATGGATATGTATATTAATCATGCCGAAGTTGTAAAATAAAATCTGGAAAAAATATTAGTTTAGCTTCCATAAAAGTAAAAAGGGAGTATTTTTCTTCCCTAAATTGTGGCTCGACACGCACTTGGCCAATAATTTGAAATCAAATAGCGTTCATGTTATTAGTTTTTCTGCATTTTAAATCTAAAATTATGTTTCTAAAATCGAAAAAGTGATACTATTTTGCAACATTATATTTTATGAACCGTATCGAACAATTTATTTTTGATCCAGTCATCTACCCACGTAACTTGTTTTAGCGTTGCATAACTATCGATAGTTTGTCTATCGATAGTTTACCTTACAACAGTCACAATATTAATGGTATCGAATATAAAAATAGTTATTTTATTTTTATTTATTTATTTAACTTTATTACAAATGTTATCATCATTTCAGCTGCACAACGTCCACTGCTGGACATAGGCCTCTCCCAAAGATTTCCAAAATGACCGATCTAGAGCGGCTTGCATCCAGCGCCTTCCAAATGTTATAGGCGGACTTAAAGCCATAGGCTTTATCTACCAGTCAACCCACTGGTGATGCCGAGAATAAGAAGTCTTTAGAAGGAGGTGCAAAATACGTAATTTTGAAAGATAATATTTAGTAATATAAATAATTAAATATATTTTATAAATAAAATAATATATATCAATAAACTTACATTCAAAATATACATAGATAGATATGATAACCAATACATATACTACATAATATATATTGTTTGTATTATATGTGACAGTTTCTGAAGATAATGTGCTCGCACTGCACTTTTATACGCTACACGAGTACGATCTCCTATCAGTAGCATCGATTGTCAACAGTTTGAAATACTATTGATGAAAAGTAAAATTATCGATAGTATATCGATACTGTAACTACTATTTGTGTGAAAAACTATCGATGGCTAAATTTACCATCGATATTACAATATTATCGATATTAGATAATACTATCGATAGTTCTTTATACAAATAGTACCTTTATTATCAATACTATCGATACAATCGACAGTATTCATTAAAAACTATCGATATTGTTACAGTTTTCCAAGGTCACGATAGTATCGATAGACTATCGATATTATATACTATTGCTTGCAACACTAACATGTTGGAAACGAGCGGATCGGCTTGGAAAAAACCAATAGCCACTAGGGGTGACAAAAGCCGTTTTTTTCCGATTTTCCCGATTCATGCCGACTCAGCATTCCCTAATAGGCAAATAGATTGCGTTGACGAAGTCTCGAGACTCCGCGACTCGGGGTCGGCGCTTATTAAAAAACTGGCAAGCGTGTTGGAGTTTGTTTAAAGGGTTCCGATTCTTGAAAGTTTATAATGAGAACCAGATGATTTGAGTGTTGCTCAATATTCTTCATTTATTTATTGTACATATCACTTGAATTCGGTTAAAATACACTTTTATCTTGTCATTTTAACTTTTACAAGAAAATTCGTGAATAAACTTCTTGTAAAAGTTGGATAGATATTAGATATGTAGGGCCATACGTTTTTATTTTAAAGAAATATTGTTTACGACAAAAGTTATTAGAATCTCAATATCCATATTTTTTAATAAAAAAAATAGGTACTTCAAGCGTTTAATTTATTTAAGTTAAATTGAACCGAATTACCGAATTGAATGACACAAAAATTGCCTTATTTCGATAAGATATTTATATGACTTTGTATGCTTAAGGGTCCCCCGACCCTAGACCAAAATACAACTTTCCATACAAACGTAGTCTACGTTTTATTTCAATACGACATGTCCGATTTGGGCAAAATTTTGTAATTTCAAAGATATTGCAATTATCTAGGTTTATAACTAGTTTCCGACTGTAAAAATATGAACTTGAAATAGAATATAGTGTTTTATATCATTTTTGACCATTAGTATGGGAAACTTCTAAATCGTTATATTTTCTTTCCAGTTCATAATTTTAGTATAGGAAACCAGTTATAACCCTAGATAATTGCAATTTCTTTACAATTACCAATTTTTACCGGAATCTGACATGTGGTTTCAAAATTAAACGTGTACTACGTTTGTATGGAGAAGTCTAGGGTCGCCGGACTCTTAACGGCGCAACACAGTGATACTTAATTTTTATGTACCTAACACCCATTGTATCTGTAATTGACAAAATAAATGATTATGATTATGAAGATTTAGGGGGTGCAAACGTAATCGCCCGAAACAATATTTCAGAAGGAAAAAATAGGCAAACGCCTCTAGGGCTTGCAACTCTCTCTATCGCACTATACGGGTCGGGAGGCAGAGCTGTGTAAAACAGATATATTTTTTGCAAATACCTACTCGCGATTGCGTAATGCACGGTACTATACAATCCTCTTAAACGATTGCTGAATCTTTACGTCCGATTTCCCCTAAGCACCACGGACCCCTAAAAAATGTCCCTGTTAGCTGGATCAAAGTTTTTTGCTAGTCATTTGGACGGCTTGTAGTTGGGATAAAAAATGTCGTTAGTGTAATGGAGTCTCCACCCTAAATGATCTTGTTTTATTCAGAAAATAGGTATTCGTATCCCAAGCTATAGATCTATTAAATGAAGTATGCTACCTACGACAAGGTATTCTCTTCCTGTGACAGCTGATGACGTAGGTGGAACTTGCCTACGTCATCAGTTTGATGTGTTGCCACTGTGTGAAATTGAATTACCCGAGCGTAATGCATTTTTGAACTTTATATACCAATTCCTAATTATTAATCCATTATATCAATTTATAAAATATTGAATTGATGAATCACGCGAGATACTAAATAGCTATGTTACTTAATATTTTATTTAATATTCATGACCTGATTGAGAAAGTCCTTAAATTTACTGAAAAGAACAATAGTGGGAACACTTATCGTGACGTAGTCAAGTTCCATCTCGGGAAGAGAATACCTTGTTTTATTATACGTTAAGATTTTTTTTAAGGCGAAATGGTAGCAGGTATGGCCCCCTCGTTTAAAATAAATTGTTAAAAAGTAAGGATAGTGATAATTAAAAATTTGTAGCCAACAATCTGTAGAAAGACCTTTAAATTATTTTGTGAATAAACTTTGAATGTATTATTGATAATCCGCCTTTTTAAAACGAGTTCTCTCGCCAAAAGTGGCTGCTTTTGGCGAGAACTCGTTTTAAAACTAGGCGGCAATTACTTTATAGTCCAAAAAGTTCTGTCGGACTTATTAGGGATCATCATAATCATCATCATCATCAGGTCTTTTTGTCTCCACTGCTGGAGCACGACCCTCTCTGTACTACCAGAGCCACACTTGGCCAGATCAGCCAGAGGACTTGGCCTACACTCTCCTCGCGGCTAACTTCTCAGTAGGAATAACAATGTTTATTTGCTGGGCAAATTGAAAAAACCCCGACTTTTAAGAACGCCATCTAGTGATGTGTAACGGAATTACATATTCCAATTTGTATCCGTAGCGCCATCTATTAATTGTAAGGCAAATAAATATAACCCGACAAGTGTTAATCCCTTATAAGTTTTAAATGGCAGAACTGATTTTCATTAAATATAACAAGGAACTAAAAAATTCGATCAAAATCGGTCCATTCGTTCCAGAGCTACGATGACACAGATAGACAGACTTTTTCGACTTTTTCGCCGGGGGTTAAAAAAAGTGATGTAAAATTGTTAAGTGAATGCGTAAAATATACAGATTCATTCATAAGTACTACGTCTAAAAACAAATGCTTTCACTTCTTAGATATACTAATCTCACCCTTATTTCTATTGACTTAAAGCCTAACCCCCTCAATGCCTATAAACATTTTTGGACATTATCTCTCTACCCTCATACTCTATGACCGTTGCAGGCTCCATAAATCATTTACGTATCCGCGTCTGTGGTTAATAGCCTGTAAGAGATTTCTCTATGGTCCTGCGTTTGTGAAGGTGACAAATTATGTTTGTTTTACCCGACTGTTAAAGACAGGAGGGTAGTGAGAAAGGTGTCCGTCAGGATGAACGGTCACTAAACGTATATTACATTGAGCGTATGCCTAAACATTGCTTCCTTATTGCTTCTCTTTGCTTCCGATTAAAATAGAATTGCTTCCATCGTAAATTAGAAGGAATGAAACATTTTTTGGGTGACTGTTCATTCTGACATCTGAGTGGCCGGTCACCTAGCCGTAGTGTCTTTGCTACGTGGAATTAATAAAATCTTCATAAGCCAATAATTGCTGCCCATTTGCTTCCTTCAAACGTAGTATACGTGATTTTGAAATTATGACGGGAAAAGACGAAAAAAGAAAAAATATATATAACGCGTCCGGTTCCTGTCAAAATTAGATGAGCAATTATGTTATTAAGGAAAATAAACTAAACGGCCACCAAGGTTTCTGTACAAATGCATAGTTTTTAGATTTTTCTCGTGTGTATGTCCCCAGCGGAAAAGTTTCGAATATTGAATGTTGACTATTAGATCTTTAGTTTAAAGCTGCCTTCAAATGTTTATCGATTAATGAAATTTGTGTATTCAGTAAGTTTTGAGAAATTCGCCAAAAACATATTCCGCCAGGGAAACGTTTCTCTGGCGGAATTTTGTCAGGGATCCAGAATTCAATTAGCTGAGCAATTAATGTATCAAGAGACAAATGTTTATGTACAAATAGACTTTGTATGTCATAGGCCTCCGAAGTTATTCAAAATTCCGCTGGGGAAATGTTTGGCCTTTTGCTAGATCTCACAAACGATTTGGAATACGGTCTTGATTTTTTTACACACATTGCTATTCATTTGTTTATAACGTCTGTAAATACAGAATCCAAATAAACACAACCACTTACGAATAATAAATATAAACATAAAAGTAGGTATTTTGGTTCTAGTGGCTTAACTAAAGGACATAGGGAAAAGGTTTGAATGTCGATTTATGTATTAAAACTGCCTCCAACATCTAAGAAAGTACGATTGTAATAGAGTAAGTATTAAAAAAGATACAACAAAAAATAATGTCCCACTGACATCATGATTTTGAATCTGTGTATTAAACGAGTTTTATATTAAGTTTTAATGTGTTAATTCAACTATCCATATTCCAAAAATTAGCTTAATCCAATTAGTAATAACGGAAATATAGTAAAAAAACAGCGACACTTAAAACATAAAATAGCGACCGCTTCATAACAATTGCTGTCATTCCAAACATTACATTGTAATACCACTATAAATGTGGTACAGTTAGGTACACAAGTCTTAGTAACTGTAAAAATCTTTAAATTGTTTGTAGTTATTTGTGTTATTCCTGGCTAGAAGGAGACTTTATACCTCTCTTACACCTGCCGTACAGCAGCAATGTTTGTGTTTTGATGGAGCGTTGAGGGAAGAGAGTGTAATTGTGTAATTATAATTGGGTAGTCAACTAAAATATATAAAAGTGTTAAAGGTGATAAGTCATAAGACCTTTAATCGAAAATATAGACAATTTTAAGAAACTAAAATGAATAAAGAAAATCTACGTTTTATCAGGATTTTTTTATTTAATTTTAAACATTACACCGGAAGTAACGACACACATCAATTAAATCGATATTTACATTTTTCCCATGCCTACAGTAAAAAAAAACAATGACATCTGTCAACTGTCAATGTCTACTGTTTAAATTACCGTCGTTATGTTGGTTGTTGTCAAGTTGTTGTGTTGGTAGATGACAGTGACAGTGACATATAATACAGTGGTGCGATTTTTGAAACATGGAGTCACTAAACAAAATTTTTTTGTATGGAAAAACCAGTCGTTTAGGTGACACCGCGTTTAAAAAATGGCGCTTCAGTACAGTACTGAAAGTGGAAATTGCCAACATTACTCAAAAAATCTTCATTGTGACGTTACTTCCTCAAATATGCTTGACCTTGCTTGAAAATGAAGGTCAATGGGATTTTTGCAAATATCTAAATAAGTAAGACCTTGAGACCTTAAGAGGCTATTCCTCGAAAAGGATCGCGAATCAGATCTTTTTAAAAATTACTTGACAACCCTTGTGAGTATTGTGTAGACTTTTCGATAGATAGCATTACTGCAATTATAAATAAAATAAACTAATCGTCATTAAACTCAAGAAAAAGAAATGAATTATAATAGTATTAATTTTGTCGCGTCGTAGTACCTTAACATTCATTCCTACTTCAAACAAACCTACTATCCTCAAGCGTCCGTCCCGTCCCCACTCGACTTTAAACCTTATTCACGTAAATTAAAGTCTACTTTTATATGCCGGCTGCGCCGCTCAGCTGTATCTGTTACTATTAGTTTTGATACTTTGAATAGCATTAATTTCAGGTCTAATACACGTATTAGACCTAGGTTTTACGGTATTTTTATACGTTTACACACTAGATTTCCCCTAAAGGATATATATTGATTACGTGACCAAAACCTGTGCCCGAGCGTGGTATTATAGAGAAAATAAACTATTCCGAAACACGAGAATATTCTTATAGCTGTCTACACTTCACTTCGTAATTCGTTCGGTCAGCTGATCCGTGTAGGAAAATACGACCTATGTAGGAAAAAAAATAAAACATATTTTCAGTATGCTTATATGCCTACGTATAACTATACATATAGGTTAGTAAATTAATTTTTTTGAACATCATAATCATCATCATCTTAGCTGCATAACGTCCACTGCTGGACATAAACCTCTCCCAAAGATTTCAAATTTTCAATTTTTATGACTGATTAGATCTTAATAATAGGTACTTAAGATGTATTAAATGATCCAACTTTAATGTATTGTGTACCAATTCCAGTTGTATTGTATTGTGTGGGTCTGTACCAATTCCAGTCAGTAATATTGCATCAGCTATTTGTACTAAGCAGTCGCTTTTTCATAGCCATCCGAAATTGGTCGGTTTATAACAAAGTTTTAAGTGTCGCTAGTTTTTTTACTATATTTCCTTTTCCTAATTGGATTAAGCTAATTTTTGAAATATGGATAGTTGAATTAACACATTAAAGATTGGAATTAGTTAAAACTTGTCACATAATATAAAACTCGTCCAATACACAGATTCAAAATCATGATGTCAGTGGGACATTATTTTTTTGTTGTATCTTTTTTAATACTTACTCTATTACAATCGTACTTTCTCAGATGTTGGAGCAGTTTTAATACATAAATCGACATTCAAACCTTTCCCTATGTCCTTTAGTTAAGCCACTAGAACCAAAATACCTACTTTTATGTTTATATTTATTATTCGTAAGTGGTTGTGTTTATTTGGATTCTGTATTTACAGACGTTATAAACAAATGAATAGCAATGTGTGTAAAAAAAATTAAGACCGCATTCCAAACCGTTTGTGAGATCTAGCAAAAGGCCAAACATTTCCCCAGCGGAATTTTGAATAACTTCGTTGGCCTATGACATACAAAGTCTTTTTGTACATAAACATTTGTCTCTTATGATACATTAATTGCTCAGCTAATTGAATTCTGGATCCCTGACAAAATTCCGCCAGAGAAACGTTTCCCTGGCGGAATATGTTTTTGGCGAATTTCTCAAAACGTACTGAATACACAAATTTCATTTATCAATAAACATTTGAAAGCAGCTTTACACTAAAGATCTAATATAGTCAACATTCAATATTCGACACTTTTCCGCTGGGGACATACACACGAGAAAAATCTAAAAACTATGCATTTGTACGGAAACCTTGGTGGCCGTTTAGTTTATTTTCCTTAATAACATAATTGCTCATCTAATTTTTGTCAGGAACCGGACTCGTTACATATATTTTTCTTTTTTCGTCTTTTCCCGTCATAATTTCAAAATCACGTATACTACGTTTGAAGGAAGCAAATGGGCAGCAATTATTGGCTTATGAAGATTTTATTAATTCCACGTAGCAAAGACACTACGGCTAGGTGACCGGCCACTCAGATGTCAGAATGAACAGTCACCCAAAAATGTTTTATTTCTTCTAATTTACGATGGAAGCAATTCTATTTTAATCGGAAGCAAAGAGAAGCAATAAGGAAGCAATGTTTAGGCATACGCTCAATGTAATATACGTTTAGTGACCGTTCATCCTGACGGACTTGTAACTTATAACCATGTCCGGTTCTAAACCATTTGACGGATATAGGTGATATTTATAGTACGAGCGAGAAAAAAAACCGGGACGCCGATAAAACGATTTTCGAAACTTAAAAAACGAGTTCTATGTACTAAATAATTACAAAACAGCAGAGAAAATCTCTTTATATTGGAACTTAGAAGCCAAAAAAAAAAACTAAACAATTGATAATCATCATGAAAACTTTTGACTTTAGAACTTTTTGACAGTCAAAAAGGCGGGAAGATTATTCTACCAAAATATTACAATGTGCCAGTGTCACACTTCTTCCTTATGACACTTACCTCATGGCTACACATGTGCAAACTACCATATGTACAATAAAAAAAAAAACTATTTTAGCGCGTCGCTGACAGATATGATGTGGTATAGTATATGACAAATCCATAAAGTACCAAGACAAATCTACCTATTAAGTTTTATAAGGGAGATAACCCGCAATGAACCGATTGCTGATGGGGTAAAAAGGTTCTCGAATGACGGACACGCACTGGCAGGCGAAGAGCCTCCTCTTTGCTTGCCACCGACCGACAAGTTGATCAGACGACCTGACCAAGGTCGCTGAAAAGCGCTGGACGCATGTCGCTCTACATATATTGGTCACTTTAGAATAAAAGCTTGGACAATAAAAAAATCTTTAAAAAACGTATTTAAATACAATGATACCGACAAGAACTCTGCTCTTAAATGTAGAAGAAGTATTAAAATAGATACCTCTTTTTGCATTGGAGGTTAAAACGGTAGGTAGACTCGCAAAAATCTATAGAAAAATATCTCAAGCAATTTAATTCACATTTCACTTCAAATAACGCCCAAAAATAGCTCCATAAAATACAAATCGGTCCGAAAACGATTGCAAATCACAAAAATTACTTTTCGTTCAGGGATGGCAGTGATTTTTTCCGATTTCATTACGGTGCGCGGGAAAAACCGCCATTACTAACTTTGACATAAACTTCTGTTGTTTATGGTCCGCGTAATGGCGGTCGCAGACTTGGGCTATAACTTTGCGGTGTATAATTTTAATGGGTATGACTTTATCAGTTTTTGGGGGCTGGTATTTAATTACCTCTATAAGTGCTGGTCCAAAATCAATTCATCATTTCAGCCGCATAACGTCCACTGCTGGACATAGGCCTCTCCCAAAGATTTCCAAAATGACCGATCAAGAGCGGCCTGCATCCAGCGCTTTCCAGCGACCCTGGTCAGGTCATCTGACCACCTTGTAGGTGGGTGCCCTACGCTTCGCTTGCCAGTACGCGGTCGCCATTCAAGAACCTTTTTGCCCCATCGGCCATCGGTTCGTCGCGCTATGTCAAAATCAAAATCAATTGATCTTTAACAAATATTTGTATGTACACTTTTTTCACGTTTTCACAAAAAGTTTAAAAAAAAAATACAGTATTCGTTTGACCGACCGCTGATTTGGAAAGCTGATTTTTTTTTCGTTTTTCGTCAATTCTTTTGGGATGTTCAGTATCATGGTTAGAACTTGCTTCAAAAAGGCTAGTGGTTAAAAAGTCACCCTTTGATTCAGTCTATGATATCTTAGCAAAAATCTGAAATTAAATCTACAGATAGTTGGTATTTTTAAATGCCTTTGCATTCTGTTTTGATAGTTCCCGTTAGCGTGTTCAATCAAGTTACACGAAACCAAAATGTTTGATGGCACGACTGGTACGGGCCGTTATACGTCAAATCAACAAAACTTCGTAATAAAATACTTACAAAATTAACATCCTTCCCTAACTAGACGTTAACAGCGTCATTTACCTGCAAAAAGAAAAAAAAATTTAAATATTTGTCACGCCATCTATGAGCATCGAAACGAAAGTAAGGTTCATTTTTAAGTCGAACTTATAATAGTACAACGCCCCTCCGCGAGATGTCGCTGTACACAATAGCCTACTTCTTGAGTAATTGTGTTTTATTGATTTAGCGGGTGGCACGAGACAAGGGTGGCAATGTCAGAAAGACAATCTAAGTACATTTGGAAGCGAATTTGCTGTTATCGAGTACCAAAATTATGTATTTTCTTTTATCACCCCGGGGGGATTGATTTTCGCTTTACGCGTGTTCCATTTTCGAATGCGGCCTTTGTTTTTCTGTGTTGCTAGGTTATGGATATAATTTTCCTCAACGTTGATAAAAAATGACACGTTATCGGGAAAAAAGGTTTCGTTGACAAAATGGATGATAGATTAAAAAAGGTTTATGAATCGGAAGACTTTGCGTGTGGTTTTCCTTAGCAACCATTTTATGTTTTGTTTATTTTCTTGCGTGCCTTACAGTTCATAAAAATGCAATAACTATAACGTAACAAAAACATAATTTTGTGGTTATGTTCTTATGTGATTTCATTTAAAAATAAAACAAGAGTATATTTTAGCCTCGAAGTCTAGCTATTTCAAATACTTAAAAAGCACTTATAATTTTTAGTGAACGATGTGGTTGGCATACATTGAGAGAGGCCTTCTTCTTCTCGTGTGTGTTAGTGACTAACACTAGTGTCAGAGTTTTTAAACCGCCTTAAAGGCCTCTGACATGGTTATAGGTAACGACCAATGTCAAAGACAGTGACCGGGACCGACGGCTTAATGTGCCCTCCGAAGCACGGATCATTTTACTTATCGGACAATCAGGTGATCAGCCTACAATGTCCTAACCAAACTAGGACCACAACACAAAGTCGTTGCCCCCGCCAGGAATCGAACCCGCGACCTCCGGGTATGAGCCGAACACTCTAACCACTACACCACGGAGGCAGTTCGGCAGAAGAAGAAGAAGAAGAAGAAGATTATGGTGAAGACTTGTAACTTTTAGTAACATAATTTACAAAATGTAGTAATTTTATAGTTAAAGATACAAAAATTATGAAAAAAGAAACACAGATAATTCAGCGAAAAAGATTCAGTTCGTATTTCTAATATAAAACAGTTTGAACTTTGGCTCTGTTCACATTATGAGGAGCAATGACATGTCTATATCTTTTAATGAAATGACCTTAAGAGTCCCCCGACCCTAGACTTCTCCATACAAATGTAGTCTACGTTTAATTTTGAAACCACATGTCAGATTCCGGTAAAAATTGGTGATTGTAAAGAAATTGCAATTATCCAGGGTTATAACTGGTTTCCTATAGTAAAATTATGAACTGGAAAGAAAATATAACGATTTAGAAGTTTCCCATACTAATGGTCAAAAATGATATAAAACACTATATTCTATTTCAAGTTCATATTTTTACTGTAGGAAACTAGTTATAAACCTAGATAATTGCAATATCTTTGAAATTACAAAATTTTGCCCAAATCGGACATGTCGTTTTGAAATAAAACGTAGACTACGTTTGTATGGAAAGTTGTATTTTGGTCTAGGGTCGGGGGACCCTTAATGGGGCAAATGACCAAGGAGACACCGTAGCCAAACACTGCAAAAAATTATTTTAACTAAACTAGCTGTACCCGCGGGCTTCGTTCCCCGTGGGAATTTCGGGATAAAGAGTACCTTATGTCCTTTCCCGAGTCTTAAACTATATCCATGCCAAATTTCATTCAAATCGGTTAAGTAGTTTAAGTGTAACCAACAAACAAACAAATATACAAACTCACTTTCGCATTTATGATATTAGTAGGATTAGTAGGATAGGATAGGATTATACTTATAGTATTATACTATATGACATTAGTTAAAAGGGACTGTAAACAAATTGATTTATAGTCTTAAGCAAAATTAATGTTAGGAGTATGATTTTGACAGGGGTCCAACTATTTCAGTATCATCATTGTAGGTTGCTGTACCTCTCTCATTTCTATACGCAAAGAGTTTTTGCCTCAGAATTGGCACACTTAAGTATTTTTTTATTTCAAGGTAGGTATAAATTTGTACTTAATTTTTTGTGCAACATCAAAAAAATACTGCGATTTTGAACGACCACTGCTGGCAAGAAATTTCAAATTATAGTGTGGTATTTTATTGGAACGAAGTTCCTTATCGTGCGTTGCGAAAGGGGGCTAGACGAAAAAAATTAAAACCAAAAGTTGTAACGACACTTTTTGCTATAAGATAAGATAAGATAAAATTTCTTTATTGCACCAACTAAATATGACAATAATCAAAAGTACAATTCAAATATAGTAGGTACAAAGGCGGACTTATCACTAAAGTGATTTCTTCCAGCCAACCTTTGGGTAAAGAAGACTATAAAAGATGTGGGGGAGTTGGCGCAGTTGTATTACAGTGTAGAAAAATACAAGTACCTATACAATTAAATAATAGGAGTACATACTATAAAATATAAACGAACAATAAAGTAATATAAAATGCATAAACTATAAAATTAATACATACGAACATTAAGGAAAGTAAATAAAAAGTAGCCAGTGAAAAGAAAAGAAGAAAAGAGATATTAGTCAGAGCTAGAGGAAAGGTAATGAGACGTCACTAAATCTTTAAATTTTTTCAATGACTGTACTTGGCTATGCTATAGTTGTAAGCCGTGCGGCGTGGCGTGTTTCTCTGTCTGCCTCTCTCTCTCTCCTAATTAATCGAAAGGAACTTCGTTCCATCCAGGTGTCCTTTGACACCTCTCAAGTATTTTTGAATTATAGTGTGGTATTTTATTTTTATTAAGAACTTAGCGAGAGAAAGAGAGATATGGAAAGCACTCCACCGACAAGAGCCCAGCTCTTAAATATAAGAAGAAGATTTTATTTTTATTAAGAACTTAGCGGAAGAAAGAGAGACATGGAAAGCACTCCACCGACAAGAGCCCAGCTCTTAAATATAAGAAGAAGATTTTGTTTTTATTAAGAACTTAGCGGAAGAAAGAGAGACATGGAAAGCACTCCACCGACAAGAGCCCAGCGCTTAAATATAAGAAGAAGATTTTATTTGTCAGAAGGAAATGCGTACAATTTATAGGTCTTTTTAATAAGCTAGCGGCAAAAGAAACAAAAACAAGCTCCCGTGGGGATTGTAGGATTTTCCGATAAATAGAAAATATCTTAATTATTTAGATTACGTCTTGTTAGCATAAATTAATAGAAAATTAGTAACTTTTTACTTAATTTAATAAAACCTATCCTACTAATATTATAAATGCGAAAGTAAGTTTGTATATTTGTTGTTTTGTTACCTCTTGACGCTTAAACTACTAAACCGATTTGGATGAAATTTGGTTTGGATATATATAGTTTGAGACTCGGGGAAGGACATAGGGTAAGTACTCTTATCCCGAAATTCCCACGAAGAGCGAAGCCCGCGGGTACAGCTAGTACATGATAAAGCCAAAAGCGAGGCGAAGGGCGAAGCCCTATTAAATAAAGTACAAGTTTTTAAAGGGGTTGTCTATTGTATAGACGACTTCCGTGGCGTAGTGGTCACCATGCTAGTCCGCCACCCAGAGGTCCCGGGTTCGATTCCCGGTCAGGGCAAGTTGGAAAATGGCCTTTTTCAAATTGTCCTGGGTCTTGGATGTTTATCTATATATGTATTTGTTATAAAATATAGTATCGTTGAGTTAGTATCCCATAACACAAGTCTCGAACTTACTTTGAGGCTAACTCAATCAGTGTAATTTGTCCCTATATATTTATATTTATTTTATTTATTTATTTTATCATAATTTCAACAACATGTAATGAATGAATGCCTATTTTTTGCGTTGAAAAGATAATAATCATAAGGACAATATAAGTTTATACAAGTTTTTCATTTGACTGGACTTGCCCTTTCCATATATGTAGTTTGTGTAAAATGATCTAAATATATAAATATAAATATATAAATATATATAGGGACAAATTACACTGATTGAGCTAGCCCCAAAGTAAGTTCGAGACTTGTGTTATGGGATACTAACTTAACGATACTATATTTTATAACAAATACATATATAGATAAACATCCAAGACCCAGGACAATTTGACAAAGGCCATTTTCCAACTTGCCCTGACCGGGAATCGAACCCGGGACCTCTGGGTGGCGGACTAGCATGGTGACCACTACGCCACGGAGGTCGTCCTATATATATTTTAATACCATTTATAGATTTTTGTTCTCGTAATTTCAATGATGGAGCTAAATGGAGAATCCTCCATTGTTCTCTTCTCTGTCATCGTTTATTTCTTTTTAGTCCTGAAAGCTGTATAGCTGGCCTTTCACTAATTTGACTCCTTTCACTAATTTGATTCCTTATTTCACCTTCTTGCCCTCGCATCACACTAAAATACCTTTGAGGCTCTATTTGCTTTGAGCTACAAGACCTAATATGATTGTCTGTCCAATTAGGGACAAAGACGAGCTCGTAAGTAGTCTGAAAATGTATAACACAAAAAAAGGCAAAAAGAAACCCAATTTATAGCCCTTTTTAACGAGCGAGCGGCAAAGAAGCAGCCACACGCTCCCGTGGGGCTCGCCTGATTTCCCGCGCAATGGATTTGCTTCAAATCGCAACTGTCTCCTTTAATGAATCGATGGGTTTTGGTTTTAACAATGTCTGAATGAATATGCGTCGATTTGAGGATCGAATATAATTGCTATAGTTTAGTCGCTTTTTTTAGAGTTAAATTTCGATTTAAATTTAGATGTTAATTGTTTGTTTTAATAGTATTACAGGATGTTAGTTTTAAATAAATCTATCAAACCGAAAAAAAAGTTTAGTCTTATGTATATTTATAGTTTAATCTAGTTTAATTTAGTATATATTAATTGGTAACATCTACTATTGTATATTGAATTTTTATCATGAATAAAGATGTCCTGATATTATTATTTTGCATCTATATATAATTGCAAATATCTCATAAATGTATTTTCTCAATATATTATACTTCGGGATTTTAATAATATTATGCAGCAATGATGATGTTGATGATGAAAAACAGACATGGTGAAAAATCTAATTTGAACGCAAAAACGACGTATTTTTCAGTGTTTCCACCTCAGACGCGTTTACCCCTTAATCGGGTAATTTGTACGCGCGTTGACACGTTACACGTGTGCCTAATGAGAAAAATATTCTAATCCGATCACCGTACATTAATCATCCGGCCGCCCCGTCGTCCGGTCCGGTTTACGTGTCGTTAATTTTTGCCACCTGCCGCCGGATCAACGTCACACGTTGGTTTAATGATTGATTTTGAAATTGGTTTGCAACCCTATTTTCCAGGGACCGAAAAATATTTCTACGTTGAGAATAACAAGTCTTTCTTCCTAATGGGGAATGCAAAGCCTAGGGTTTGTGAGACCATCAAGGCAGCAGCATTTTGATCACTTTAATTTGTCAGACTAGCATGGATGATTAAAATAATATTCGCTCGGACGTAGACAAAAAAATATTTGGCTCACTGGGTGATTGTTAAAAAGTATGGTTTACGTATTTTTTTTTTCTGATTAGCAAACAATGACGAAGATACAGCGCAATTAAATTTCGCGTGACGTCACGATCAGGAACGATTTTCAACAGAAGACATCGAAACTTCGAAGCGCTGTATCTTAATAAATAAACGAAAAAATATGTGTCAATTATTTCTGGTTAATACAATGTCCTTTTTAATTAAGTACAAATATTTTAAGAGGTGATTCAGTCCATCATTTCTAACAACTATTCTCAATAAATGTATATCGAAATACGAAAAAAAAAATTTCATTTTCCATAGTAATGATATCACGTGACTACTTCAATTCATATGAGAACATAAAAATTTTTTATACATTCATTAGGCAAATTTGTTCAAAATGATGGACTGAACCACCCCTTAAAATATTTGTACTTAATTAAAAAGGACATTGTATAATTGACAAGACAAAATTAAAATTAAAAAAAAACCTACTTAGTAACCTCCATAACCCTATTAATTTACGCGTTCCTAAATAACTAAAACTAGTCCAAACATGGCTTCTAACGCTAACACAGCACAATAGTGGCTAATTAACATTTACAGTCCAAGTCTGCAAATACTGGGACTGTATTGACAGATCGTAAAAGGGTGTGCGCAAGTCGATAGTTACGGTATCGGCAAAGATAATATATTTTTCTACTCCTGTACTGTTATCTGTCTTTTAAATGGTTCTGAACACGAATATAAGAACATTGATAATATGATTGCAGAAAAAAGTCTATACTCTATGCCTCATAATAGCACATGTGTCGTTATTTCACTAAAACGATACACCTAGCCATAGACCAAAAACATTTTTTTCTATAGATTTACCATACTGCCAACATAAGAAAAAAATGTTTTTTTAACATAGTCACTAAAAAGACGTGAATTAAAAAAAAAGTTTACCATAGATACCATATAGATCAGTACTTGTATATTTTAAATCTGATTTACCAAACATATGTACGTCAAACATTTTCATATTTTCTTTGTTTGTTTTGTATTTTATTTAGTAAATGTAGTCGTAGAAAAAGTATTGTATGCAACGTTGTATAAGTACGTCAAAAAATGCTCGATGGCGTCTCCTTACGATGCTCGCCAAGGCTCGCATCGTAATCTGCGCCACTCCCATTTTTTGACCGTTATTATACAGCTGTTGCATAAAATACTATTACTAACGTAACGTTGTAAGTATCGATAACTGCGGTGTTGTTAAGTTTTAAATATGCCTGTAGCTTTTTTTATTGCAAGGTAAGCCTTACGAGGTTATCGTAAATAAATATTAGATATTGCGGTCCAGTCAATTGTATAAAAAAAATGTTTTTTTGATCGCAATTTCGTACACCATTACAGCTTAGCGCTGCCATTTCAATGGCCCGTCTCGTCTGTATTTTAAAAAAATTACATATATCAGAGGTGCTTTTTTTCAAACGTGGAGTCACTAAACGAAAGATTTTTTGTATAGGAAAACCATACGGTAACGTAAACGGCTGAACCGATGTTAATCAAATATACTTAGCTAAGAAACACAGCTTTTTTTTGCTTTAAATAAAAAACACTATCGAAAGCGCTACGATGCCACCGACTGACACACAGACAGATAAACGTTAGCGTCAAACTTAAAACACCTTCTTTTAGTCGGGGTAGAAATAAACAAAAAAGAAATCGTCTTCATATCGACATTTTCTCATCAATACCTGTCCTGTCACATTGATAGGTCATCCCCAGCCCCACAGACTATAAAGTCACAACGTCTTGTAAATCGAACGCCCGATAAATATACAAAAAAAACCGTCTTCATATCGACATTTTCGCATCACTATCTGTCACATTGACAGGTCGTCCCCACAGACTATAAAGCCACCGCGTCTCATTCGGCCTCCAAAGTCAACACCGCGATTGGCTAGAGGACACGCGCGGTCGTAAACTTATAGGCTGACGCACACTGAGAGCAAGAACTACTTAGGTTTTATATAGTTTGATGACGTTTCTCCTGAAATTAAATCAATCCAGTATAATAATCTAAAAGAAAAATTTATTAAAACATTTATATGAAGTACTGGACGAAAAAAGAAAAAAAAAAGATTCATTAAAACATTTGTATGGATGTGGTGTGCCACGTGGATGATGACCAAAGAGGATAGAGATAAATAAATATATGTATAGGGACAAATTACACCGATTGAGCTAGCCCCAAAGTAAGTTCCAGACTTGTTTTATGGGATACTAACTCAACTATACTATATTTTATGACAAATACATATATAGATAAACATCCAAGACCCAGGACAATTTAAAAAAGGCCATTTATCCAACTTGCCCTGACCGGGAATCGAACCCGGGACCTCTGGGTGGCGGACTAGCATGGTGACCACTACGCCACGGAGGTCATCATTTTACTATTAGTAGATAGATTACAAGCATTTGAAATGTGGTGCTGGAGGAGAAAGAAAAAAATGAGTTGGACAGAAAAAATTACAAATGAAAAGGTATTAGAGAATGTGAGAGAGAAAAGACAAATACTACCTACATATTATAGAAAATAGAAGAGGGAAAATGTTCGGTCATCTACTACGTCACGATGCGTTCTTTAAAACAATAATGGAAGGAAAAAGAGGAAAAGCAAAACCCAGAAGAAAATTTATAGACCAAATTAAAGAAAAAATAAACGTGAAGACATATAAGGAGGTTAAGAACTTGGCGGAAGAAAGAGAGACATGGAAAGCACTCCACCGACAAGAGCCCAGCTCTTAAATATAAGAAGAATCAATTTAAAAATATTTTGACAATTAATAGTGCCATTTTTAAGCTCTACAATAAGGCCATAGACGTGGCACTAGATGTGAAGACGGTGGTGCGGGGGCGTTGGTAATGAAACACAACTGTTGGTGGAGTACTGGTCTCCCAACTTGAACTAATTTCTTGTAAGTAGATTTTAAAGATGCTTATATGTATACTATGTGTTTACGTAAATAGTTGCGTTACATGACCTTTATTTAATCTAGTATATATTTTACAATATAACATTGAACAATACGTCACACACTACGTCATGCACTATCAATCAATCAATCAATCAATCATTTATTTGTCAAACATAGGTACAATGATACATGATGATACATACATGATACAGACGAGATGTTACAATATTATATAATAGTTCGCTATGTCTTGCCATATTTAGCATACAAATATTTATAAATAAATAAAAATAGGTACATACTTTACTTAAATGTACTATGTAGGACGATTGAAGTGAGAGTTGTGTGTCGTCACATTGATTGTACTGTACAAAGTGAAAAGGACATACCCGTAATAAATCGAATCACGGGCTACAGGTACCGGGCTATAGGATCACTATAATATAATGATCTTCTTCTTCTTCTTCTTAGCGAGTCGGAATGGCGATTTTATATAGTTGTGGACCAGTGTTTGGCAACACTTACTCCTCTGTCATTTGCAGAGTTTAAATCCTCTATTGTACAGGATATTGGGCATATAACGATAATAAAATAAGAGTAAAAAAAATTACAATCCCATACAAATTGCCTGGCCAGCTGCATACTTTTGCATGGAAGTGCCGTATTTGTTTTGTTTTTGATCGTTATTTTAATGTTATTTTACTATAGTAATCTAGTATAGTCTATGGTTCGATTTATAACGGGTATGTTGTCTCTTCCACGTTGTATAAACCTTACCTCAGTGTACCTCATACTTAACGCAAAATAGTTTTCTATTACGGCAAAGGAGCAGAGCTATTCTGCCAAACTAACGTACAGCTGCGATTTTCGAAGAAAATGAGCTCAAACCAGCTACTTATGCGCCATGCGAGTTATCAAAATGGATCTACGACTATTACAATAACTTTGGAAACTCTGACACGGTTAAAATTTACACGGGTGAATTACCTTTTGATATGGGTGTTATAAGGAGAATGTGTTTTATACTTTTACTAGCTGTAGCCACGGGCTTCGCTTCCCGTGGGAATTTTTGATAAGGAGTACCTTATGTCCTTTCCCGAGTCTCAAACTATGTCCATACCAAATTTCATCAATATTGGTTCAGTAGTTTAAGCGTGAAGAGGTAACAAACAAACAAACAAACAAACAAAAATACAAACTCACTTTCGCATTTATAATATTAGTAGGAAGCAAGGGCGTCGCCAGCCGATGGCGCAGGGGGGGCAAGTTGACTTTACCTACTACAATTCATACCTTTCTCATTCGAGATATGAATGAGAAAAGTAGGTATGAATTGTAGGTAAAGTCGACAACACATGAAGCTTTTCACTTGTACTACGAGCCTTACATCTACAGCGATTGTAATATCAACAGTATCTTAGCACTATATGCATATATATTCTGTGACAGTACAGAGTCCAATGTGTAAAGCTACACGAGCACGAGCTCTTGACTATTACTATTGCAATAAAAAACTTGTAAATAAGTTATAATAACATTTATTAGAAAAATAGAATAAAAAGGAGTTTGAATTTGAATAGTGTACGAAATATTAGGAGTGGAATTGGTGAATTCATTCGAGTTTCGACGTACGGGAATGATTGTTCAAGGCTTGAACTTCAAGCAAATCAACTCAAAGACTTAGGACTTGGGTTGCATTATATTTTGGCAACTTTTTTAGAATCTCTAGGGGGGGGGGGGGGGGGCAACTGCCCCTACCTGCCCCCCCTTGGCGACGCCCTTGGTAGGAAGTAGGATTAGTAGGATAGTGGGATTAGTAGGATAGGTAACTTGTGGGACTAGAAGAAAAAAAAGTATTGTTTAGGTAGGTTTTAGGAGAAACTTTGAGTGAAAGATAGGTAACTGTTTTGACTTTCTGGAAACATATTTTGCTGATTTAATATTATGAAGTTTGAACTGGTGTTAACATAGTTATAATAAAAATTTTACGGAAACATCATGGACGTCTACAATACAAGCTACGCTTTGTGCAGGGTTCAAAAGGAATTTTACCTGTTTTCAAGTTTAATTAGCTGTAATATAATTCTTTTATTAAGGAAATGTCACAAATAAAATACAATATGTCATATAAACACTGTAATTATTTTGTCAAATAAATTTATTATTATTGTGGTGGTACGAGCCTTTCGTCAGAGCAGCCAGAGGACTTGGCCTACACTCTCCTCGCTGGCCAGACGGGTTGGAGAGGTCTCACTAATGTTTATAAGCTTTGTTTAGCTTGTATTCCCTAAGTCGCCTTCTACGACATCCACGGGAGGACTTGGAGTGGCCCTATTCTACTCTGCAGGAAACCACACGGCAAATACTCCAGATTGCAAAATAATATTGCAAATATTTTGTGTAAGTTATAATAATTCTTTGCCTATCGTGTGCCACTATATTGTATCCCTATCGACCGGGTTATATCGGGATACAGTACAATAGGCAACGATCTGCGTCTATTTTGGAATCTTCACAGAATCGGACCAACTAAAAGGCAACCTGTTATTAGTATTACGGGACTTACCGCGCTGGCATGCCATGATGAGTCGGCCAGCGACCATGATGGCAGAAGGACCGTCGAAATATCTGGCAAAAAACGTTATTAATCGCGGTAAGTCCCGTAATACTAATAACAGTAATTGTGACCGTGAAACTCTAAAATCATAAAAGGCAACCTGAAGGCTATATACTGACGTATTCATTATTGTTTGGTTTAAGCCATGAGTTTGAACCATGAAGGTTTAAACCATATCAATGTCATCATTTTCTTGTCTGTCAGCATTAATTTGTTTTTGGTAACAAATAGTATTTTATGCAATAAAATATATATAGGGACAAATTACACTGATTGAGCTAGCCCCAAAGTAAGTTCCAGACTTGTGTTATGGGATACTAGCTCAACGATACTATATTTTATAACAAATACGTATATAGATAAACATCCCAGGACAATTTGAAAAAGGCCATTTTCCAACTTGCCCTGACTGGGGATCGAACCCGGGACCTCTGGCTGGACTAGCATGGTGACCACAACGCCACGGAGGTCGTCAACAGTTATAAAAGAAGCGTCAAAAATGCGAGTGACGCTCATTTTATCCGTTTAAATTTAATTCTTGTGCTCAATTAAAGTCACTAAATATTTATAGACCGCAGACTTCTGTTTTATAAGTCTTACTCCTTAAAAAAATCCGAAAAATCTACATTCCGTGTTCATCTCCTGCCCTGTTCCCCAGTCAGACGAGTGTGTAAAAGTCTGCGGGGTGCCTCAAATCACCCTTCTCCTCATTAGAGTGGGCAGTTGGAATACCTAGCTAGCATCTATTAATATTTTGATTCCTCTTCCCACCTTCTCGCCCACCACCACGCGAAAAGTGGCTTTTGAGTCTTGCGGTCCTGGTCAAGATACAAAATGCTCTGTCTGCCCCGTTAGAGATAAAGACGAGGTAGTGTAGTGTTTTTGGAACGTAGTTCCTTATCGCGCGTTGCGAAAAGGGGCTAGACGGAAAAATTAAGACCAAAAGTTGTAACGACACTTTGCTATAGTTGTAAGACGTGCGGCGTGCGCGTGTCTGTCTGTCTCTATCTCTCTCTCGAACTTCGTTCCATCCGGGTGTCCCTTGACGCCTCTCAAGTTTTTTTTATTATTTTTATGTATTTTATTTCTTAAAATACATTTCACAATACAGGTAATCGTTAATACAGCGCAATATAAAGTTTTTCTTTAGATATTCACCGCGGGATATCATTCTATATGTTTAAAATACATGTATGCAGTGTCTATATAATAAACGACACAGAAAGCTATAGAAATGTCATCAATAAACATTAAATTTAAATAACATTGTAATTAAAGAGTGAATTATTAAAATGTATGCTAATCTGTTGATTCGGATCGTTTTTGACCGATTAATAACCTTTTAACAGTATTTAATGATAAAATTCGGTGTTAATTTGTCTCATTTGATTTATGTTTTAATTGCCCGACTGCAACAAAAAAAGAGAGTACTTTTAAACTACTAAGTTGTTTGCATGTGCGTAGGTATATTCCAGCTACATACTGAATATTTACAGTTTTCATATAGGTAGGTACAAGGTGCTTTAAGAACGAGCCCAAATTCTCACTCAACGCCACTGGTACCTATATATGTATACATCTTCATCAGGTCTTTTTTAGTCTCCCTGCAGGAGCACGACCCTCTTTGTACTACCAGAGCCATACTTGGCCAGAGCAGCCAGACTTGGCCTACACTCTCCACGCTGGCCAGACGGATCGGAGAGGCCTCATTGATGTTTATAAGCTTTGTTTAGCTTGTATTTCCTAAGTCGCCTTCTACGACATCCACGGGAGGACTTGGAGTGGTCCTATTCTACTCTACCGGAGACCACACGGCATTATTAACATTTATGTAACATAAAAGGCTATTCGATTAAGTTTGTTTAGAATTATAAGTTAAGTTTAGACTTTATGTTATTTATACAAACAACAAATAAAACTAACAAGAAGACTTCAAAAACAGCAAGTAAATTGGTTATAAAATGAGGCAGCAATTAGTATTTCAAATATGGGATTAGTCGCTGTTCGTGCGTCCATAGTTTTATGTAAACAACAGCGTTGGTTGCGGTTCGGGCGTTCTACAAAATGACAAAAAAAATGTGATCCTAAGATGGTAGCGGTTCGTGCGCTCAACAAAATTACATTATTGCAGTGGTTGCGTTTCGGGATCTCTTCGATAAACTAAGAGAGGATAGTCTATCGAAGAGATCTCTTCGATAGACTATCCTCTACCTAGACTATACGCTACCATCTTAGGATCACATTTTTTTTGTCATTTTGTAGAACGCCCGAACAGCAACCAACGCTGTTGTTTACATAAAACTATGGACGCACGAACAGCGACTAATCCCAAAAATGAGAGTGAGCGTGGCAGTGACGTCACGCGGGTGTATGTGCATCCTTTTCTTTTACTTGACAGTTTCCCCTTTCATCTGATTTTTAAAGCTTACTTATTTTTGGGCAGATTATAAAACATCTTTTTGTTTTCGGTCTCGTACCAAGTTTGTGCGTGCAACGGTGCAACAAGATTACTACCTACACATACATATCATAGATCCTACAGTACTGTTTTTAATTATTTTTGCTTTCAGCACACATTCATATTTACTTAACATATAGGTATCCTATTTACATACTTAACAGACACACGCACTTACACTATTTACACCACAAACCACATTCGCCCGTGAGTCACATCACATAAGGTCCATTGAAAACCAGCGTCGCAGTCACATTTGTGACCGCGGCACATGCTGAATGGATCTTTTTGCCAAAAAGCCACACCACGCCATGACAATGTTGCACAAAATGTACGAGGAGAAGAAAAATGATGAAATTTCATTTTTATTTTATTGTTAGATGTATTTTATTTTTTGTATTGAGTGTGTGGTATTTTTTAGGCAATAAAGTAAATTCTATTCTATTCTACCATGTTACTTTTTGATACAAATAAGAAAAAAATGAGTCAAATACCGAATTAGTCAGTTTTTTATTAATTTCATAGTTTCAAAGCTGTACTATCCCAAATTTTCACCCAACGCCCCTGGTACCTGTACATAAATCAACTGAAAGCAACCCCAAAAGCCTTCCAATGCAGATACCGAATCGATAGCCCGAGATATCTCCACCTCGCGTGGCAGTGGCGATGTTCAGAGAGCAGTGGGTACAAACCAACCTGCAAACCTCAAGGCTGCTTGTGGAGCGGAAGAATGCGACAGGAGGGTAATGTTTTGAGTGTATATGTGCCTATAGGTATATATGTTTGTTTGGCACGCTCTGCAGTTGAAAGTGGCTTTTGGGTCTTGCGGCCCTGGGCTGTGCATAGAACCGCAAGACCCAAAATGCTTTGTCTGCCCCATTAGGGATAAAGACGTGATAGTATGCATATTTGTTTGGCATGCTCTGCAGCCTAATAGCGAGAGGTTTTAGTAAGGTATCACAGTATCTTTATAAGCATACGTGATGAGCACATGGACATACATTTAATTATTAAGCAAATAATTTATTTTGACAATTTAGCGTATCACGTACTAACTGGACGTGTAGATTCAATATAACACTGTATTGTGTTTTTGTATAAATACTCTGCAATATTTAAATAAATTATCCGCTATCCCTCCCCATTAAAGCTATTTATTATTTATTTTAGCTATTTTAATATGGAGAGCCGAGAGGGAGGCCTTTGCCCAACAATGGGATCTAACGGGCTCTAAATAATAATATCCCTCCCCATGCCGGAGTGGCACGGCCTGTAGACGGTGATGGATAGAACCAGATCCAATGGGTTTCATTAGTACCTTAGAGTCGCTATATGAGGTGTCGTTATATTCGTCTTAATTGTCACTGGGTATACCAAACTTTAACATGTGAATAAATACGTGTAGTGTATATTAAAAGGTAATTTATTTTTTAAAGAAAAAGCTAGCGGTACCAGTGCTACGCAACGACGATTGATTAGAAGAAATGCCGAAAGAAACTTATTTTCACAGTCTGTCTGATGCAAAATACTCTGTCTACCCTGTTAGAGATAAAGAGGTGTTAGTATATGTATATTTTGTGTGAAAAAACATAGTTTTTAATGTAAACATTTGCAATTTCGCACATTGCATTGTAACTCGATTTGCGCTATCTCATAACAATCGATCATCCCGATGTTTAGTCGAAATCGATATGAACACGTTGGGAATGTATCGATAATTCATGTTGATGTTAACTCGATAATGGTGATATATCGACGTGTGCAATTGAATTTGTGGCATAAACTGGATATAATCAGTTGCAATGTAAATTACAATAAGATTTTTGAAAAAGATACATTTTTTATACAAAAGCTTTTAGTGTGAGGTCAAAGTAAAACCTAGATAAATGAAATAAGCCCTAACTCGACAAAGTTGCGTCGTTTTATTACTGAGTTCCATCGACCACCTTCCGTCTCCGTGATCTGACCCTAGGCATCGTCTACCATAAAGTGCTCGTCAACACAAATCAAACGAGTCCTACTCAATGAGGTTATGTTGTTTATCACTAAGTTCCGTCGAATATCTCCCGGCTCCATCATCAGAACAGCTCATTGACTTCTTAATATTGTATTGTCATCCGACTTACACAAGTGTACAAAATTTCAGCTAAATCGATTGAGGATAATTGGTTGAAAATTGTATTGCAAGATTTGGCCTAAATTTGCGCTGGAAGCAAGCCGCTCTAGATCGGTCATTATGGAAATCTTTGGGATAGGCCTATGTCCAGCAGTGGACGTTATGCGGCTGAAATTATGATGATTTGGCCTAAACATTAAAAGTAAAATCAAAGACTGATTTATATATTTTCTAATCTTATACCTTTAAACGAGCAATTCTTGTATGTATATATATTTATTTATAAATTTCTGTGATCTCGAAAACGGCTCTAACGATTTCGCTGAGAATTTGTAAATGGGGGTTTTCGGGGGTAAACTATCGATCTAGATTAATTTTATGTTTGGGAAAACGCGTGTTTTCGAGTTTTCATGCGTTTTTCTTTCCACGCAGAATATGGTCGCTAATTTCGGCGCGCCGGCCGCCATCGGCTTAGCTCAGTGGGGATGCTGACAGCTAGAAAGAGTGTTACGGGTTCGAATCCCACTCGGTGACTTACTTTTGTTTTTTTTTTTATGTTCAAGTTTATATATAATTTTTTATTTTGTACTGTTTTAAGACAAGTTTAAAAAAAATAGAAAATGTTTGAGATGTAACCGACCGAGCAAAGCTCGGTCACCCAGGTACTTAAATTTTATGAATACAAGGGTAAGGCTTGAAACATTGAAGCCTTCGAATAGTGTGACACGTGGCTTTATTGATTTCTCATCTATTCAAGGTTTCATATTTATAGATTGTAGGCTTCCACGGCAATTGTCTACAAATTATTTATCATTAGATTGATAAAGATAAGATTGAAGGCGCTGGAAGCAAGCCGCTCTAGATCGGTCATTTTGGAAATCTTTGGGAGAGGCCTATGTCCAGCAGTGGACGTTGTGCGGCTGAAATGATGATGATGATAAAGATAATGAGTGCAATGTGACTAGCAATCCGTCACTATTTACCAGACTGCGTCAGATGGTGAGTAGTAGGTATGTATGTTGTTTCTTTGGCAAAATGGTGGATATTTGCCACTTGTGGCCATTGTGGCCGTGAAGACGGAAATATGAATCAATATAGTGATGAATTGCTATCCGAATCGCCTATTATGGAGATATACTTGGATCCAGTGCTGCCTCCCTTGAAATAAATTATTTAAAAGAAAACGGGGATATTATTTAAATGTTGTCTCTTAAGGCTCTAGATAATACTTCAAACTATGCCAAAAATAAATAAATAGGTATATATGGACAAATTACACTGATTGAGCTAGCCCCAAAGTAAGTTCGAGACTTTTGTTATGGAATACTAACTCAGCGATACTATATTTTGTAACATATATATATATATATAAACATCCAAGACCCAGGACAATTTGAAAAAGGCCATTTTCCAACATGCCCTGACTGGGGATCGAACCCAGGACCTCCGGATTGGCGGTCTAGCGTGTTGTCCATTACGCCACGGAGGTCGTCTAAAAAAAAATGCTATTATCTTGTGGTACCATGGAAGACCAGCGGCATGATGTAAAGATACATCAATGCCATATGCTGAGTGGTGCCACTTTGGTGTAAAAATAGTTTGAATTATTATGGATAATGTAACTCCTGATTTTCACCAAATAAAGTACTTTTCTTAATTTCTTTCTTTTTAAAAATTTTACGTTCTCACTTTAAACTGTAAACAGTAATTTATAAAATAGCTTAAAGGGTGACACGTGATGTAGACAATAAGCGTTTCAGACAATCCTTACATAGACTGCTTGCGACTTTGAGACTAACTCATCTAGGCTCTAGATGAGTTAGTCTCAAAGTATTTTTTTTTTATTTACATGGAGAGACCAACAGCTACAAGTAATTACAATAAAAACAGAAAATAAAGCAATAATAGAGCCAATTAAAGGTTCTCACCGCTAGAAACAGTATAGAGTTCCAAATAATTGAACATTATTACACGCTACTAAAAAGAGTAAAAGTCGTAAAACTAATAGTCAAAATTTTAAATGATATCTCCGTTTTCTTTCAAATAATTTATTTCAAATCGGGGAGCACTGGAGCCCGGAAAATCATGTATCCCTCAGATTCCCATTTTGTCTATTCGGCTTTTGCGCGGTTAGAGACGCAAGAAATATGATATATGTGTACAAACATATACAGATACATTTTCACATCTATATCCCTGACGAGGTAGACAGAGCCTAGGGCCGTTAGGCCCAAAGGCCACGCTTAGCGTGGTGGTGGGCGTTAAGATGGAAAAGGAATCAAAATAGTGATGGGTTGCTAGCCGCATCGCCTATTACCATGATTTAAATCTCGCCCATTCGATCGATCGGCTCTTACGATCTGCGCGGGAAGAGAAGCAGCTAGTACATTCTACGTTTTTTCTTTTCTCCCAGACCAGCATGGAAGTTACACAAGTTAGTGTACAAACACACACTGTGACGAAGTCCGCACTGGCGCTTCCCTCCTTACCCCGCTCTCCACCCCGCGCGGCCCATATAAATACGGAGGCGTGAGGAGTCTCGTCCTCTTTAGACCACCACTGGACGCCGGGCTGCTTCAAAGCTGAGTACTTTTGGAAAACTCTTCTGGAACAACGAATCTCGTGGCTGTGAACCTACGACCCTTACCTGTGACTACTTTCGGCACTCATTGAATAATTGTTAAAAATTAAATTAAAGAATTTGGTCTTTTTAAATATTGTTTCTTTCAAAATAATCTTATCGTCACAACACATATATCATATCATTACCCTTCTGTTTGGCATCGCCGTAGCCGGCTAAAGATGAAATAAGCGACCTTTATGTTTTCGTCTTTACAAAAATTCTGAAAATAAAATAATTAGGGCAACGCCTACGTAACTCCATCGTCATAGTAACGTAATTGGAAAAGTTATTACCCATTTTACCGACGTAACCGTCACGTGTCGATTCATCCATCACATTGTCGCTTCCTTCCTACTCTTTGCTTCCTACGCAATCCTATACACGGGTTACTAAATTAGCTTTTTAATCCTATTAAGTAATATTTATTATTTCGAAAGTATGTTTTTGAGAATTTTATTTATTTATTAATTTACCAACATGGTATATGAAGTACTTGCATACAATGTTAAAATCTGCTGTGCAGTGTTATATAATAATCGCCTAAAAGTGGCATTTAATTCTTTAATTCTTCCTCTTCCACGCTAGTCTGGGAGAAAAGAAAAAACTTAGAATGTACCAGCTGCTTCTCTCCCGCGCAGATCTTAAAAGCCGATCGAGGGAATGGGCGAAAATGCGAATCAGCAACACATCACTGTATTGATTGCTTTTCCATCTTCTCGCCCACCATGACGCTAAAAATGGCTTTTGGGTCTTGCGGCCCTGGGCTCTGCATAGAACCGCAAGACCCAAAATGCTCTGTCTATCCCATTAGGGATAAAGACGTGATAGTATGTATGTATGTAATTCTTGCGGCCCAGGGGAGTTACTCCATAAACGTTTCTGCGTATCTTACTGCTTAATGTTGCTAGCGTATGACAATAAAGTCAAATTTGGTTTGACATAGAAATAGGACGTCACTATCATCCGACGTACTTATTATTTATGAATAACCCCCTGTGCTTTGCATGTTTATCGTATTCACTTCTAACGATGTTGCAATAAGCTCTATTCTTGCACACCTCCTTTCTATCATTTCATTATCTTCAATCATTTCTAAATTCAATTTTGAAATTCCAGAGTTCCAGACACATTCCTTGCTCATCATTCTGACTTATTCCTCTTTCACTTTTGATACCTAATAACATCTAAGTACTTGTAATTTCTTGTATATCTAATTAGTTCTATCTAATAAATCTATACATATCTATCTATATTTATATAATAAAACAGTAAAAAAAGTGTGTCTGTACATTAAATATATTCCCAAAAAAAAATATTGGGGGCGATGGAGACATAGTAATAGAGTGAGAATTGAAAAAAAATGTCTGTCTGTTTGTCTGTATGTCTGTTTGTCTGTTTGTACACGCTAATCTCCGGAAATACTGGACGGATTCGAATGAAACTTTTTTTGTTATATAGCTATTAAGCCTGGGCAACAGGAGGAAAATGAAACGCTTGATGCAGAACCATTATGGTCCAGCTAAACTATAAGAGATCTAAAAATTTCGCCTTAGTAAAAGTTGTTCAGCCTGATGAGCATTTTCCAGAGACATAAAGTGCACGCGAACGAAGTCGCGGGCTTCAGGTAGTAATAAATAAATAAATATATAGGGACAAATTACACTGATTGAGCTAGCCCCAAAGTATCTATATCTATACATATAATAAAACAGTAAAAAAGTGTGTCTGTACATTAAATATATTTCCAAAAAAATATCTGGGCGATGGAGACATAGTAATGGAGTAAGAAGTTAAAAAAAATTCTGTCTGTTTGTCGGTTTGTAGACACTAATCTCCGGAAATACTAGACAGATTAGAATGAAACTTTTTTGCTTTAAAGCTGTTAAGTCTGGGCAACATATACGGTATAAATTATTTTGGAAAATGGAACACCTGATGCAGAACTATAATGGTCCAGCTAAACTATAAGAAATATAATAAGCGCCAAGTGCGAGTCGGACTCGCCCATGAAGGTTTCCGTAGTAGCAAATAACATAATATAAGTCTTGTAGTATGTTTTTTTTTAATTTTTATATTTGAGTTGATTGAATGAAAGGTAAATTGCCGTTTATGATTTATGACGTATTAAAAAAAAAACTACTTACTAGATATCGTTCAAACCAATTTTCGCTGGTAGTTTTCATGGTAATGAACATAATATATTTTTTTTTGTTTTTCAATTCCCTTATTTTAGAAGTTACGAGGGGGGGACACACACTTTTTTCCACTTTGGAAGTGTCTCCCGCGTAAAGTATTCGGTTAAGAAAAAAATGATATTAGAAACCTCAATATTATTTTTGAAGACCTATCAATAGATACCCCACACATATGGGTTTGATGAAAAATAAATTTTTGAGTTTCAGTTCTAAGTATGGGGAACCCCCAAAATTTATTGTTTTTTTCTATTTTTGTGTCAAAACCTTAATGCGGTTTACATAATACATCTAATTACCAAGTTTCAACAGTATAGGTCTTATAGTTTCGGAAAAAAGTGGCTGTGACATACTGACGGACAGACAGACAGACAGACATGACGAATCTATAAGGGTTCCGTTTTTGCCATTTGGCTACGGAACCCAAAAAATGACGCCTTAGTAAAAGTTGTTTAGCCTGATAAGCATTTTCTAGATACAAAGTCTGTTCTAAAATAAATTTATTCTCTTCTTCTATTTAGTCTCTTGTTCTATGACCTCTAATATACTGATTTTATGTGGGAACCTTTACTCTTCTTCTTATCGTGTGTATTAGTGACTAACACTAGTGTCAGAGTTTTTAAACCGCCTTAAAGGCCTCTGACATGGTTATAGGTAACGATCGATGTCAAGGACAGTGACCGGGACCGACGGCTTAACGTGCCCTCCGAAGCACGGATCATCTTACTTATCAGACAGTCAGGTGATCAGCCTGCAATGTCCTAACCAAACTAGGACAACAACACAAAGTCGTTGCCCCCGCTGGGAATCGAACCCGCGACCTCCGGGTATGAGCCGAACGCTCTAACCACTACTCCACGGAACCTTTACTGAGCTGGGACAAGTGGAGTTCCCAGGAACTAAATTGCTCTGCCTGCCCCATTAGGGATAAAAACTTTTATTTTAGTGTATATAAGTTACACACACCACACCACAATTTCGAATCACCGTGCATATTTCTCTTTTATGAATCCGCTGAATTAACATGAAAAAGGCAATGACCAAGCCAATATCTGGATTAGTTTATCAACGATATCTTCTTAGTAAAATATCCCCTATGTTATCAGTAGTAAGGTCGTTAATACTGTAGCAGAGTTTGAGGAAAATCGGATGTAAACAGGGAATCGATAGAGCGTAGACAGTGCGGCGCCTGGACCCGGGTAAATGGGTAGGGATGTCGGTCTGTCACTATAATAAACATTTTTATACAATACTAGCCGAAGCCCTCGACTTCGTTCGCGTGGACTTTGTCTCCGGAAATGCTCATCAGGCTGAACAACTTTTTCTAAGGCCTCATTTTTATATTTCTTATAGTTTAGCTTTATAGACTTTATATAAAAGAAAAATTTAACGTGAAAACATTTAAGGAGGTTAAGAACTTAGCGGAAGGAAGAGAGACATGGAAATCACTCTACCGACAAGAGCCTAGCTCTTAAATATAAGAAGAAGAAGAAAAAGATAGTTTAGCTGGACCATTATGGTTCTCTTCCCATTTTTCATTCCATCACTTCTATCAGATGTTTCATTTTCCAAAATAAATTATACCCTATATGTTGCCCAGGCTTAACAGCTATATAAAAAAAAAGTTTCACTTGAAACCATCTAGTATTTCCGGAGATGAGCGTGTACAAACTGACTAACGGACAAACAGTTTTTTTTATTCTTACTCTATTACTATTTCTGCATCGCCCCCCCCCACTAATTTCTTTTTGAAATATATTCAATGTACAGACACATTTTTTTTCTGTTTTATTATATGTGTTTATAGTTGAGTGAGTGATCTCGCGAGAATTCGGTACTTTCCTGGGCCAAAAATTAATTATTTGGTACTGTTAAGAAATTAAAACGCCACGAAAAATGTCACTTGTCATGATCACATCCATTTTCAAAGTGATTTTACATTTATTATTGCAGAAAAACTAATATTAGGAGCGCTATTTGACTGCGAGAAATTATGACGTCATTTCAGTCAAATCTCATAGAAAATGTTTGTTGTGACGTTTAGAAAAAGGTATTTGGTTTAAGTTGTTGAAAAATGGCAAATTAGATTAAATTAAACGAGTGTAGAAATTTTCTAAATTAAACAAAAATTTGGTAATATTTCTTAAGAATTATTTATTTGTATTTTTTTACTAACTTCTACAATGGGTATACAAAAATAAATTATTAAATAAATTATTACGGGAATTTCGAGATGAAGAGTACCCTTTGTCCTTCCCCGAGTCTCAAACTATATCCGTACCAAATTTCATCCCAATCGGTTTAGTATTTTAAGCGTGAAGAAGTAACAAACAAACAAATATACAAATTTACTTTCGCATTTTTAATATTATATTAGTAGGATAGGATAGTAGGATAGGAAAGTAGGATAACGCTAATATGAATTTGTGTAAATGGGCTTCTAATCTATTCTAAATGAAATATCATCGCATAAAGTTCAGTATCGAGAGCATTTGAAAGCCGACAAAGGGGGAGTGTCCGTAGACTATTAATATAATAGACAATAGGACAGTCAGCCGCAGGAGTGGGGGATTGCGCCATTAAACGCATGCCTGGGGTTGGGATTATGCGCGGTTTTTATTTACCTAGAAGAGGCATTTCGAGAGATTATCTGGTGTCTTGAATTTTGCCATGCTATTCCATGCCATTCTCCCATGCTGGTCTGGGAGAAATAAAAAAAAACTAAGAATGTACCAGCTGCTTCTCTTACCACGCAGATTGTAAAAGCCGATCGAGGGAATGGGCAAAAATGCAAATCATGTTAACAGGCGATGCGGCTAGCAACCCATCAATGTATGTATTCTCGCCCACCATGACGCTAAAAGTGGCTTTTGGGTCTTGCGGCCCTGGGCTCTGCATAGAACCGCAAGACCCAAAATGTTCTGTCTGCCCCATTAGGGATAAAGACGTGAGGTGTAGGTATGTTGAATTTTAGGCCCAACGCAGACGTGTGCGTTACTGCATATGATTGCATGGGTTCTATTTTCACAGACTAAAAAATGCGTCGCAGATAGTCTGTCGTCTGCGTTGGGCCTTAAGATTCCTATGTCTGCACTGAAAAAACAATAGCATCTGTCAACTGTCAATGTTACCATCGTTATGTTGGTTGACTGATTGTTGTCAAGTTGTTGTGTTGGTAGATGACAGTGACAGTGATTACAGTAGGTACTAAAAGTAGAAATCCGCTATTTACCAACAACTCAAATCAGATACTTTTTCTAAACGTCAAAACAAAAAGTTTCTATGAGATTTTGTATGAAATACAAGCAGATGACGTCATAGATTCTTGGAGTCAAATAGCGCTCTTAATATCAGTTTTTTTGCAATAATAAATCTAAAAGTACTTGGGCGACCGAGCTTTGCTCGGTTACATCTCAAACAATAACTACATTTTTTTAAACTTGTCTAAAAATAAAACAAAATAAAAACTTATATATAAATTTGAACACAAAAAAAAACAAAAGTAAGTCACCGAGTGGGATTCGAACCTGTAACACTTTTTCTAGCGTTTCGCATCATAAACAGCTGAGCCAAAACGGATGGCAGCCGGCGCGGCGAAATTAGCGATCATATTCTGCGTGGAAAGAAAAACGCATGAAAACTCGAAAACACGCGTTTTCCCAAACATAAGACTAATCTAGATCGATTATCTACCCCCGAAAACCCCTATATACCAATTTTCAGCGAAATCGTTAGAGCCGTTTTCGAGATCACAGAAATTTATATACATACATAACATATAAAGTACCTAGGCGACCGAGCTTTGCTCGGTTACATCTCAAACATTAACTAATTTTTTTTAAACTTGTCTAAAAACAATGCAAAATAATAAAAAAAATATAAACTTAAACATAAAAAAAACAAAAGTAAGTCACCGAGTGGGATTCGAACCCGTAACACTCTTTCTAGCGGTCGCTATCCTTAACTACTGAGCTAAATCAAGGCGGTCGCGGCGCGACGAAATTAGCGACCATATTCTGCGTGAAAAGAAAAACGCATGAAAACTCGAAAACACGCGTTTTCCCAAACATAAAACTAATCTAGATCGATTATTTACCCCCGAAAACCCCCATATACAAATTTTCAGCGAAATCGTTAGAGCCGTTTTCGAGATCACAGAAATTTATAAATAAATATATATATATATATATATATATACATACAAGAATTGCTCGTTTAAAGGTATAAGATATATAAATAAATATACAAGAATTGCTCGTTTAAAGGTATAAGATAATGTTGAAAATAGATATGATCATGACGAGTGACATTATTTTGTAACATTTTATTTTCCTAACAGTATTTACTAATTTATTTTTTACCAACGAAAATATTAAATAGGTTACCCTATATTAAATAGGTAATACAAAAAGGTGCACCGTACAAATTATTTACGTATAGCTTCAATAAGATATAGACAAAAAAAATTGATTTCATTTTTAGTCATGTCAATGTCAAATTGTAGTTAAAGATGTACCAATTAAAAACCAACCTTTAAGAGGGACCCACGCCAAGTTCAAGCCAGACATTTTTGTCTCTAAGGTGTAAAGTTCCCCATATATGTTTTACTAACTGTTCTCAGCCTATAATGTTTTCAGACATATGTTGATGGCTACTACGTAATATATGTTCCACTTACAAGAAGACGTACCAAACAAAAGCATCAGGTTTGACACCTGACACTGAAACCCTAAACGCAGCTCGAGGCTAGAGGCTCTCGTGTCGCCATTACGTGAACAGGTTGTAACAAAATACTGAAGCTCCTCTTAAAGGTGTTATAGTCAATGTCATAATTTGGTGAAGTAACGTAACGATAATATGCATATACATGCTTACTATACTCCCATGCTGGTCTGGGAGAAATAAAAAAACTTAGAATGTACCAGCTGCTTCTCTTCCCACGCAGATCGTAAAAGCCGATCGAGGGAATAGGCAAAAATGCAAATCATGTTAACAGGCGATGCGGCTAGCAACCCATCACTGTATTGATTGCTTTTCCATCTTCTCGCCCACCATGACGCTAAAAGTGGCTTTTGGGTCTTGCGGCCCTGGGCTCTGATAGAACCGCAAGACCCAAAATGCTCTGTCTGCCCCATTAGGGATAAAGACGTGATAGTATGTATGTATGTATGTATGCTTACTATAAGTTACGTGCTTTGTAAGCTACGTTAGATAGATGCCAATAAGACCTATTTACGTCAGTAATGGTTACTCTAAGTTAGTATATAAGATATACATACATACATACATAATATCACGCCTGTTTCCCGCAGCGGTAGGCAGAGACTATGGACCTCCACTTGCTACGATCCTGACAAACTTCTTTTGCTTCATCTAAACTCATCAATCTCTTCATACATATAAGATATAGTTGTAATCAATAGAGTGAGAGTCGTCACTATGTAAGGAGTAGGTTTAAGGGTCCCCCGACCCTAGACCAAAATACAACTTTCCATACAAACGTAGTCTACGTTTTATTTTAAAACGACATGTCCGATTTAGGCAAAATTTTGTAATTTCAAAGATATTGCAATTATCTAGGTTTATAACTAGTTTCCGACTGTAAAAATATGAACTTGAAATAGAATATAGTGTTTTATATCATTTTTGACCATTAGTATGGGAAACTTCTAAATCGTTATATTTTCTTTCCAGTTCATAATTTTACAATAGGAAACGAGTTATAACCCTAGATAATTGCAATTTCTTTACAATTACCAATTTTTACCGGAATCTGACATGTGGTTTCAAAATTAAACGTAGACTACGTTTGTATGGAGAAGTCTAGGGTCGCCGGACTCTTAAGAAGATGGAATAAATACAATCAACGGCTCTCGTGTTTCCATCACCACTCCCGACCACAGCGCTACCTACTGGACACCTACATCAACCCAACGGCATGGACATATCATTTGTTATTGCATTGGTAGTACAAATGGGTATTTTCCGAAGCCAAAACTAAATTATTTTGTGCTGATAACAAAATAAAACGGCGAAAAATAATGTCACTTGTCTTTGAACATATCCATTTTAAAGTGATTTTAAATGTATTATTGCACACAAACTGATGATAAAGCGCTATTTTACTCCAAAAAAAATCTATGACGTCATCTGCCTGTATTTCATACAAAATCCCATGGAAACTGTTTGTTTTGACGTTTATAAAAAAGTATCTGATTTGACTTGTTGGAAAATAGCGTATTGGTACAGTTTACTGAATGTACAACACATTATTTTAAAATGTTGACAATCTATAAATCGAATTTAAATTGTGACAACAAAAAATGTATGTTTGTTATTTTTTCTACTCCTGTACTGTTATCTGTCTTTTAAATGGTCCCGAACACTTATATAAGAACATTGATTACATGATTTCAGAAAAAAGTCTATACTCTATTCCTCATAATAGCACATGTGTCGTTATTTCGCCAAAATGATACGCCTAGCCATAGACCTAGAACTTTTTTTTTCATAAATTTACCATACTGCCAACATAAGAAAATCATTTTTTAACACGGTCACCACGAACGGTCACTAAAAAGAAGTCAATTAAAAAAATAAAGTTAAATGATAAAAAGATATAGATACTATTTAGTATCTACCAAATAAACGTCAAGCATTTTCATATTTTTCTTTGTTTGTTTTTGTATTTTATTAAGTAGATAAAGTCGTAGAAAAAAATTGGTTGCCTGTAAAGTCGGTATACGGGCGAAAGTTTTACGTGACAACGACTTTTTATGTCTGTCTCTCTCGCTCTTAGGCGGGCTAACCATGCCCGAGTGGAAGGGACGCGTGCCTCTCACTCGCTCTCATTGTGAGCGCATAACGTGAGCGGAGCGTAACGCAGTTTCTTGAAGTGTCACCCGGAAAACCAATTTATAAGACGTTGTCACGTCAAAAGTATTGTATGCAACGTTGTATAAGTACGTCAAAAAATGCTCGATGGCGACTCCTTACGATGCTCGCCAAGGCTCGCATCGTAACCTGCGCCACTCGCATTTTTTGACCGTTATTATACAACTGTTGCATAAAATACTATTATAATCATTATACTATATATACTTCCCTTTATACTATATATATATATCCCTACATTATATATATATATATTTCCCTTAGCCATAAAGTCATTCACAGAACCACCAAACCAATTCACAATGTCACGTACACCGCTTCACCATCACTCGTGCGTGCGTGCGTAATGTGACGTCACGGGCACATGCGTTAGATTTGTGACGTCATTACGTTGCACTGCTCTGACAGTGATGGAATAATTTGTGCAATAGGCCAGCACAGGGGGCTAGGAAGCATTGTAGGTACTGTACAGTATGTACGTACGTACACTTTATACAATAATAAACTTTTTGTCATTAAAGAAGTAACATGTTTTGTCTATGATTGTTATTCTGTCAAGTTGGCAGTACCTTTTTCACTTGTTAAACTTACCGCCATTATTCCGAGCGGACTGATTCAGTGTCCAGCCAGTTATTGTAATTAACTGCTTCCGTGGTGTTGTGGTTAGAGCGTTCGGCTCATACCCGGAGGTCGCGGGTTCGATACCCGGCGGAGGCAACAACTTTGTGTTGTTGTCCTAGTTTGGTTAGGACATTGCAGGCTGATCACCTGATTGTCTGAGAAGTAAGATGATCCATGCTACGGAGGGCACGTTAAGCCGTCGGTCCCGGTCACTGTCTTTGACATTGGTCGTTACCTAAAACCATGTCAGAGGCCTTTAAGGCGGTTTACACTAGTGTTAGTCACTAACACACACGATAAGAAGAAGATTTTAATTTATTTAGAATGAAAAATAAAATTCTGTGGATTTTACTATTTCAAAACGCCACCCAATGTACTCAATGTATCCAGGATCGGATATACGATACGTTTTTTGCACACATAGGCGAGGTCTAGGGTGTCAGCTTCCTGCATACCAAATTTTATCAAAATTGGTCCAGCCGTTTGCGCGTAAAGAAGTAACAAATATACACACTCACAAAATTTCGCCTTTATGATATTAGTATAATGTGATTACTAAATATACTATACTAAAACTAATTACTTAAAATAAATACTAGTCATTTTTAATAACTAAAAACCGACTTTACTCCCAAACTAGCCAACCTTTTTGATAAAATTTCTACAGGAAAACCTCGCAAGTACACCCTTTCCAAGGAAAAAGGAATTTTCCAAATCGGTCCATGCATCTTTGAATAATCGTTTAACATACAAAAAAAAACCTTCCAACAAATTGATACCTCCTTTCGGTTGAAAACATGTAAATAAGCCCATATGTTTATACCCCAAGGTAGCAAGCTCTAACTCAGAGCATATCAACATAAAGAAGGCTTTGTAAGGTTCGATACAGGAATAAAACACTGGGATTTGTTTCCGAGATAGAAAAGTAAAGCTCGTAAACATATATAGGCTTTTTAGAGGTTTATAACTCTTTTATACGTTTCTTGTTACGTTTTACATGTTGTGGTGACCTAAATAACTCTTTACGTAGATTTTTTCTTAAACTCTACTTCCTACGATATCTTATACCTTTAAACGAGCAATTCTTGTATATTTATTTATATATTTCTGTGATCTCGAAAACGGCTCTAACGATTTCGCTGAAAATTGGTATATGAGGGTTTTCGGGGGTAAACAATCGATCTAGATTAGTCTTATGTTTGGGAAAACGCGTGTTTTCGATGTTTGAGATGCAACCATCGTCCAGGTACTAATATTATAAATGTGAAAGTGACATATCCTACTTATATTGTAAATGCGAAAGTGAGTTTGTACGAGTATATTTGTTTGTTTGTTTGTTTGTAACCTCTTCACGCTTCAAGTACTGAACCGATTTGGATGAAATTTGGTATGGATATTGTTTGAGTCTCGGGGAAGGACATAGAGTACTATTTATTCCGAAATTCTGCGGGCACAGCTAGTTATTAATAAAAACAAAAATTATGATCAAGACCGAAATAATACTATACATATAATAAAACAGTAAAAAACATGTGTCATTAAATTGAATTTATTTCCAAAAAAAATATGGGGCGATGGAGACTGGACTGGCTATTTACTTCTTAATGGACTGAATTGTTTATTTGCTTTTTCTAAATACTAAACTAAACTAATTTCATTGACTTATTTTCCATTTTATTCTTGACATCTCTCTGATTGACAACATAAATACCTTTTTCTACATGAACATATAACCAATGAGGTTTTCACACTTAAACAGAGACATATAGAGTAACCGTCTTATTACAAAAAGCGGACTAACTTTGTTACTAGGTTTAAACCATTATCCGACCAAATTAAGTTGACATCTAATAATACGCTATTGTCTCATCTGAAAATGTCAACTTGATTTGGTCGGATAATGGTTTAAACCTAGTAACAAATTTAGACTGCGTTTTATAATAATCCTTCCTATTAATAATAACTGTCCCTTGTTTCTCTGGTCGACTGGAAGAGATCCCTTCTGGATTAAGTCCACCATTTGTACCGTTGTTTGTAATAATTTGTGATAAATGTTTATTATTTTGAGTACAATAAAGTTTTTAAATAAAATAAATAAGCCGGTAAGAGTTTAAAAAAATCTATAAGAAACTAGCTGACCCGGCAGACTTCGTACTGCCAAATATAGCCTGTCAAAATGTACGTTTGTATGGGAAAAAGAAAAGGGCTGTTTTTAGGGTTTTCCCGGCATTATTCGAATTTTTCTCGCCGTAAAAACCATCTTTGAATTTTAACGAACATTTTAAAAAAAGAATTGGCCAAATTGGTCCAGGCGTTGTTGAGTTATGCGCTTAGCAACACATTTTGCGATTCATTTTGACGTGATAACGTCTTTAAAATCGTTTTAGTCGGGTGACATGTTCAGAAACTTGTGTCACACCAAAACCTCACGAGCGCGATCGCAGGTATAACGAGAGAGAGACGGACCGATCTCCCGTCTCATCTCGAGCGCTGCCAGTCATTCCGTGAAACGACGTTATCACGTAAACATCTCGATCGTAAACCTACTTTACAAACAACCAATTTTTTTTATATTATAGATATAAGTGCTTCTGTATATTACACCTGTTGCAACAAAACGATATTAAAATTTGTATACTATTTGGTTAAATTCAATAAATATCATCATCATCGTCATCAGGTCTTTTAGTACTTAAACTGCCTCCACGGTGTAATGGTTAGAGCGCTCTGCTCATACCCGGAGGTTGCGGGTTCGATTCCCGGCGGGGGCAACGACTTTGTGTTGTTGTCCTAGTTTGGTTAGGACATTGCAGGCTGATCACCTGATTGTCTAATAAGTAAGATGATCCGTGCTTCGGAGGGCACGTTAAGCCGTCGGTCCCGGTCACTGTCTTTGACATTGGTCGTTACCTAAAACCATGTCAGAAGCCTTTAAGGCGGTTTAAAAACTCTGACACTAGTGTTAGTCACTAACACACACGATAAGAAGAAGAAGAGGTCTTTTAGTCTCCACTGCAGGAGCACGACCCTCTCTGTACTACTCAAGCCAAACTTGGCCAGAGCTGCCAGAGGTCTTGGCCTAACTCTCCACGCTGGTCAGACGGGTTGGAGAGGTCTCATTGATTTTTATAAGCTTTGTTTAGCTTGTATTCCCTTATTATATTTGGTTATAAATTCAATGATAATAATTATATATAAAGTAATTGGTGAAAACCCTTGTATTCAGTTCTATAATAAATATATTTCTTCATTATTGTTTTTTAACACTATATATTATTTCTTAAGATGGTTTATTACAATAACAGTTTTCATGCTATGTATTTCTTAGAAATCCAATTATTTCAGTAACAAGAGAAACAGAAATTTATTTTCGTACATTTACAAAGAAAATTAATATTTTAGTGAAGTGAATTTTGCCCTTCTATGGAATGAAATGCTTTTAAACAAGGCAAGCAATATTTCATCCAAACGAGTTTCAGATAGAATTAGAAATTTATGTTGTTCGGTCTATTTCGTAATACTTTAAATCTTTTCACTTCTATTTCCATGCTGGTCTGGGAGAAAAGAAAAAACGTAGAATGTACCAGCTGCTTCTCTTCCCGCGCAGATCGTCGGAGCCGATCAAGGGAATGGACGAGATTTGAATCATGGTAATAGGCGATGCGGCTAGCAACCCATCACTATTTTGATCCCTTTTCCATCTTAGGGACCCCGTCAGGGATATAGACGTGAAAATGTATCTGTATCTGCATTTAAAGCTTTCAATGGCTTTAATAAATTAAAAATTAGTAATAATAATAATAATAAATAAATATATAGGGACAAATTACACTGATTGAGCTAGCCCTAAGGTAAGTTTAAGACTTGTGTTATAGGATACTAACTCAACGATACTATATTTTATAACAAATACATATATAGATATACATCCAAGACCCAGAAAAATTGAAAAAGGCCATTTTCCAACTTGCCCTGGCTGGGGATCGAACCCAGGACCTCCGGGTTGGCGGTCCAGCGTGTTGACCATTACGCCATGGAGGTCGTCGAAATTGTATATCAACTTTTTTTTTGAGACCAATTTTGAATCTTACCATATTTAAATTTGGATAAAGAATTTTCTAATCTAAAGAAGTAATCGAAATTTTATGAAGAAAAAACCAACATTAAAATTGGAAAAATTAATTGTAATTGTTCTGAATTCAAACACCAAAACAGTGATTTATTCACTGTTTTCAGTGAACAAAGTAAACTTCTTATAGAAGGAATGGTATAAAGGTACTTTTACATTTATTTTGTGAACCAGCCGAAACTCGCGACTTCGTCCGCGTGGACTTTATGACTCCGGAAAATGCTCAGACTGAATAACTTTTGCTAAGGCGTGTTTTTCTTATAATCTAGCTGGATCATTATAGTTCTGCATTAGGGTTCTTTTTCCAAAATCATTTATACCGTATATGTTGCCCAGGCTTAACAGCTATATAACAAAAAAGTTTAATTCGAATCCGTCCAGTATTTCCGTAGATTAGCGTGTACAAATCAGACAAACAAAGAGACACACATTTTAAAAAAAATCTTACTCTATTACTATGTTGCTATCGCCTTTTTGTTTTTGGAAATATCCTTCTAATATTAAAATTGTGAAAGTGTAAGTATGGATGGATGTTTGAAACTCTTTCACGTAAAAACTACGAAATAGATTTTAATGAAACTTTTCAGTAATATAGCTTATACATCAGAATAACACATAGGCTACAATTTATAAAGATATTGTGTGATAATCCTACGCAGACGAAGTCGCGGGAACCAGCTAGTATTTAATGTCTGGACAATTTTTTTTACCGTTTTATTATATGTATAAATTAGAAGTTAGTAAATTGCGTCCCACCGCTTTGCGGTCGTCGACCTGCATGTAAGCAGGCGCTTTGCACTAAAATTATACGGTGTGCGTACATTAGACTATGTAAGTGTAGCTTATCGGGTGTGCTATAAGGCTAAAGAATAGGTTAGTACCTAAGTAAGGAAATTAAGTTTATTTCCATCTTCTCGCCCACCATGACGCTAAAAGCGGCTTTTGGGTCTTGCGGCCCTGGGCTCTGCATAGAACCGCAAGACCCAAAATGCTCTGTCTGCCCCATTAGGGATAAAGACGTGATAGTATGTATGTGGTCCTATTCTACTCTGCCGGAAACCAAACTCCAAGTCCTCCCGTGGATGTCGTAGAAGGCGACTTAGGGAATACAAGCTGAACAAAGCTTATAAACATCGATGAGACCTCTCCAACCCGTCTTGCCAGCGTGGAGAGTGTAGGCCAAGTCCTCTGGCTGCTCTGGCCAAGTTTGGCTCTAGTAGTACAGAGAGGGTCGTGCTCCTGCAGCGGAGACAAAAAGACCTGATGATGTATATGATATATATGATATAGTATGTATGTATGTATTAAGTTTACGATGTCGTTTTTCTCTGACTTTTGAATGAGTGTTAATGTTTATTCTTATATAAAGACTTGTACATGCAGGCATGTTTGTTGTTGTATTATCACACCTGTTTTAGCGGTAGGCACAGAGTATGGACCTCCACTTGCTACGATCCTGTATTTCATGATATTTATGAAGGCAAAAGTTTGCGATTGTTGTTTGTTTGTTTGTGTGTATGTTTGTTACTCCTTTACGCACAAACGGTGGGACCAATTTTGATAAAATTTAGTTTGCACGAAGCTTACAACCTGGAATAACATAAGGGCTTCTTTAACAGCGGGTTACAAGTAAATAAATAAATAGAACCCAAGAAATTTGATTCCAACTTGCCCTGACTAGGAATCAAACCCAGATACTCCAAGTGGCGGACTTAAATTTTAACCTATAAACGCTAAATATTTATTTACTTTATTTTTTTATTTACACCCACTAGGTGGTTTGACGACCTAACCAAGGTCGCTGGAAAGCGCTGGATGCAGGCCGCTCTAGATCGGTCATTTTGGAAATCTTTGGGAGAGGCCCATGTCCAGCAGTGGACGTTATGCGGCTGAAATGATGATGATGATTTTTTTATGTACAATTTATGCACACGGAAAATGAAATGTAAATACAGAGAATTCATATAAAAAGTGGTACAACGGCACTACTTATCTTAAAAGAGATAAATAAATATATACGGACAAATTAAACTGATCGGCCCCAAAGTACGTTCGAGACTTGTGTTATGGGATACTAACTCAACGACACTATATTATATAACAAATACATATATAGATAAACATAGACCCAGGACAATTTGGAAAAGGCCATTTTCCAACCTGCCCTGCAACTCTGGGTATCGGACTAGCATGCTGACCACTAAGCCACGGAGGTCGTCTCTTCCTGTAGGCCTATTTCAATCTTACTAAATTACTTTGAAATAAAGCCCAAGAACTGTTAATTCGAAGAAAATTGCTCGCTGCAGCCCATCAAACTAAAATAATTTATGCAAAGATTCTGCAAATTGCGATCCAAACGCCATCTGTCTAAGATGACAGAATGATGTGCAAAAAAACAAGACGCCATGTTGCTAGAAACATTATGTAAAATTCTGGTAATTTTGGGCAAAAAACATTTTCCTTGCTGTTTGGGAGAAACGAGAGTTTTTTAAACCAACTGCTTCTTTGCTCTAGGTCCGATACCTAATGTAGGTGATGGGACGAGGTTACTGGTTTACACAGAGCGACTGCCGTCTGACCTCCGCAACACAAAGGGTAGTCCAGAACCAATCCTTGGATAGGTTTGAGCAAACGCTAGATGGCCTTCGGGACCGTTTATACGTGCATTCCGAAACACGCAATAATCTTTTTTTTTTCGGATAATAAGGTGACTCAAGCTTGCAATATCCTAACCAGACTAGAAACAACTTTTTCACAAATGCTTCCCAGTGGAATTCGAACCCGCGACCTTCGGATCACTCTACACTTTTCAGTCTCAGTTTTCAGTATTAGTTTTCAATATTGTAAGAAATAAAAGTCCATCATATCTTTTCGATAAATTATTATTCTCAGCTCGTGCACGTTCTCGTCTTCTCTGTCCCACACACAAAACCGCCGCATTTCGTGGTAGTTTTAGATTTGCTGCGACCAAATGTTGGAACAATATCCCACCCCCTATACGAAATTCGTTAACTGTTAAAACTTTTAAAAATAAATTAAAACCCCATATACTACTTAGCCAAAAATCTTACAGTCGCATTATTTAACTAACGTCACAAATCATTTATCATTATTATGTATTAGCTATTGTCACCAACCTTAATATTTACCTAAATATGCCCTTTCTTTTCTTTTTTCCGTATTACCTATATACCTACTAAATGTTAAAATGGGTAGAAAACATTAACTATAATTTATTTTATTTACTTTTATATGTTTCAATTTAAATGGCGTCCGCGGAAGACCAGCGTCGCGGCTCACACCGCGACTTTATGCTTAGCGGAGACCATTTTTGGTAGACATAAGTTTTCTGTTGTAAAACTGTTTATAATTTTTTTGTTGTGTTTACCAAAATAAACCATTTTTCTTTCTTTCTTTCTTTCTTTCAAGGTGAACGCCTTAACCACTGGACCAAGGAGGCAGCCGATGTATGTTTACTTATTTAAATATAGGTATATTTATCAGGTATGTGAAGGATTTTTATTGGTTTTTAAACTATCACGCTTTGAAAACATTATTAACAGTCAGTCTGTTTATCCTGTATGGTTGACTGGAAAAGAACGCTTAAGAGTCCCTTTACCCTAGACCAAAATACAAAATTCCATACAAACGTAGTCTACGTTTTATTTCAAAACGACATGCTCGATTCAAAGATATTGTGTTATATCATTTTTGACCATTAGTATGGGAGACTTCTAAATCGTTATATTTTCTTTCCAGTTCATATTACCGTAGGAAACCAGTTATTACCCTAGATAATTGCAATTTCTTTACAATTACCGATTTTTACCGAAATCTGACATGTGGTTTCAAAATTAAACGTAGACTAGGTTTGTATGGAGAAGTCTAGGGTAAGGGGATTCTTAATTGTAAACAATTGTACATTGTAGATCAATACAATACAGTTTTTACTAGATATGTACAGTAACGCTACAATAATACATCGTGCCATGTCATCGACACCCATGCCTAGTCTTCGTAGCATCGTAGCTCGTAGCAGATGCGTAGACACGCGTAGACGGCTACGGCGTAGCATATTGTCTGAACGGTTATTGTAGTTCTATAATACATGCTTTATGATATGGCCACAGAATTAATAATAGTATTACATACAGAACGGAAACTCGCACCGTCCCCCGCAATCTGGCGTCCCCGCAACCCTTCCCCCGTTATTGTGAGGTGTAAGCGCCAGTAAAACAGGGTTATTGGTAGTCGCACGTTGACATTACGCGAGTCACTTAGGATTATTGAATTATAATGGTGAGAAACTGCGCACATTATCATTGTTTATCCACGGAAAACAATAAATAACGAAAATTTTATAGATTTCCGAGTGATAAAAACAGGTAAGCAAAGCAACAAATTCTGTGGTGGTGACCCTGATTGTTTAACTCACACATGTGACGTGTGCACGGATGTATTGTTTCGTTTGTGGTAGTACTAGGTATATATGCTGCTCCGTTTGTATGAAGTGCCATACCTGTGATATGGCTTTTGGGTTATACCATGCCTACCCATCGCCATATAAACATAATTATTTCTCTTCCTTGTCACTAGATGGCGCTTTATGGTAATAATTAAAACATTAAAATCTTTTATTTACATTATTTTAATAAAGTAGTACTACGGTTTAACGTGCCTTTCGAAGCACGGAAGGCACGTAAATTAAGGCTTAGGGTCGCAAGACTTAAAAGTTACTTTTAACGAAAATAAAAAAGGTTGCAAAAGAAAATCAACAAATAAGGTTGCTAGACAAATAGGTTGCTAGACACATCGCTGATATGACGCAGATTATCGCCCATTCCCTTGATCGACTTTTACGATTTGTGCTTGAAGAGAAGCAGGTAATTCATGCTACGACTCTTTTATCCCAGGACATTTTAAATACTTTGTTTTTAATAAGCAAGAAAACAAGAAAATCAATTTAAAAAATAAAAGCTGTAACAAAACAATTTAAAACTGGCCGCAAACAAATTGTATAAAAACTTTTAAAAAGCAATATCTGCGAGTTCATTACGACAGAGCTTAAAAGTTTCGATTGGAGCCGAAGCTTCCAGTTTCCGTATTGTACAGCGGGATACAGGTCAGTTTCATTTCACTCAGTCGCGTTCGGTCAAACTCGCATTTGGTCAAAGATAAAAGATGAAAGATAAAGATAATTTATTTGCCAAACATGTGTTACAAGATATTAGTACATTCAATTTCGTCCAATTCATTATAATCGCAAACCGTCATAATCAATACAATACAATACAATACAAATACTCTTTACTGCACCATAAACAAAAGGAAATACAAAACAGAAAAAAACGAATAAGACAGAATTATGATAGAAAGGCGGACTTATCGCATAGCAATCTCTTCCAGTCAACCTTTGGGTAGTGAGAAGTGAATATTTAAGAAAGAAGTGATAATCGCTAATTGTCGAAATAGTACATACATACATACATACTATCACGTCTTTATCCCTAATGGGGCAGACAGAGCATTTTGGGTCTTGCGGTTCTATGCAAAGCCCAGGGCCGCAAGACCCAAAAAGCCACTTTTATCGTCATGGTGGGCGAGAAGATGGAAAAGCAATCAATACAGTGATGGGTTGCTAGCCGCATCGCCTGTTAACATGATTTGCATTTTTGCCCAAATAGTGAACGGTCAAAATAGCAAAGTATCAATATTATAAATCGCTTGTTTGTTTGATTATTTATAAAGCTTTATAGTACAAAAGAAAGAACACATACAAAACAGAAAAGTAAATATACAACGGCGGACTTATCTTGTATAGGGATCTCTTTTAATCAACCGTATACATATTGCTACTAATTTACGTTAAAATTATGCATCTGTTTAAGCTATTGGCGCATGAAAGCGGATTTCTTATTTTATAACTAGCTGAAGCCCGCGACTTCGTTCGCGTGGACTTTATGTCTCTGGAAAATGCTCATCAGGCTGAGCAATTTTTACTAAGGCGGCATTTTATATCTCTTATAGTTTAGCTGGACCATTATAGTCCTGCATCAGGCGTTCCATTTTCCAAAATCATTTATACCCTATATGTTGCCCAGGCTTAATAGCTATATAACAAAAAAAGTTTCATTTGAATCCGTCCAGTATTTCCGGAGATTAGCGTGTACAAACAGACAAACAGACAAACAGACAAACAGACATACAGACAAACAGACAAACAGACAGACATTTTTTTTTAAATTCTTACTCTATTACGACGTCTCCATCGCCCCCAATATTTTTTTTGGAAATATATTTAATGTACAGACACACTTCTTTTACTGTTTTATTATATGTATAGATTTCGCGTAATTTCGTATATGTAGATCGGTATCACTACCTTTTTTCGGGATAAATTAAGATATTCCGCAAATATTTTTACACAAAATTTTATATATACCATTTTTTTATAAGTTTAGGTAGTGAACACATTAGTATATAAATAAGATAAAAATTATATACCTATACTCCAATTGGTTAGGTATTTAAATAAATGTAAACAATCTTGACATGTCTTTTTATTGAAATATACACTTTATTAATCAATACCTTTGCAAATTACAAAGTAATTATGTAATTTATAACATAATTACTTTGTAATTACTTTAAAAAAACATATTTTCGTCGACCGACTGCTATTTTGACTATTTACTAATTTGATTATTTGCGATTAATAAATTACAAAATAACTTGACAAATGCGAATCGCATTCGAGCACTAAGGGTTCCGTACCATTATCTATAAAAAATCGCGTTTGTTGTATGGGAGCCCCCTTAAACATTTATTTTATTTTGTTTTTAGTGTTTGTTGTTATAGCGACAACAGAAATACATCATTTGTTAAAAATTTCAACTGTTTAGCTATCGCGGTGCTTGAAATACAGCCTGGTGACAGACAGACGGACAGCGGTGTCTTAGTAATAGGGTTTCGTTTTGTCCTTTAAATACGAACTAAAAAGGACGTTAGCAGAAATTGAATAACTTTCTCAGTTAGAAGTTTTATTCCACAATACAACGGCTTATCGTTAGTTCTTTTCGCACCAGTAGTTTCAATAAGAACTTCATAAAGAACCCAGCGACACTGTCTACCTTTTGTGGCTTCGGCTTACACTAGTATGGATTCTGAACGATGTGTGTGTATTTTAAATGGCATTTTATCGACGTTTTTATTCGATTTCAAGGTGTGACGAAGATAAAGACAAGTTTAGAACATAGATTAGCGTGTTGTTGCTCGTACTAGTACTCCATCTCACGTCCACGGAAAAATAAACTTGGTATGCGTAAGTAAATCAAGACGTGTAAATATTTATCTAAATAAAAATATTATTATCCTTTTGCTACACCCGAACTGGGTACATGTTGATCTGCACAATGTATTATTAACTTTATGCTTACATGTATGCGAATAAATGACTTATGACTTTAAAATAAGGCTTAGGCGAAGAGCTTCGCTCGATAAAATACAATTTTTTCAAGCTAATAACCGACTTCACCATCAAACTACAACACTGATTTTGATATAATTTCTATGGGACCACTTGACAAATATGCTCTTTCGTCCAAAAAAGAATTTTCCAAATCGGTTCAGGCTTCTTCGAGTAATCGGCGAACTAACATAAAAAATTATAGTAAAGGATTGAGACGAATTGATAACCTCTTTCTTTTTTGAAGTAGATTAACCTGTCATCTGTGAGCAGACTGGAATCCGGTCGACATGCATTGTTTTACTATTGTGTCTGGTGTTTTGCACAGACAACAGGTTAAAACACCGAGAAAAGAGGTTCTTTAAAAATCCTGCTGAAGGCGCTGAGGTCAATTTTTTTGATAATGACCTCCTACGTGGATCCTACTCGCACTTCATCTATCATCATCTTCACGTCTTGTCTCCACTTCAGGAGCACGACCCTCTCTGTACTACCAGAGCTGTACTGGCCTACACCAAAGATAATATAATTACTAACGTAACAGATACCCAACGCCATAGAAACGATTGGAGAGGCCGTAAGCACGCAAAACTGGAGTTGCGGAGCGGCCTCTCAGAGATGGCAGCACACACGACTAGCCAAAAAGTGGACGAAGAAAGTGATAAATATAGTTTTAAAAAATATATTGCATTTCATTTAAGTCTTTTTTGACTAATTATAGTACTACTTTATTTAAATAATAGTTATAAAAGATTTTTATGTTTTAATTTTTACCTTAAAGCGCCATCTAGTTACAAGGAAAAGAAATAATAATGTTTATATGACGATGGGTAGGCATGCCTACACTCTCCATGCTGGCCAGACGAGTTGTAGAAGACCTATTGATGTTTATTTATGTGCTTACTTTAGCTTGTATTTCCTAAGTCGCCTTCTACGACGTCCACGGGAGGACTTGGAGTGGTCCTATTCTACTCTGCTGGAAACCACACGGCAGACTCGCACTTGTCCGTTTATTTTTAATGCATTTTCAACACTTCTTTTGTCACTTTTTTGCTAGTTAGATTAGTTGCGGGTAGGCACACAGAGATGGCGATGGCAGCACGCACGTGCTGCCATCTCTGTGTGCCTACCTCGCAACTTCAGTATTGCCTCCAAAACTTTCTACGGCGTCGGGTATCTGTTAAGTTAGTAATTATATTATCTTTAGCCGTACAAATAATGTATTGCTTCAATAAAATGGTATGCAACAAGCAAGAACCTCGTCCAAATGGATCTTTACATCGTTGCTGAACAACCAAAAACAAAAATCCGGAAGAGGATACTCCTTCGTGAAGAGCCTGAAGCAATGTTCACACTCAAGATAAAACACAAGTGCCATTTTCAAGTGAATATTCACAATGATGAGGTCTCCATAGAAGATAGAACACGTTTTAAAATGTGACAGTTTGCATTTTCTGAGGGGGCAAAGATAGCCTAATATATAAAAGTTTATAAAAATAGACGAAATTTCATCTAGAATGTATACATACAATAAAACAGTAAAAAAAGTGTGTCTGCACATTGAATTTATTTCCAAAAATCATATTTCGTGCGACGGTGACATGGTAAAAAAGTAAGAATTAAAAAAAAAGTCTGTCTGTTTGTTCACTCTAATAATCTCCGGAAATACTGGACGGAATCAATTGAAACTTTTTTGTTATATAGCTGTTAAGCCTGGGCAACATATAGGGTATAATTGATTTTGGAAAATAGAACAACTGATGCAGAACCATAATGGTCCAGCTCATCTATAGGAAATATAAAATGACGCCTTATAATTTGTGGTTTAGTTGTTCAGTTTGATGAGCATTTTCCGGAGTCATAAAGTCTACGCGAGCGAAGTCGCAGGCTTCGACTAGTTAGAAATAAAATGTGTTAAAATAAGTAAATACAACACTGGCTTTGTATACAAACAAATTGACATTATCGAAGACTACCAAATAAATTTATCTTTATTTAGTAATTGCCGGCGCCAGGTCCTAAAAATATCACTATTGGGAACCGGCGGTTATACTACCGGCAGCCGAGATTCAAAACACCGGCTGCCGGCGTCAGCACTCAAAATTTGCCGTGAAGTGTAGGTTAGGTTCGTTAGGTTTCCTGTGACCAAAACACGAGCGAGCGAGCGACTCAAGCTAAGAGCAAAAGTAACACAGAAACAGATAGTGTTATAACAGCGCCGGCAGCCAATTCGGCAACCAGCGCCGGCAGCGAAGGCACTCCCTTTATAAATACTAGCAAAAAATCCGCATGCCGTTCCACTGCTTTCTGTTGCAAACCCTATATGTATTCAGGTTTGTATGAAATTATGAACAGAGTTTGCAAACTCTTCGCCTATAACATTTTAAAAAGGCTGTGCCTCCGCTGCCGGCGCTGGTCCCTAATACAGGTACCGGCGCCGGCACCGGCTTACAATATTGATAACGGTGCCGGCACTAGTCACTATACTCCTAGAGATTTTATACGACCGGCTCACTCAACAACAACGAAGATTTACAACATAGCGACTATTTAAAAGTATATTTGCATATTATATTTGCGACATTTTTCATCCTTGCATCTTTGTCTGTGTTACTTTCGCCCTAAACTTGAGTCGCTCGCTCGCTTCGCTCGCTCGCTCGTGTTAAGGTCGCAGGAAACTTAACGAACCTAACCTACACTCCATGACTCCACAGCAAATTTTGAGTGCGAGCGCCGGCAGCCGGTGTTTTAAATCTCGGCTGCCAGCAGTATACCTACCGCCGGTTCCCAATAGTGATATTTTAGAAGCCTGCGCCGGCAGCTGAGGCACTCCCTTTTAAAAATGTTATATGAACCGTCTTTTCTGGTACACATAAAGCGATATTCAAAATTAAATCCACCTCACAATGAAATCTACAGATAAAACCAGTGAATAAAACGCAAGTGTCATTTCGCGCCAAATCTTCAACATGACGTGGCTCCAATAAAAGATAGAACACGTTTTAAAATGTGACAGTCGGCAGTTTTTGAGAGGTTGGCAAAGATAGAGAGGGACAAGAGGCTGAGGGCAAAGTTGTCGACGCCTTTACGGCTTTGTCATACGCGTGGGTTTTAAAATATGGGAAAATCCTTTAATATTTTATAGAATACTACTGGACATTACCAGTAGGTTTTAACAGCGGATTTGCCTTGAACAGCACAGGTACTGAATATACGACACTTATTTTATAGTATTCTAATAGATACCTGTTTCAATATTGTATACATTTGCCAATAGCGTTTTTGCGAGTGAGATAGACATATTTCTGTAAAATCGTTATATCTACTTCGTTTTTCAAACAATTTTATTCTGTTTTCACTGTTAGTACTTTACGTTTGAATATTTATAGATAAACTGATTAGATTTAACTATTTTTTTCATGCATATTGCAGATTCCCTATTCAAATATATAAACAGTCGATTTTACAACTGAATATATACAAAATTAAACTATAATTGATGTTAAACTATTCAAATTGATGTTTAACATTTTAAAATATGCCTTTTTTATGTCCAATTTTACAGATTACACCCTATATATTTAAATTAAAAGGAAGTGTCATCAACATTGGTGTTTCGAGAGGATGGCAAAGTCAGGTGGCGGTCGAGGGTGTACAAGAGGTTCGAGAGGGATCTGCGGCGGAGATAAAGATGTCAAGTTTTATAACTTTTATACAGCTTTGTCGTGCGCGCAGTTTTTAAAATATGCAGAGTGCAGAGATCGTTCAGACTTATAGGGCTAGATATATGGGGTCCAGTGCTGTCCCTATTTGAAATAAATTATTTGAAATTAAACGGAGATATTATTTAAAATGTTGTTTTGACAAAGGCCTAGATAACTCTACAAACTATTTTATGAACTCTATAGAGCCACTCCAAATCCTCCCGTGGATGTCGTAGAAGGCGACTAAGGGAATACAAGCTAAACAAAGCTTATAAACATCAATAAGACCTCTTAATCCTCCATGCCGACCTCCATGGCGTAATAGTCAACACGCTAGACCGCCAACCCGGAGGTCCTGGGTTCGATCCCCAGCCAGGGCTAGTTGGAAAATGGCCTTTTTCAATTTTTCCTGGGTCTTGGATGTTTATCTATATATGTATTTGTTATATAATATAGTATCGTTGAGTTAGTATCCTATAACACAAGTCTCGAAATTACCTTAGGGCTAGCTCAATCAGTGTAATTTGTCCCTATATATATATTTATTTAAATAAAATAAAAAAAACCTGTCTGGCCAGCGAGGAGAGTGTAAGCCAAGTCCTCTGTCTGCTCTGGCCAAGTATGGCTCTGGTAGTACAGAGAGGGTCGTGCTCCTGCAGTGGAGACAAGACCTGATGATGACATAAAAAGGCAGGCGACATAACCTAGAAGCTGGCTGCCTCGTTGCATGTTCTCGTTCCTAAACTTTACTTAACCTTATTTTTGAAAAGCGGAATGTAGCATTTACATCCTTCCTTTTTTAGGGTTCCGTACACAAAGTGTTAAAACGGGATGTAAGACTCTGCTGTCCGTCTGTCTGTCACTAGGCTGTATCTCATGAACCATGATAGCTAAATACTAGACAGTTGAAATTTTCACAGATGATGTATTTCTGTTGCCGCTATATCTATACATATAATAAAACAGTAAAAAAGTGTGTCTGAACATTAAATATATTTCCAAAAAACTTTTGGGGGCGATGGAGACATAGTAATAGAGTAAAAATAAAATAAAATAAGCGGCCAAGTGCGAGTCGGACTCGCCCATGAAGGGTTCCGTAGTAGCAAATAACATAATAAAAAAGGTTTTTTTTTTTTAAATTTTTATATATGAGTTGATTGAATGAAAGGTAAATTACCGTTTATGATTTATGACGTATTAAAAAAAAACTATTCACTAGATATCGTTCAAACCAATTTTCGCTGGTAGTTTTTATGGTAATGTACATCATATATTTTTTTTAGTTTTATGATTTCCTTATTTTAGAAGTTACGGGGGGGGGGACACACTTTTTTCCACTTTGGAAGTGTCTCCCGCGCAAAGTATTCGGTTTAGAAAAAAATTATATTAGGAACCTCAATATCAGTTTTAAAGACCTATCCATAGATACCCCACACGTATGGGTTTGATGAAAAATAAATTTTTGAGTTTCATTTCTAAGTATGGGGAACCCCCAAAATTTTTTGTTTTTTTCTATTTTTGTGTCAATACCTTAATGCGGTTCACATAATACATCTTCTTACCAAGTTTCGGAATAAAGTGGCTGTGACATACGGACGGACAGACAGACAGACAGACATGACGAATCTATAAGGGTTCCGTTTTTGCCATTTGGCTACGGAACCCTAATTATAAAAAAAGTGTCTTTTTGTACACGGTAATCTCCGGAAATATTGGACGGATTTAAATGACACTTTTTTGTTGTATGGCTGTTATGCCTTGGCAACATATAGGTTATAAATGATTTTGGAAAATTGAACACCTGATGCAGAACTATGATAGTCTAGTTAAACTATAAGAAATATAATAAGCGGCCAAGTGCGAGTCGGACACGCCCATGAAGGGTTCCGTAGTAGCAAATAACATAATATAAAAGTCTTGTAGTATGTTTTTTATTTTATTTTTATATTTGAGTTGATTGAATGAAAGGTTAATTACCGTTTATGATTTATGACGTATTAAAAAAAAACTGCTTACTAGATATCGTTCAAACCAATTTTTGCTGGTAGTTTTTATGGTAATGAACATCATATATTTTTTTTAGTTTTATAATTCCCTTATTTTAGAAGTTACGGGGGGGGGGACACACTTTTTTCCACTTTGGAAGTGTCTCCCGCGCAAAGTATTCGGTTTAGAAAAAAATGATATTAGAAACCTAAATATCATTTCTGAAGACCTATCCATAGATACCCCACACGTATGGGTTTGACGAAAAATAAATTTTTGAGTTTCAGTTCTAAGTATGGGGACCCCCAAAATTTTTTGTTTTTATTCTATTTTTGTGTCAAAACCTTAATGCGGTTCACATAATACATCTTTTTACCAAGTTTCAACAGTGTAGGTCTTATAGTTTCGGAAAAAAGTGGCTGTGACATACGGACGGACAGACAGACAGACAGACATGACGAATCTATAAGGGTTCCGTTTTTACCATTTGGCTACGGAACCCTAAAAATGACGCCTTAGCAAAAGATGTTCAGTTTCATTCGAATTCGTCCAGTATTTCCGGAGATTAGCGCGTACAAACAGACAGACATTTTTTTAAATTCTTACTCTACAACTATGTCTTCACCGCCCCAAATATTTTTTATTGAAATATATTCAATGTACAGACACATTTTTTTTACTGTTTTATTATATGTATACTTAGATTTTTTAAAGATTGAAGGAACAATGTACGCCTACGTAATATCAGGTAATGAAGTAAATCTTCATTTTCCTCGCCTACATTTCTCGACGCGTATTCTAATTGAAAGCTTTCATTTCGCGCCCTTCGTAGGGCTACCGCTTGTTGTTTTTTTTTTTAAAAAATAGGTATTTACCATGTTTTTTATTGTAGGGTCAAAGATACAAATGATAAAAGAAGATAAAAAGAAGATAAAAATGTAATCTATACATATAATAAAACAGTAAAAAAATGTGTCTGTATATTGAATATACATACATACATACTATTACGTCTTTATCCCTAATGGGGCAGACAGAGCATTTTGGGTCTTGCGGTTCTATGCAGAGCCCAGGGCCGCAAGACCCAAAAGCCACTTTTAGCGTCATGGTGGGCGAGAAGGTGGAAAAGCAATCAATACAGTAATGGGTTGCTAGCCGCATCGCCTGTTAACATGATTTGCATTTTTGCCCATTCCCTCGATCGGCTATATTGAATATAATTAATAATAAATTTATAGGGACAAATTACACTGATTGAGCTAGCCCCAAAGTAAGTTCGAGACTTGTGTTATAGGATACTAACTCAACGATACTATATTTTATAACAAATACATATATAGATAAACATCCAAGACCCAGGACAATTTGAAAAAGGCCATTTTCCAACTTGCCCTGACCGGGGATCGAACCCGGGACCTCTGGGTGGCGGACTAGCATGGTGACCACTACGCTACGGAGGTCGTCATATATAATATACATATAACATATGATAAAACAGTAAAGAAATGTGTCTGTACATAGAATATATTTCTAAAACAAGTGAGAACATGAAACTTTTCTAACGCACATTAGCTAAAAGTGGCCGTTTTTCGCAAATGTGCGTAGAAAAGCTTCACGTCCTCATTTCAAGTTCATAAGATAGTAAAAAGGATTATCTAAGGGTTTGGTCAAGGCAAAATTTAAATGATACCGTTTCCTTCAAAAAGATACAGCGCATTGAAGTTTCAGAGTGGATAACGTTGTTTACGATTACACCAGAAGTTTGTGAATTTTTACTGCTTTGCTAAACGAAAAAATATGGGTCTTTGTTAGATAATCTAGCTGACGGTCTTAATTAAATAATATATTTTCCTTCAAATGTTTTTTTTTTTAATAGGAGCAGCACTGGACCCCGGAAAATTCTTGTAGCCCCTTAATGTTTTGTCAAATTCGCCATTATCATCATCATCAGGTCTTTTTTGTCTCCACTGCAGGAGCACGACCTCTTGGTACTACCAGCTTGGCCAGAGCAGCAAGAGGACTTGGCCTACACTCTCCTCGCTGGCCAGATGGGTTGGAGAGGTCTCATTGATGTGTATAAGCTTTGTTCAGCTTGTATTTCCTAATTCGCCATTAGATCACTAATAATTTTAACTACTTTTATGCCGTCGCGTTGTTCACTAGTATTATTTATGAACAAAATCACCTTCTTCTTATCGTGTGTGTTAGTGACTAATACTAGCGTCAGAGTTTTTAAACCGCCTTAAAGGCCTCTGACATGGTTTTAGGTAACGACCAATGTCAAAGACAGTGACCGGGACCGACGGCTTAACGTGCCCTCCGAAGCACGGATCATCTTACTTATCAGACAATCAGGTGATCAGCCTACAATGTCCTAACCGAACTAGGACAACAACACAAAGTCGTTGCCCCCGCCGGGAATCGAACCCGCGACCTCCGTGTATGAGCCAAACGCTCTAACCACTACACCACGGAGGCAGGCAACAAAATTACCATTTATAACTTTGTTTTGTCTGCCAACCCTAGAGGCGCCGCGTTATCGACCAAATAAGAATGTTCGTTACGTTGCCAGAGTGACAGACAGAGAGCTTTTTGCTTCATTTTAGGTAAAGGTTCTATAATACGTCCGTACGTATATATACATAACGCACATACGATGTAAATGTTAACTCCGACTGGCATGGGAGAAATATTACGCACATACATTACAGCCAGTCTGTCTGCGACCACGAAGGATGTATTCTCCTATTCGAAACGTTAGATGTAAGAAAAAGATTCGAGCTAAGTAGTAAGTAGTAAGGGTAGATAGAGCCTATAAGGCCCCAAAAGGCCACTTTTGGCGAAATGGTGGCTGTAATAATGCGGACTGTCTTAAATTTTTGACCATTTACTTTGAAAACTTACATAGACTTCTTTATTTTTTTTTCTGGTTTAAGAAGTTATTTCTCTAGAATAACATCAACTTAACATAAGAAATTTTACAATTTTAATGTTACATTAAGTACATAAAAGTTAGCGTACAAATTGTATGTGCTAAAACATGCGGTAGTTAAATACATACATACATACTATCACGTCTTTATACCCCTACTGGGGCAGACAGAGCATTTTGGGTCTTGCGGCTCTATGCAGAGCCCAGGGCCGCAAGACCAAAAAGCAACTTTTAGCGTCATGGTGGTCGAGAAGATGGAAAAGCAATCAATACAGTGATGGGTTGCTAGCCGCATCGCCTGTTAATATGATTCGCATTTTTGCCCATTCCCTCGATCGGCTTTTACGATCTGCGTGGGAAGAGAAGCAGCTAGTACATTCTAAATTTTTTCATTTCTCCCAGACCAGCATGGGAGTATCTACTACTTATCTACTACCGATGCTGGCGTTGTTAGATGCATAGATGTTCCGCTACTAGATGCGGCAAATTATCTTAAGAGAGGGGCAATGTTTTATTTTTATTATACAAAGGATGATCAAAATGTAAAATAAATATTTATAAGAAATTAAAAAGGTTTTCCAAAGAGTTTGCAACAGTGGCCATTACAATAGAAAAATGTATTTGAGCCATCTGTTAGATTATTAAATATACGTATATGTGCAAAATTTCAGCTCAATCGGAAACCGGGAAGTGGGTCAAATATAACTAGCAAGATTTGATTACAGACAGACAGACAACGGGTGAGGCTAAATAAAAGCTTGTAAACATATTTAACACGTATTTTTCTTTTCTTTCAAACTTTTTCTTCTTATCGTGTGTGTTAGTGACTAACACTAGTGTCACAGTTTTTATACCGCCTTAAAGGCCTCTGACATGGTTTTAGGTAACGACCAATGTCAAAGACAGTGGCCGGGGCCGACGGCTTAACGTGCCCTCTGAAGCACGGATCATCTTACTTATCAGACAATCAGGTGATCAGCCTGCAATGTCTTAACCAAACTAGGACAACAAACACAAAGTCGTTGCGCCCGCCGGGAATCGAACCCGCGACCTCCGGGTATGAGCCTAACGCTCTAACCACTACACCACGGAGGCAGTTAAAAAGTTAAGTTCTTTCAAACTAAAAATGACACAGATACAGAGCATTTTAATTTCGCAAGCCCCCACTCCAAATGATGCTCCGTATCTTTGTGAATTTATACTTTTTTGGTAAACTGAAAAATGTGGGTCTATTATTTTTAGGGTTCCGTACCCAAAGGGTAAAAACGAGACCCTATTACTAAGACTTCGCTGTCCGTCTGTCTGTCACCAGGCTGTATCTCAAGAACTGCGATAGCTAGACAGTTGAAATTTTCACAAATTATGTATTTCTGTTGCCGCTTCAACAAAAAACACTAAAAACTAAATAATTAAATATTTAAGGAGGGCTCCCATACAATAAACGCGATTTTTTTTTAGATAGTGGTACGGAACCCTTAGTGCGCGAATCTGATTCGCACTTGGCCGGTTATTTAATTATCTAAAAGACGGCCTAATTATAATTATATTCTTCCGATCCTGTCGTCTTCATACAGTGAACTCTAACCAAATATTTGCACTTCACTAAAAATTATATTAATTATCATTTCAGCCGCATAACGTCCACTGCTGGACATAGGCCTCTCCCAAAGATTTCCGAAACGACCGATCAAGAGCGGCTTGCATAGCAATATCCCCTCATGGATAGACAAAAATGATATTATTGGACTGTATTATCTGCTCTGTGATATTCCGTCTTATTATAAAAGTAGACTAACTATTTTACCAGGTTTAAACCAATATCCGACCAAATCAAATTGACATTTTCAGATGAAACAATGACATACTAGATGCAAACTTGATTTGGTCGGACAATAGTTTAATAGTAACAAAGATAGACTGCGTTTTAAAATTACACAGATTATCACAGAGCAGATGAAAACAAAAAACTTGAGAGGTGTCAAGGGACACCCGGATGGAACGAAGTTCCTTTTGATTAATTAGGAGAGAAAGAGAGAGGCAGACAGAGAAACACGCGCACGCCGCACGGCTTACAACTATAGCAAAAAGTGTCGTTACAACTTTTGGTCTTAATTTCTTCCGTCTAGCCTCCTCTCGCAACGCGCGATAAGGAACTTCGTTCCAATATAGTTTTTCTACTCCTGTATTGTTATCTGTCTTTTAAATGGTCCCGAAGACTAATATAAGAACATTGATTAATGATTTCAGAAAAAAGTCTATACTCTATTCCTCATAATAGCACATGTGTCGTTCTCGCCAAAAAGATACGCCTAGCCATAGATCTAGAACTTTTATATGTACATCTGGATTATGTCTGTATTTGACGTATGTATAGGTCAAACATAGACAGTTTAACTATCATAAATTATATCCCAAGGCACTAATTGTTTAACTGACGTGACATGGCAGCGGTGATCTCGGGCATGGGTTTGAGTCCCGACTTGGCACAGCGCCGGCTGATAGCTTGGCGATGGATCAAAACTGTCCGGTTAGGAAATACTCTAGGACATTCTTATCACCAAATAAAATAAATAAATAAATATGTAGGGACAAATTACACTGACTGAGCTTGCCCCAAAGTAAGTTCGAGACTTGTGTTATGGGATACTAACTCCCGTTAGGTGGAACCATAGACCTAGATTTTTTTTTGTGGAACTATGACCTAGGTAGATTGTTTTTCGAAATCTATGGATGGTACTTAATGTTTACGTTACTTTACTTCACAACAATACGATATTTTATTCAGATATTTTTATTATAATTATCAACTAGTAACATAAACCGAATTAAAAAAAAAATGTTTCTTTTAATCTGCCCAAAAAAAGTAAGTTATAAGATTTTAAAATCGGATGAAACGGGTAACTGTCAAGTAACAAAAAAGGATGCACGTACAGCGCTCTTGACGTCACTGCTATTAGGTCTCGCGCGTAGGAAAGAGATAGTGAAATGTAGCGCCCACGCTCCCACTCTTATATTTGAAATGCTAGTTGTTGCTACATTAATTAACCCTCTTGCTGTTTTCAAAAAAAAATTTCTTTTAATTTGTATTTTTTGTTTTATATAAAATATTTACCTAAAACATACATAGTAAAGCCTATTACTGTAAGTACTGAACCAATAAGTAGCTGCTGTAGGAAATACAACGCCGAAAAAACGCGTTATACCATTTAAAAACCTCTTTTGCTGCATATTTATGTAGTTGATATGTCAGTAATTCTCCTTTTAGTACCTGAAACAAAAGAATTAAAAATAATTAATCATCGCTTCATACAATGTTTTAAAAGAAAAGAATCACCCATTATTAAAGTTCAATTGTACAAAAGTTTCATTTATATTATATATTTATTATAGACGAAAAGGAACGCAAGAACATAGAAATCTCTGCCGTGTGAATAGAACCACTCCAAGTCCTACCGTGGATGTCGTAGAAGGCGACTTAGGAAATACAAGATAAACAAAGCTTATAAACATCAGTGAGACCTCTTCAACCCGTCTATCCAGCGAGGAGAGTGTAGGCCAAAGTCCTGTGGCTGCTCTGGCCAAATATGGCTCTGGTAGTACAGAGAGGGTCGTGCAGTGGAGACAAAAAGACCTGATAATGATGAACATAGAATCCAGGCTTATGAAATATGTAAATTAATGTTACTGCGCCAATTATTTTGAAAATAGAAGTGATGATGAGGACTCCTTATCCTCCTGAGCAAAACGGAATGATAGAAAGTTCCACAGAAAATACTTGGTCTTTATAAAACATGTCATGTAAAGATTTTAATTACAATGAAACTGAAATAATTGGCCAAGTGCGTGTCGGGCCACGCACAGTGTAGGGTTCCGTAGTTGCGAATGCCAACTTTGAGTTCTTGCCACGAAAAACGTCTAAAAACGAATTATCTATTGAATTTGTATGAAAATTTCTTTTTCAAGTACATTTTATAAGTTGGTCACCTATAACTTTTTAATTTGTATACCCTACTTAGCTCTAATAGTTTTCCTTCAAACTACATTATATATACTACAATTGTGATTTTTTTCACGTGGCCATATATAACCGTTTATCAGATAGACGGGGGGGCGGGGACACTTGACTCGAACAAAAATTTGAACTTTAAACCCAAATATTTTAGAAATAGATCCCTAAATCGAAAAATGGTGTTGGCAAGCTAACAATATTTTTAAAAGACCTATTCAACGATACTCAATGTGTTTGTCGAGAAAAAAAATATTGACTACCCCTTTACATGTATGGCAGCTACCCTAAAAAAAATTTTTTTCCGTATTTTATTTTACGACTTTTTTGCCATGATTAATATACATATCCATGCCAAATTACAGCTTTCTAGTACTTATAGTTTCTGAGTAGGACCGTGGATGGACAGACAGACAGACATGGCGAAACTATAAGGGTTCCTTGTTTACTACGGAACCCTAAAAAGAAGCAAATTTAAATCATTTTTATCCTCTGACTGCTCTGGCCAAGTTTGGCTCTCGTAGTACAGAGACGGTCGTGCTCCTGCAGTGGAGACCAAAAGACCTAATGATGGTAAAAATAATTTTTATTTAATTAAAAAACGTATATTTTTTTATGTAGTGTATTATTTTTTTGACATCCAATAGTACTTTAAACTGTACAAATAAAAACATATACATTCAGAAACACACATACATACGTATGCGGCTAAATGTATAGTTCTTAATCAAATTCCTCTAATTTTCATAAGTAGGCCACGACCAAAATACCGTATCTATAATCTGAGTTCGGGCTATATCCGCTCACAGATAGACAGACAGACTAATTGCGTGTTTTAATTAGTACATCCATCAGACGCACCTGCCTCGCCCGTCAGATGTACACTCAGACTCAAATAAATCGACATGTAAACAAGAGATCCCTACATGGGATAAGTCCGCCTTTGTATATTTGCTCTTTCGTAAGCTGTCTTTGTATATGTATTTGTTTTGGTACAATAAAGTTATTACAAACAAACAAACAAAGAGTCAACCAATGACTGAAAAACGTGCTTCAGAGGGCTTGTTAAGCCGTCTGTCCCGGTCACTGTCTTTGACATTGGTCGCTACCTAAAACCATGTCAGAGGCCTTTAAGGCGTGGCGTAGTGGTCACCATGCTAGTCCGCCACCCAGAGGTCCCGGGTTCGATTCCAGGTCAGGGCAAGTTGGAAAATGGCCTTTTTCAAATTGTCCTGGGTCTTGGATGTTTATCTATATATGTATTTGTTATAATATAGTATCGTTGAGTTAGTCCACATCAAAAGGATTGAAAGCATACAAAAAAGATTTTTATACTATCTTACCTTTTTATTTAATAGCTGTCGTAATCTAACATCTTACGAATCTAGACTTAACCACTTCAAAATTGTCCCCCTGGAACGTAGACGACAGGCTGCTGATATAATATTTTTGCACAAAATTATTCAAGGCAAAATTGACAGCCCTGATTTGCTCCGAAGATTTACCTTATCTGTTCCAAGACCTAGCAGTCGCTTACATAACAGAGTTACTTTTAATTTGCCCATGTGTCGAACTAATTACCGTAAGCATTCTTCATTGAATCGTATGAGTACAAATTATAATAAAATTTGCAATGAAATTGACATTTTCAGCGCATCGGCCAATATGATCAAAACATTTTTCTTTACTAAGTAATATAAAATTATGTAATTTAATTGATAACGTATTAATTCCTTAATTTAATGTAATTTAATTCTCTATTTAAAATGATTGAGAGCATTTTATATAATATGCATGCTGTGTTCGCTCCAAGTAGGTTGGCAACTTGTATGCTCTTATTTGTATTTGTATAAGTTTGTGTGTTGTTCAGCCAGTTAGCGAACCAAATAAAAAAAAAAAAAAAAAGTTAGTATCCCATAACACAAGTCTCGAACTTACTTTGGGGCTAGCTCAATCTGTGTAATTTGTTTGTATATATTTATTTATTTATTCTCACATCCCTGAAGTCGCAAAAGAAATCTGCGGCTCCATACAAAATAACCTACCGTTTCGAAATGTATGAAGCTGCGGATTTATTTTGCGATTTCAGGGATGAGAGATACCGATAAATAGAACCTACACAAGCTACCCAATATTACCTTAACGGATCGGACAGGGTTTTAACATACTGTATAACCTACAAACGATACCTTGTGACGTTGGACCGCTAGTGCTTCCCTCCCCTCCGCACTTCACCCCGCGCGGCCCATTTAAGAGTCCGGCGACCCTAGACTTCTCCATACAAACGTAGTACACGTTTAATTTTGAAACCACATGTCAGATTCCGGTAAAAATTGGTAATTGTAAAGAAATTGCAATTATCTAGGGTTATATTGGGTTTCCTATAGTAAAATTATGAACTGGAAAGAAAATATAAGGATTCAGAAGTTTCCCATACTAATGTTCAAAAATGATATAAAACACTATATTCTATTTCAAGTTCATATTTTTACAGCCGGAAACTAAATATAAACCTAGATAATTGCAATATCTTTGAAATTACAAAATTTGGCCCAAATCGGACATGTCGTTTTGAAATAAAACGTAGACTACGTTTGTATGGAAAGTTGTATTTTGGTCTAGGGTCGGGGGACCCTTAAAAAGACGGCGTGAGGGATCTTGACCTCTTTTGGCCACGACTGGACGCCGGGCCGGTGCGTCTTCAAAAGCTGAGTAAATTTGGAAATCTCTTCTGGAACAACGAATCTCGTGGATGTGAACCTACGACCCTTACCTGTGACTACTTTCGGCATTTAGTGTATAAATTGTTAAAAATTGAATTAAATGGTCTTTCTAAATATTGTTTCTTTCAAAATAATCTTATCGTCACAACGGCACTTACTTTTTACATACATACATACATACATACTATCACGTCTTTATCCCTAATGGGGCAGACAGAGCATTTTGGGTCTTGCGGTTCTATGCAGAGCCCAGAGCCGCAAGACCCAAAAGCCACTTTTAGCGTCATGGTGGGCGAGAAGATGGAAAAGCAATCAATACAGTGATGGGTTGCTAGCCGCATCGCCTGTTAAAATGATTCGCATTTTTGCCCATTCCCTCGATCGGCTTTTACGATCTGCGCGGGAAGAGAAGCAGCTGGTACATTCTAAGTTTTTTCGTTTCTCCCAGACCAGCATGGGAGTTTTTACTACCGAGCTAAAATATTTGCGACTGAACGCCTTTATACAACGTGGAAGGGACACACCCGTAATAAATCGAACCACGGCCTATACTAGATCACTATAGTATAATCTTATACCTTTAAACGAGCAATTCTTGTATGTATATATATATATATTGTGGCGACCTCTACGCCACTACGAGGAACTAAACACCACAAACAACAATGAACGCAGCAATACCTAGTTCACTAGCATCATACGAGATGGCGCCAGCAGATTCTACATCTCGATCTCAGAGTTCTGGTTGCAACTGACTATATATACAACCTCCGACAATACACCGTCGGAGCCGCGGTTCCCCAGGCGCAACACCATGCCTGGCGGGAAGATCTTCCCTTTGTGGCGGTCGAGCATATCACCTCGCTCCCGCTACAATATATATATATTTATAAATTTCTGTGATCTCGAAAACGGTCTAACGATTTCGCTGAAAATTTGCATATGGGGGTTTTCGGGGGTAAACAATCGATCTAGATTAGTTTTATGTTTGGGAAAACGCGTGTTTTCGAGTTTTCATGCGTTTTTCTTTCCACGCAGAATATGGTCGCTAATTTCGTCGCGCCGACCGCCTTGATTTTAGCTCAGTGGTTAAGGATACCGACCGCTAGAAAAAGTGTTACGGGTTCGAATCCCACTCGGTGACTTACTTTTTTTATGTTTAAGTTTATATGTAATTTTTCGCCCAGGTACTGATAATATAATAACAGTCAAAAAAACAAAAAAGAAATTCGACATTCTCATACAAATTTCCCGGGCGGATGCACGCATGCTAAATTAAAAAAAAAATTCATGTTATTTTAATTCCACTTACTTATACTTTATTATAATTTTGAAAATCTTTGGGTGAGGCCTATGTCCAGCAGTGGACGTTGTGCGGCTGAAATGACGATGATGATTCTATAGTGATCTAGGCCGTGGTTTGATTTATGACGGGTATGTCTCTTCCTTGGAGTCAAAATGGAGAAAAGTATAAAATAAAGAGGTTAAGAACTACGCGGAAGGAAGAGAGACATGGAAAGCACTCCACCGACAAGAGCCCAGCTCTTAAATATAAGAAGAAGATGTCCCTTCCCCGTTGTATTTTCGGGCTGACTGTACCATTAAGATGCAATCAAGATCCTAAATATAGTTGCATCTAACATTACGGAATCTTAACTATTTAGAAATCCTAACTAATATAATAATATCCTACTAATATTATAATAATATTATAACTCCCATGCTGGTCTGGGAGAAATGAAAAAACTTAGAATGTACCAGCTGCTTCTCTTCCCGCGCAGATCGTAAAAGCAAGCAAAAGGAATGGGCAAAAATGCGAATCATGTTAACAGGCGATGCGGCTAGCAACCCATCACTGTATTGATTGCTTTTCCATCTTCTCGCCCACCATGACGCTAAAAGTGGCTTTTGGGTCTTGCGGCCCTGGGCTCTGTATAGAACCGCAAGACCCAAAATGCTCTGTCTGCCCCATTAGGGATAAAGACGTGATAGTATGTATGTATGTAATATTATAAATGCGAAAGTGACTTTGTTTGTTACCTCTTCACGCTTCAACTACTGAACCGAGTTGGATGAAATTTGGTATGGATAAAGTTTAAGGCTCGGGGAAGGACATAGGGTACTCTTTATCCCGAAATACTCAGGGGGAGCGAAGCCCGCGGGCACAGCTAGTGCAAAATAAATATCAGTGCGCTATTTTTGATAGCAATTTCAGCCTTTCCATGCTGGTTTGGGAGGAAAAAAAAACTTAGAATGTACCAGCTGCTTCTCTTCCTGCGCAGATCGAGAGAATTGGTGAAATTGCGAATCACGTTAGGAGATGCGGCTTGCAACTTATCACTATTTTGGTTCAAAACTGAATTCAGGGTGATGTCAGCTTTCTACATACCAAATTTTATCGAAATTGGTCCAGCCGTTTGCGCGTAAAGAAGTCACAAACATACACACACACTTACAAACTTTCTCCTTTTTAGGGTTCCGTACCCAAAGGGCAAAAACGGGACCCTAAAACTAAGAATTCGCTGTCTATCCGTCTGTCCGTCTGTCTGTCACCAGGCTGTATCTCAAAACCCGCGATAGCTAGACAGTTGAAATTTTCACAAATTATGTATTTCTGTTGCCGCTTTAACAACAAATACTAAAAACAAAATAAAATAAATATTTAAGGGGGGCTCCCATACAACAAACGCGATTTTTTTATAGATAATGGTACGGAGCCTTTAGTGCGCGAATTCGATTCGCACTTGGCCGGTTATTTAGTATTAGTGTGAATAGTGTGAATGTGATAAGTATGATATTAGTTATGACTAGAGGCAGCGCGCGGCTTCGCCCGCGTTAACTACTCGAGTGAAGTCGCGGGCGTGATGCAATATAGCCTATAGCCTTCCTCGATAAACGACCTATCTAATACCGAAAGAATTTTTCAAATCGGACCAGTGGTTCCTGAGATTAGCGCGTTCAAACAAACAAACTCTTCAGCTTTATATATATTAGTTAGTCAAAGTCAAAGTCAAAAATTTTTATTCAATGTAGGATAAGGATAATTGGGATAAAAAACAACTTTTTGTATGTAAAGAGATCAAGTCTATGTATATACCATACAACTATCCACCCATACAAACCCGAGACGTCTAATCCCATGTTATAAAGTACGGGAGCCCGCGACACCTCGCCCCATTTCAATTTGTCACCCGCACAAAGAGCAATTGTTGGAGAATGTATTACCGATTGTATGAGAATGCGTTAGGGTGTTAAAGTTATAGTCAATTTTAGCGAGACAGTTTAATTTAAATGTTTTCTGTGTACGGTATACTTATTTCTTCTTTTCTCTGATTAGCAAATAATTATACAATAAAATACAATATAGTAGCCTTAATTTATTCCACATCCATCTTCTTCTTATCGTGTGTGTTAGTGACTAACACTAGTGTCAGAGTTTTTAAACCGCCTTAGATGCCTCTGACATGGTTTTAGGTAACGACCAATGTCAAAGACAGTGACCAGGACCGACCGCTTAACGTGCCCTCCGAAGCACGGATCATCTTACTTATCGGACAATCAGGTGATCAGCCTACAATGTCCTAACCAAACTAGGACTTACAACACAAAGTCGTTGCCCCCGCCGGGAATCGAACCCGCGACCTATGAGCCTAACGCTCTAACCACTACACCACGGAGGCAGTTTCCATCCATTCATCATCCATCCATTTTAGCCGCACAACGTCCACTGCTGGACATAGGCCTCTCCCAAAGATTTCCAAAATAAATAAATACAACACATATTTATTTTAAAAACTAGGAAATGCGCAAAACGCGGCCTTATCGTTAAGCAATTTTTTTCAGAAAGCTTGCTATATAGAAAAAAATATGAAGGAACAGTCCATTCAAATTTCGCGTGACGTCACGATTAGCTACGATTTTTAACCAAGGGTGATCTACGCGAGAATGCATTGTTTAAGAGTCCCCTTACCCTAGACTTCTCCATACAAACGTAGTCTACGTTTAATTTTGAAACCACATGTCAGATTCCGTTAAAAATATAATAAATAATAGGTAATTGTAGAGAAATTGCAATTATCTAGGGTTATAACTGGTTTCCTATGGTAAAATTATGAACTGGAAAGAAAATATAACGATTTAGAAGTTTCCCATACGAATGGTCAAAAATGATATAAAACACTATATTCTATTTCAAGTTCATATTTTTACTGTCTGAAACCAGTTATAAACCTAGATAATTGCAATATCTTTGAAATTACAAAATTTTGCCCAAATCGGACATGTCGTTTTGAAATAAAACGTAGACTACGTTTGTATGGAAAGTTGTATTTTGGTCTAGGGTACGGGGGACTCTTAACTATTGTGTCCGATATCGTCATCAAGTCTTTTTAGTCTCCACTGTAGAAGCACGACCCTCTCTGTAATACTAGAGCCAAACTTAGTCAAAGCAGCCAGGAAATTTGGCTTACACTCTTCATGCTGGCCTGACGAGTTGGAGAGGTCTCACTGATGTTTATAAGCTATCTAAGTCGCCTTCTACGACATCCACGGGAAGACTCGGAATGGTCCTATTCTGCCGGTTACCACACGGCGAGCCGATCGAGGGAATGGGCAAAAATGCAAATCATGTTAACAGGCGATGCGGCTAGCAACCCATCACTGTATTGATTGCTTTTCCATCTTCTCGCCCACCATGACGCTAAAAGTGGCTTTTGGGTCTTGCGGCCCTGGGCTCTGCATAGAACCGCAAGACCCAAAATGCTCTGTCTGCCCCATTAGGGATAAAGACGTGATAGTATGTATGTATGTATGAACCACACGGCGGTGATGTCATCATATCGAACAAATTCTCATAACTGCACAACCCATTTTCTTTTCACTGGCTACTTTTTAATTACTTTCCTTAATGTTCGTATGTACCAATTTTATAGTTTATGCATTTTATATTACTTTATTGTTCGTTTATATGTTATAGTATGTACTCCTATTATTTTAATTGTATAGGTACTTGTATTTTTCTACACTGTAATACTCTAACTGCGCCAACTCCCCCACATCTTTTATAGTCTTCTTTACCCAAAGGTTGGCTGGCAGAAATCACTTTAGTGATAAGTCCGCCTTTGTACCTACTATATTTGAAATGTACTTTTGATTATTGTCATACTTAGTTGGTGCAATAAAGAAATTGTATCTTATCTTTTATCTTAACCCATTACATGTTTCATTCGACCACACGGCCTAAAAAACCTATTCTTTTAAATACTTTTAATAAATACGTTAAATAACTAAGTATAATAACCGTTTGCGGAAGCGAGTCCATGTCTAGGCCTACAGTTCTTTCATCTCTCTCTTGGACATCTTCCAAGCTCTTTTATTGTTCGTTATTTACGTCCGGTTGTGACAATAACTCATTCTCGGCTCACGTTATGGAATTGCTTTTATTCTTCGGACGAGAAACAAAAGTTGATGTGAAAAAAGGTTCCGTCTCCCGGACTAATTTTGGCCAGTAGATGATGGCGGATTTACCACTACCCAAGGATTGGTTCTGGTGTACTCTTTTGGGTTGCGATGGTCAGGCGGCAGTCGCTCTGTGTTGTTTTTTTATGGTTCCGTACCCAAAGGGTAAACCAAGACCCTATTATTAAGACTTCGCTGTCCGTCTGTCCGTCTGTCCGCCTGTCTGTCACCAGGCTGTATCTCAAGAACCGCGATAGCTAGACAGTTGAAATTTTCACAAATAATGTATTTCGTGTTGCCGCTATAACAACAAATACAACTAAAAACAGAAAAAAATATATATAAGGGAGAAAAAAAAATTATTTCCCATACAACAAACGCGATTTTTTATAGATAATGGTACGGAACCCTCAGTGAGCGAATCCGATTCGGGCGTGGCCGGTTTTTTAGGGTTCCGTAGCCAAATGGCAAAAACGGAACCCTTATAGATTCGTCATGTCTGTCTGTCTGTCTGTCCGTCCGTATGTCACAGCCACTTTTTTCCGAAACTATAAGACCTATACTGTTGAAACTTGGTAAGTAGATGTATTATGTGAACCGCATTAAGGTTTTGACACAAAAATAGAAAAAAAAACAGTAAATTTTGGGGGTTCCCCATACTTAGAACTGAAACTCAAAAATTTATTTTTCATCAAACCCATACGTGTGGGGTATCTATGGATAGGTCTTCAAAAATGATATTGAGGTTTCTAATAGCATTTTTTTCTAAACCGAATACTTTGCGCGAGAGACACTTCCAAAGTGGAAAAAAGTGTGTCCCCCCCCCCGTAACTTCTAAAATAAGAGAATGATAAAACTAAATAAAATATATGTTGTTCATTACCATGTAAACTACCAGCGAAAATTGGTTTGAACGAGATCTAGTAAGTAGTTTTTTTTTAATACGTCATAAATCGTAAACGGCAATTTACCTTTCATTCAATCAACTCAAATATAAAAATTAAAAAAAACATACTACAAGACTTTTATATTGTTATTTGCTACTACGGAACCCTTCATGGGCGAGTCCGACTCGCACTTGGCCGCTTATTTGGTTTTTTGACTGTTATTCCATTTTACTATAGTGATCTAGTATAGCTCGTGGTTCGATTTATTACTGGTATGTCTCTTTCACGTTGTATAGCACTCACATTAAACTAAAAAATTAAAAAAAAAAACAACGAAACACAGAAATTTATTTTATTTCAAAAATGTAATTAAGTCTCTCTTTACTTTCAATCTAAATAGTAAAAAGCTCATATCACTGAACGTAAAACAGGAATTCTAATAAGAACGTCTCACTTTAATTAAAGAGTGTGATTACCAGATTACGGGGAGCGATTACCGCCGTAATTTCGGTTGGCAAGGGCAAAGCGAGGCGATTTTTTTAAAATTTATTTCGGTAAGCAAACATCGGTGTTTTGTATAAATTACTAGAAAATCTTACAAAATCAATACATATAACTATTTTTTTTTTACCAGCCTATACTGACCCACTGTTGGGCAAAGGCCTCCCCTCTAGTACGCCACTGTTCTCTGTCATTTATTTTTGACTTCCAGGTCTTGTCAAAAAGCACCAGATCATCGCACCACCTTGTCCTTGGCCGACCTCTTTTTCGACGCCAGCCTACCGGCACCCATTCTGTAGCGATCTTGGCCCTCCTATCTATGTGCATCCTACACACATGCCCAGCCCAGTCCCATTTGAGTTTGGCTGCTTTTCTCCCCACGTCTATTATTTTGGTTTTTGAACGAATGCTGGTGTTACGTACACGGTCTGTTAGTTTTATTCCTAGTATACTTCGTTCCATGGCTCTTTGGCAAACCCCGAGTTTGAACTTTTTAAACAAAGTCAATGACCAAGTCTGTGCTCCATAAGTCAGAACGGGCAGGATACACATTGATACACATATGATATGGATACATATAACTATAACAGTAAAAATTGTGTGTCTGTTTGAATAATAAATTTATGAAAAATTGAATGAGGGCAGTAAACAAGGGTCATCTTCATCGTCATCATCATTCCAGCCGCACAACGTCCACTGCTGGACATAGGCCTCTCCCAAAGATTTCCAAAATGACCGATCTAGAGCGGCCTGCATCCAGCGCTTTCCAGCGACCCTGGTCAGGTCATCTGACCACCTTGTAGGTGGGTGCACTTCGCTTTGCTTGCCAGTAAGAGGTCGCCATTCGAGAACCTTTTTGCCCCATCGGCCATCGGTTCATCGCGCTATGTGTCGCACTTGCCACACGAGCTAATCCTCTGGGCTATTATCAGTTTTGTTCTATTTGCCAAAAACATTTTAACAGAAATTAATATTGAGGACACTTTCGATGCTATTATGTCATTCCCCAATGGGTCTGCTGGCGGTATCGACGGACTCACGCCTCAACATCTCAAAGACCTTATTAGTGTGTCTGCCGGTGACGCTGGCAGGACATTGTTGGGTGACATTACAAAATTTTGCAATTTTTTATTTTCAGGCAGTTTAACGGAAAATTTCAAAACCATTCTCTTTGGGGCACGTCTATGCGCTTTCAAGAAAAAAGATGGAGGCGTGCGCCCTATTGCTGTTGGATGCACGCTCCGCAGGCTTGCTTCTAAATTAGCGTGCAAAAAGAATTCTGGAAATCTAAAAACATTATTTGAACCTATTCAGTTAGGTTTTGGTAGCCGTGGAGGTTGCGAAGCAGCAGTACATTCGGTTCGTACCTTTTTATATAACGACAACGAAGCTGATGTACTACTCAAAATTGACGTAAAAAATGCCTTCAACAGTATGGATAGGTCTACTCTGCTGAACGAAGCCCGTATACATACACCAAACATTTATAATTATATTTGGCAATGTTATAACACCCCTTCAAAATTATTTTTTAATGATAAAGAAATCTCCTCCGAAGTAGGCGTCCAGCAGGGAGACCCATTGGGACCAGCGCTTTTTAGTTTAGGTATGCACCCCATCATAGCTAATCTAAATTCTAAATTAAACGTCTGGTTCCTGGATGACGGGAATTTAGGGGGCAAGGTGGACTCCGTTAAAGATGATTTATCTAAAATAATTAAAAATTTTAGTAAAATAGGTTTAGAACTCAATTTAGGTAAGTGTGAGCTCTATGTCTCTACAAAGTTTGACGAAAATGACAGAAATTTAATCATTAAAAAATTTAAAAACATTGCTCCAGATATCAAAGTTTTAGAAAATAGTTCACTTTGCCTTCTAGGTGCTCCACTACTCGAGGAAAGCATTAGACCAATCCTAGAAAATAAATGTGAAACACTTTCGAAAAATATAAGTAGATTGGGCCTTCTGAATTCCCATGTCGCATTTACCATTCTTAAATATTGCCTTTTTGTTCCAAAATTTACATATATATTAAGAGCATGCCCAATCTGGAATCACTTAGACCTTTTGGAAAACTTAGATGCTACCCTCAAAAACGCTTTAGAAAAAATTCTAAATTTAAACCTCGATCACCGCGCCTGGATTCAAGCCTCTTTACCTATTCGATCTGTGGGTCTACCGGCTATCTTGCGTCGATTTCAAGCCGACGACGTATTCCGATTTCGACGACGATATCGTCGGATTCATTTCATTGGTACCGCGCAAAGTTAGCGGCGTCGCCTTGGCGACCGTCGATTACAGAACGAATGAAAAAAATACCGTCGGTTTGCGATCCGTTTCACTCAATTTACGTACAATTTCTTTTTGCACTTTGTTTTTTAATTTAGTAATAATGTTGAAAAACAACTATTATTGGTATAGTTTTGATTATAATAAGTAAAAAAAACTTGATTGGAAGGTGGTACGATTGCGTATATACATATATAATTGTGTTTATCAAATTATCAACAAATGCGTTTCGTAAAACCGAACGGGGTAATATTTGACAATTACGAATTCTCTTATAACCTCACTTCGTGAATATTATTGTGACGATGACGACTATCTTTCTAATTTGTGATTGTGATGTGAATGTCGTGAATTAAAAAACAGTAAGTAAATGCCTAACATGCTTTTTTGTTATTCAGAGACACACAGACCCCTGGGACTTTATTCCTTTATAATTTGTAGATGCCGGCATCAAGGAAAGTTAGCCTTCAGCAAGAAAATAAAAATCCTGCTGAATTACTTGGAGGAGCACACAGCTTTGGCGAAGGGGCAGGCCATTGACAACTCACGGGCCAAGGAGGCTGTGGGAGGACTTGGCGGCCTCACTTAACGCCCAAGGCACGGGCGTGCACAAAACATATTCAGAGTGGCGGGACGTAAGTGTATACAAATCTTTCTAAGTGTGTTATTTATGCCTTGTGACAAGGGTATTCATTTCCTACATAGATCCATAATAAGTATGTTTTTGAGTATGTCTTTTAACCAGTGTTTTGTTTTTATTAACATAATGTTTTTCTGTGATGCTTGTTGCAAGGAACTAAATCTTCGGTGCACATAGACCCATAATGTGTATGTTTTAAGTGTTGTCTCTTAACCTATCATCTAAGTATGTTTATCAGTCTGTGATGTCCACAGTATACAGGCTTTGCCTAGTTTGGGTCTACTACCACACACACTACTATCACACAGTCATCCGCTGTGTGATTTTTTAAAATATTATTGTATGTTTATTATCTTATCAATACTTAATATATGTTTTGTTTTAGGTACCATGGAAATACTGCAGCTTCGGTGGGCTTGGGAGGGCGCTTGATGAGTGCTGTCTGCAGGCGGAGGAACGCGTAGCTGACGCTATAGAGACTATGGCTTCACGACTGGTCTCAACAATGGATGCTAATATAAATCTATGATCAAATTATCTGTAATACTCTCATTTCTAATTGCAACTACATGTTTACAAAAAGTAATCTAAAAAAGTGTATGAGTAACTGCAGCACTGCATGTTGGCAACCAATACTGTGTAAATGATTTTTTTTTGGCGTTTATCCTCAGCAGTGGTTATTGCGAAACGCTAGTATTGGTAGGTAGCTTTTAAAATAAAGGAAAAATAATTTTGATATTAATAAACATTACACTTATTGTACATTCAAATTATTGACGTGTAAAAGTGCCTGCAAAGGCCTTATTAATAAATCAATATTTGAATTACTACTGAATATTTGATTTTGATTCAAGTATAGCATAATTACCTGACTGCGCCAGAAGGAGGATTATGTGTATGTATGTCAATGTCTTTGGCAGGCTTTACAGCCTAAACAGCTTGATGGATTTTAGCTTGAGGTGTGGTTAGATGTCCTAACACTGAGAGTGACACTGGGTATATCAATAATTTAAATGTTACAAAAATAAAAAGAGTCTTTCTGAAACGATAAGTTTTATTTGTTATGAACCTAGTACATATTTGAATCATTTACAAATAAATAATAAACAGAAGTTCTCGCATATATAAAAAATAGCCAAATTTTTTTTCATTACATAGTTAAATTCATTTTGGTAAAAGCATGTTTTGCCCATATCTTTCTATACAATAATTGACATATGAGTAGTAAGAATGAGACAAAACAAACTAAAATTAAGTACTTACTTTTGTACAACTGTAATAACCAATTTACAATATAAGCAAGTTGATACATAGTGTATAGTGCAAAGTTCTATGAGCCAAGAGACAGTGTAGTACCCCGAAGGTGCGTCTGCACGTGGACTGCTATAATTGGCATCTGGAGAATTTGGCAGGGTGCTGAGGATGGGAGTCATCATCCATTGACGCTGGGCATAGCCAGAGTCACCTGAAATGTAATTCAATCTTTGTAATTTTTTTTTATACATATCTTTTTTTATTTTGTTTTTCATATATAATTCATCATCATCATATTATGAGCCACAGGAAGTCCACTAATAATAATCATATACAATTAATGAGCACTATTTTTTAACTGCACTACTTGCATGTATTATAAATATGTAGGATATTATGTTTTACAATACCAATCAACTTTTATGGACTAAACTGTATTTGATAGATGGAGTAGAACGTAAAGTAATATGACTGTCAATAATTTCCTTAATAGCCACATGAGTCCCATCAATGCACCCGATAACCCCAGGGAATCTAAATTTGTAATTGAACCTAAACCAGTATGTTAGTTTATTATTTTTAAACAATACATATGAATAAAGTAAACCTAAGTAGAAAATAAATTATATTATTAGTTAAATAGCGATGTTAAACAATTGGCAGATGAGAGAGACAAATGGAAGAGAATTCATACTCCACCGAAAGGAGCACAGCTCTTAAATATAGATAGATAGATTAATATTGTATGTTTATAAGTAGGTACCTACCATTGGTAGCTGTGGCTCTTTGGTTAGCATGCATTTATTATTATTAAGTACCTAAAAGTGTATAATTTGCAATTACATACCTCCTAGCTACCGAGTCTTGTTGTGTTTGAGTATGTGGAACTTTTATATATACTTTCTAAGTATTTCAGGCTTGTTAAGAGCCTCGGTGACCTCTTCTCTTGCAAGCATTATGTTGATTGCTGGCTAAGGTGAAGAACGTCGTTAGTTCCTACACTTCCTTGGTAACTGTCGGTAGCGTAAAAGTTCAATGCCGCTAACACCTGAAACAAGCAAAATATTTTAACACTTCGCATTTGTCCATGGGTTACCTAAGTTTGACAAATGAAGTACAAATAGCGGCACGTAAGTTCCGTACATACCTTAATTTCGGGTTTTATTCCACTGTTTCTTTCATAAGTGGGCAAAAACGGGATTATGTCCTCGCTGACAAATGTAGCTTTGTTCACGCGAAATCTTCCTTGAAATTCACAATCACAATGAGGAAAAGCCTTAGGCTAACGTAATACACCAATATAATTCAAAAAAGCAAGTTAAATCGAAAAAATTTTCATATCGACGGTTGAATGTGGCACCCCAAGAGCCGCCGTATTCAATCTACAGTGTCGACATAGACTTCAAGCCGACGCGTCGATGTCAAAACTTTGCGCGGTAGCTTTTATCTGTCAAAATCACTGAAACCATTCGTTCAATTGGCGTCGTCATCGACTTCCAAATCGACGCATCGATATCAGGGAATGCGCGGTACGAAATGAGCGTCGGCTGTCAAATTGAAGTCGATGCCGACGATAATTTGAAATCGACGCAAGATAGGCGGTAGACCCACTGGTGGCATCGGTATCAGAAAAATTTCTAGTATAGCTCTTCCGGCTTTCCTTTCGTCCGTTCACAGCGTATCACATTTGTGTGCGAAAATTCTTAAAATGTCTTCAGCTGATATACACTGTGCAACGGATGCAATCGATGCCTGGAAGACTCTCTGTCCCAATGAAAACATCCCAGAGGCACCAAACCGACAAAAACTCTGGGATGTCCCTCTGGTACAGAGAGATTATAACTATTTGGTTCAAAATTCTATCAGTGATTTAGACCGCGCAAGGCTTCTTGCCGTCTCTGAACATGAATCAGGACACTGGTTACACGCACTCCCCTCCGCCAACCTCGGAACACTTTTCGACAATGGCAGTTTTCGAATTATCGTTGGACTTAGATTGGGTGCTGCCATTGTCGAACGCCATCTATGTTTATGTGGCAGTGTCGTCGACAGGAACGGACTACACGGGCTACACTGCCAACGCAGTGCCGGCAGATTTTCACGCCACGGCTCCATTAACAATATAGTTAAAAGGGCGCTTGCCACCATCGATATCCCTAATGTGTTAGAACCTGTAGGAATAACTCGCGATGATGGCAAGCGTCCAGATGGTTTAACCCTTGTCCCTTGGGAGCGGGGGAGGGCACTCGTGTGGGACGCGACATGCGTCGATACGGTTGCCCCTTCTCGCCTCGGGGCGACGGTGTCAAAGGCTGGAGCCGCGGCTGAAGCAGCAGAAGACGCCAAGCGGCGAAAATATTCCTCTTTATCTAATGAATATATTTTTGTTCCGCTTGGCGTCGAAACTTTTGGTCCGTGGGGTCCAAGTACTAAAAAATTTATTAAAAAAATAACCCCTCGGCTTGTCGACGCCGCTGGTGACAAGAGGGCTGGCTCATATCTCGCGCAGAGGATTGCAGTAGCTATTCAGCGCGGGAATGCAGCCAGTGTTCTTGGCACCATGCCACATGATCAAGATTTAGATTTTTAATTTAGTTTTTTAATTTAGATTGTAATTTAGATATTAATTTTAATTGTATATTTATATGTTAATTAATATGTTAATAAATATTTAGTTGTTAATTTTAACAGAATGTAGTAGGTAATATTATGGCGTAGGTACATAAGCTAAAAGCGCCCAGTCCATTCCCCATCCGGGAGTCCATCCCCGAACTAGACATAGTCTGTATCTCGGGTGATGAACAAGCGGAAGGTTTACGGAAAGAGTGTGGTACATTTATAAATGTAGTATAATTACCTACACTACACTAACGGCAGAAGGCTACATAAATTAAAAGATGAGGTTACAAGGCCCAGCTAGTCTTATCTGTGATTGGGCCTAAGTATACATTTTGAATTTGGACATATCTATACATAATACATTAAACAAGATAAAATTGGTACTGGTGCCTATAACATAATATATTATGTATATTAGAGGTGAGCGAGAATGGAATGAGTGTTTAGGTTCTCCTACGAATGTCCTCATTTCTATCCAAGGATTGGTTCTGGAAATCTTTGGGAGAGGCCTATGTCCAGCAGTGGACGCTATGCGGCTGATGATTGGTTCTGGCCTACCCTTTGTGTTGCGGAGGTCAGACGGCCGTCGCTCTGTGTAAAACCAGTAACCTCGTCACATCAGCTACGTTAGGTAGCGGACCCCGGGCTCTGAAGCGTTACCGCTGAGGATGTAACCGGGAATACAGGAGGATGATGACGAAAATTGCAAAACTGCCTCCGTGGTGTAGTGGTAGAGCGTTCGGCTCATACCCGGAGGTCGCGGGTTCGATTCCCGGCGGGGGCAACGACTTTGTGTTGTCCTAGTTTGGTTAGGACATTGTAGGCTGATCACCTGATTGTCCGATAAGTAAGATGATCCGTGCTTCGGAGGGCACGTTAAGGCTCCTCCTTGCGCTAGCGACCGAAATACTATCCGGTTTAGAAACCTTTACAAAAAGAGTCAAAAATGGCCGTTTTTAGTATTTTTTGCAAAGGAAAATTCAGGGTATTTTATTTCAATGATTTTCGAGGTTCTAATGAAACTTAAGGATACTAGCTAAAAAGTTGTACGAGGGTTTCTGATAATCTCACTTACAGAAAGAGAAATTAATTTTTTGTGTTTTCAAGGTCGTTAGCGCGGGGAGGACCCTTAAGCCGTCGGTCCCGGTCACTGTCTTTGACATTGGTCGTTACCTAAAACCATGTCAGAGGCCTTTAAGGCGGTTTAAAAACTCTGACACTAGTGTTAGTCACTAACATACACGATAAGAAGAAGATGACGAAAATATCTACATCTGCTACTACACTATAAATCATGTACATACATACATACTATCACGTCTTTATCCCTAATGGGGCAGACAGAGCATTTTGGGTCTTGCAGCTCTATGGAGAGCCTAGGGCCGCAAGACTCAAAAGCCACTTTTAGCGTCATGTTGGGCGAGAAGATGGAAAAGCAATCAATACAGTGACGGGTTGATAGCCGCATCGCCTGTTAAAATGATTCGCATTTTTGCCCATTCCCTCGATCTGCGCGGAAAGAGAAGCAGCTGGTACATTCTAAGTTTTTTCGTTTCTCCCAGACCAGCATGGGATATAAATCATGTATTTCTTGTAAACAAGGTACGACACAGTTACACGAAACTTTACGACAGTTTTATCAAGTAATTTTCTGGTATCGAACGGACTTGGCGGAAAATTGAAAATAAGTAGTGAGATTTGATAACGCGAGGAAGGAATTCTTGATTGTAAAACGTGGGAATTGTGGAAAATATACATTTTTACTTTCAAATATTTAACGTGGAAGGGATATACCTGTAATAAATCAAACCACGGGCTATGCTATACGTGATCACTTTAGTAGTTATGATAAAGTTAGAATAAGGCCTAACGCAGACGACGGACAAAATAACGGATAGTCTGTCGTCTGCGTTGGTCCTAATAGTAAAAAACAACAAAAAAAATTGGCACTTAAATACCAAACTGTAAAGCCGCTCTAACAATTTGTATGGGAATGTCGATTTTATTTTTGGTTTTTTTATTGTTTTATTTTAATTTCATTATAGTAATCTAGTAAAACCCGTGTTTAACTTATTACGGGAATGTCCCTTCCACGTTGTATTCAGCCGCATAACGTCCACTGCTGGACATAGGCCTCTCCCAAGGATTTCCAAAATGACCGATCTTCTACCTTGTATATCTTTATTATCATAGGATATTTTTATTATCTCCTAATAATCGTCATTATTTTGTTGCACAATTGTTGACGTCAAATGGTTACTTACAGCTAAGTTTACTAACCTACTACGCTTCCAAAGCGCTAGTGCAGAAGAAGCGGTAACAAACTGCACTGCAGCATTTTCTCCAAGAAAGTCTTACAATGTAGAGTTTAAAAAAATATTATGTGACACCCACTGACCTCCATATATACAAGTACGCTGGACCTATGATTAGCCGGGCCATAGTGAGGGGATTTGATTTTCGCCATTTTGGCGCTGATCGTAGGCATTCGTAGCAGTGGGTGGGAACGGAACTAAAAGTTACGTCAGATTTAGTTCTCTTCCCACGCATTGGGGGCGCTTCAAATAGGCACAATAAAGAGCTGTCATTTCTTAGGGTATCATAGGTCCAGCGTACTTGTATATATGGAGGTCAGTGGTGACACCAGGTGGCAGCACAGTGACGTCAAGTCCAATCGACTGTTGTGATTGGACCATCAGTTGACAGGTTCTTTTGCTCCGTCAAATGTAACCAATAACAGCAGATTATTGGACCTGACTGTGCTGCCATCTGGAGTTCCATATTTTTAAGAACGAGTTCAAATTAAGCAACGGTTGTAGACCGCCCTTGGATGGGTGACGTGCTTCGGAAGAATCGGAAGGCACGCTAAGTCTCGGTCGTTAAACTGTTTCCGTCTTATTATAAAACGCAGACTAACTTTATTACTAGGTTTAAACCATTATCCGACCAAATCAAGTTGATATCTAGTAATATGCTAGTGTCTCATCTGAAATGTCAACTTGATTTAGTCGGATAATGGTTTAAACCTAGAAACAAAGATAGTTTGCGTTTCATAATACGATGCGACGGTAGGTATTATAGCTTCAGCTTGAAAAATCTGGTACCAGTGTTGGACGTAACAAACAATAACAAATCCAATGTCTTTATTTCAGACTCTATTACGGCGGCATCGAGTTTTCTTTGGTCAATTAAAGCCATAACCATCATTTTTCGGTCGTTAGTCATGCCTAATGGCCGGAGAGTACAAACATTCATCATATTTTGTGGTTTTCTTCGATAATTCCAATTTGTTCTATGGAACATGACGTATAGAACAATTTGAGAAAATATTGTCCCTGTTTACTTTATTTACTACAGATACATGTGTACCAAATTTTAAAAAACTAAAAATATTAACATTGCCAGGTATGTATATGTCGCAGTTGAATTGTATAATCCGTTGTTATTCAAAAACTCTAGCTGTTTGGCAATACAGCTCGGTTTTGTAAAACAGCACCCACTCGGTGACTTACTTTTGTTTTTTTTATGTTCAAGTTTATATACTTATAATTTTTTATTTTGTATTGTTTTTAGACAAGTTTAAGAACATGTAGTTAATGTTTGAGATGTAACCGAGCTTTGCTCGGTTACATCTCAAGTACGAGTTGGTTAACAATCGTACATAATACCACACAAAAGCATTCAAAACTAATAATTTCCCGACAAAATACACGTTCCCGCCTAATTGCGGCGTGAATTCCATAATAGCACTGATATATTGTATATTGTCCAAGGCAATGGATGGTGGCGCCCTCTGTAAATTATGACCGAACTAATTGTTGCGAAGGAATTTCAGGAATATATTTAAAATTTATTGGTTTTTGAATTAAATATAGAGTAATAATTTTCGGAATATTCGATGGGACATGTAAAATTAAAGTCCTACGGAATGTGGGAGCAAATTGTTATTAATATTATCTTCTTCATAGTAATTTGTAATCATATTAATTGGGAAAAAAACATTTAATTTCATTTCTTTATTTAGCATACAAAACAGATAAAAATCATATTCGTATGTAGGTACAATATAAGTTTTAGGTGTTGATCTAAAATGTTTTCCTTACATATGTATGCCTAAAAAGTCTAAACACAATTTTAATCACAAGTTTATGCGCTATAGTTCGACACAATTTTCTTGATATTATAAAAATATGAGAAACTAGAAAAGATAGTGAAGCGCTCACAAATAAGAATAGAAAAAATAAAAACATTAATTGATTACGTTATAAATACCTGCCGCCGGAATTTGTGTAATGAGAAGTGGTAAATGTCTATGTCTCTATTAGTAACCAGGATTTCATTATATTGGCGACACATTCTAACGATGAGATTGTAATATGAGGTATTGTTGTTCAATACAATGACGCGTTTAGAGTATTGTTTGGGCTGCCGCGTTTTTGTAGCGCGTCAAAAATGTTTGCCGACGCTAATACAGACTGCTTTTATGCAATTATTAGAAAGAGGTGTGCGGCACTGTTAAGTCGCTTACGTGCTAGCTCGAATAGTATTCTGCGCGTGTTAACTGACAGATGGGACTCCCCACTACTAGGCCGCTGGATGCGCCTTCATACTCAGGTGGATGTACGTATACCGGTGACCAGTATGGGAACTCAGCTGTTAGTAATTGAGTGTTTGTAAATGTTTTTTTTTTTATACTTATGTGTTTCCTGTTACTAACAATAGATTAAGTTTTTGTTCATTACTAACATGATATGGATTATGTCCGAAATAAAGATTTTATTATTATTATTATTGTTGGAATAAATCTGGAGACTAAATGCATTATAATTTCGATTTATAGATCTAAACCGGGTATTAAAGTTAATTGCAGAAACGAGGGAAGGAGATTCTAAGACTCAGTGAATAATTTTGTTAAATGTCAAATTAAAATTAATAACTAGGTATACTTAAAACGTGTAAAGGACATGTGCGTAATAAATCACTTTAGTATGTATGTATAATGTATAATATAATGAAATAAGGGTGACGACAGGGTCCGAAAAGTATGATTGTAATTAGTCCGTCTTTTAGATTATCCAAAAATAATGGACCCTAATAAACGAATTTATTGGAAAAAAATTAAATTTAACTTAAATTAAAACTATACATACTTATTAAAATTTAAATTAAAACTAAAATTAAAACTAAAAATTACAAATTATGTAGTCCCACTAAAATATTACCCCTCGGCAACGTGGCCAAAAGGCTGGCAGCATTGCCACGTTGTATGGCAATGCTGATTCTTTGAGCCAGATAGTTACCAGCCCTTTGGTCATGGGATACCTCGAATAAACGTTTAGAAATAATATGAAATAAACTATGGGCGGAAGGACCCCACGGACCAAAAGTCTCTACCCCAAAAGGCTCAAATATGTAGTTTTCTCCGATGTCTACATATTTGCGCCTTTTAAGGTTCTCTGCTGCGGCAGCTGCTGCGCCGGCCTTTGACTTGGTGACCTGAAGATGGGACGGTGCGAGGGTGTCCACACAGGTAGCGTCCCAGACCAAGGGCCGTCCCAATCTCCAAGGCACCAAGGTCATTCCGTCCGGCCTCTTGCCATCATCCCTGGCCAGACCATTGGGTTCTAGGGCCGCCGGGATATTGATGGTGGCGAGAGAACGGAGGATAATATTATTAAGGGCTGCATGGCGCCCTAAACGGCCGGCACTCCTGGTGCAGGAAAGTCCGTGAAGTCCAAGGCCATCGACGGTATCCCCGCAGGGGCAGGGATGTGGGACTACACATGTAGCGCCTACCCGCAGCGCAGTTGCCACGCGGAACGCATCATTATGCAGAAAGGTACCCAGGTTTGCGGATGGTAAGGCATGTAACCAAAGTCCAGATTCCCATTGCGCTACAGCCAGAAGGCGGGCACGCTCTACAGAATTGCTCGACGTTTCTATTAAATGATCTTGTGCAATTCTGCAAAGCGGGCCGTCCCAGTGTCTTTGCGAATTTGGGTAATCAGGAAATTTTGAATTTGGAAGTAAGCTTGCCCAGGTGCTCTTGGCCTCCGATGCATAGCAAATTTCGCTTGGAGAGTTAACATAAATTTTCTTATAAAGACTTTCAATGCTATGTATCGAAGACAAAAACGCTGGACCCTTATTTTTCAGTTTACCCAAAAAAGTAAAAATTCACAAAGATAATTGCCCGGGCGGCTGCACACTTTTGTATGGACATGATGATTTTTTTGTTATTTTAATTTCATTATACTATAGCAATTTGTGTATAGTCCATGGCATAGACATAGAATTTTTCTTAGATCTATGGTCCATGGTTAGATTTATGTCACTTATACGTCATACAGGTAGATTTTGTTACTACCGAGCTGTAAAGAAATCCTGGAATCATAGTCACTAGGCATAATTGCCGTATGGTTTCCGGCAGAGTAGAATAGGGCCACTCCAAAACCTCCCGTGGATGTCGTAGAAGGCGACTTAGGGAATACAAGCTAAACAAAGCTTGTAAACATCAATGAGACCTCTCCAACCCGTCTGGCCAGCGAGGAGAGTGTAGGCCAAGACCTCTGTCTGCTCTGGCCAAGTATGGCTCTGGTAGTACAGAGAGGGTCGTGATCCTGCAGTGGAGACCAAAATACCTGATGATGATGATGATGAGGCATAATTTTATATATTATCTATATCTATATATCTATATACATATAATAAAACAGTAAAAAAGGTGTGTATGTACATTAAATATATTTCCAAAAAAAAAAATTGGTGGCGATGGAGACGTAGTAATAGAGTAAGAATTAAAAAAAATGTCTGTCTGTTTGTCTGTTTGTCTGTTTGTACACGCTAATCTCCGGAAATACTGGACGGATTCGAATGAAACTTTTAATGTTATATAGCTATTAAGCCTGGGCAAAATATAGGGTATAAATAATTTTGGAAAATTGAACGCCTGATGCAGAACCATAATGGTCCAGCTAAACTATAAGAGATATAAAAATGCCGCCTTAGTAAAAGTTGTTCAGCCTGATGAGCATTTTCCAGAGACATAAAGTCCACGCGAACGAAGTCGCAAGCTTCGGCTAGTAGTCATACAATTTTGTATTTTTATTTCGCTTAAAAAGTGATTTTCTTGAATATAGCTATGAGTTTTCCATATAGCCATGACTCAAAGCTTCTCGTCATCTCTTTATAAACACAATTATTTATTTTCCTTGTCACTAGATGACGCTATAAGGTAATAATTAAAACATTAAGATCTTTTTTACTATTATTCAAATGAAGCAGTACCTCTAATTCATTAAATATGACTTATATGAAATGCAATAAATATTTTTAAAATTTATCATCATTTATATAGTTCACAATCATTCTGTATTAACTGAAATTGCTCTAAGAGTGTTGTTTTTAATTAAAAACTGTATATTTTAACAAAATATATGAGAGCACAGGTGTAATATTATATTTATTAAAGAAAGTTTCCCAAAGGAGCTTTCTCCGAAGCTCAATTTATGAGTAAATTAGCTTTTGTTAAATTTTAGGAAACGGCGGAGAAGCAATTGTTTATAGAGTTTGTATGTAGGCGAAGAGCCAGATATATTATTTGGTTAATATTTCAAACCTATAGATTTTTTTTAATCCTACTAATATTATAAATGCGAAAGTTAGTTTGTATATTTGTTTGTTTGTTACCTCTTCACGCTTAAACTACTGAACCGATTTGGATGAAATTTGGTATGGATATAGTGTGAGACTCGGGGAAGGACATAGGGTACTCTTTATCCCGGAATTTCCACGAGGAGCGAAGCCCGCGGGTACAGCTAGTTTAATATAAAACAAACATACATACATAATATCATGCCTGTTTAATACACGGGTAGGCAGAGACTATACTTATTTTATTTATTTACTATCATATTACTTAAGAAGTATAACAGAACATTTCTATAAACCACTGAGGTTTGTTATGATACTTATGTGTTTGCTGAATGCACCTATTTATTTATTTAACTTCATACACAAATACAAGTGTAATGGCGGATTTAAAGTTAAAGATCTAATCTACCAGTCGACCAAACGGGTGACGTGGAGATTGATAGGGGTAGTGCACAACTTAAACAGTAATAAGGTGAAAAAAAATAAAGACTAAATGTAAAAAAAATAATCAAAACAATAAACTACATGCAAATAATACACACTATAAAGTACATGCTAAATAAACAATACCTACTTAAACATTCTGCGACCAAATTGCAGACGTTCTAAAAAAGGAGAGGTAAAAAGTACCCGTAACATAAGGGCATGTATGAAGAGATTGATGAATTTAGATGAAGCAAAAGAGGTTTGTCAGGATCGTAGCAAGTGGAGGTCCATAGTCTCTGTCTACCCCTGCGGGAAACAGGTGTGATATTATGTATGTATGTATGTATGAACATATACTAAATACACTACATAAATACACTATGATCTATCTGACACTTTTTGAAGAAAATGTTCCTTCACCTGTTTCTTAAAATAAAAACGGGTTTTAGCCTTCCTATTCATCAGCTCGAAGTCGTATCAAGAGTTTGTGCTTAATCCTTTAATCGCCTCCTACGATTTCCACAGGAAGAGGTTGGAGTGGTCCAATTAAGCCGGAAATACCCACGGTCAAAACATAGCTAGTATTTAAAAGAATATTTAGGTGAAAATATAAATCTTACATACATACATACTATCACGTCTTTATCCCTAATGGGGCAGACAGAGCATTTTGGGTCTTGCGGCTCTATGCAGAGCCCAGGGCCGCAAGACCCAAAAGCCACTTTTAGCGTCATGGTGGGCGAGAAGATGGAAAAGCAATCAATACAGTGATGGGTTGCTAGCCGCATTTTTTGCCCATAAATGCAAAATATAAATCTTAAAACCTTCAAACGTCAGTACTATATTAATAACCGGCCAAGTGCGAGTCGGACTCGCGCACGAAGGGTTCCGTACCATTATCCATAAAAATCAAGTTTTTTGTATGGGAGCCCGCTTAAATATTTATTTTATTTTGTTTTTAGTATTTGTTGTTATAGCGGCAACAGAAATACATAATTTGTGAAAATTTCAACTGTCTAGCTATCGCGGTTCTTGAGATACAGCCTGGTGACAGACAGACGGACAGACAGCGAAGTCTTTGTAATAGGGTTCCGTTTTACCCTTTGGGTACGGAACCCTAAAAAGCGAAAAATAATACATTCATTCCAAAAATATCACATTTCGGATAGCTCATTAACATTTCCCAAAACTAATTACATATTACAAAGTAGAGTAGAGCTCTCATCCGTTATAATTCCAACATTGCATTTCCACGAATTCGGGGAAAATTCATAACGTAAATGAGAGGTTAATATTTGATATGTCAAATGTTATGATGCCAAATATTTAGTCGGATTGGATAAGGGTTGTTACAAACGAGCGAAAATGTGATAGTGACAGTTTGACATCTATTGACGACCTCCGTGGCGTAGTGGTCACCATGCTAGTCCGCCAGCCAGAGGTCCCGGGTTCGATCCCCGGTCAGGGCAAGTCTACTGCTGGGCATAAGCCTCAGTATTTTTTATAATTGCTTTCTCCTCATTTTCTAATTCATATCTTGCTATTTATATCACTTTTTATACTTACTATGCTCTTTATCAATTCAATAAAACGACGACCTCCATGGCGTAATGGTCAACACGCTATACCGCCAACCCGGAGGTCCTGGGTTCGATCCCCAGCCAGGGCAAGTTGGAAAATGGCCTTATTCAATTTTTCCTGGGTCTTGGATGTTTATCTATACAATATCCTTTTTTATTAAGTACAAATATTTTAAGGGGTGATTCAGCCCATCATTTTGAACAACTTTTCCCAATAAATGTATATCGAAATACGAAAAATATTTTTTCGGTTTTCATACAAATCGAAGTAGTCACGTGATATCATTACTATGAAAAATGAAAATTTTCTTTTCGTATTTCGATATACATTTATTGGGAAAAGTTGTTCCATATGATGGACTGAATCATCCCTTAAAATATTTGTACTTAATAAAAAAGGACAATGTATATGTATTTGTTATAAAATATAGTACCGTTGAGTTAGTATCCCATAACACAAGTCTCGAACTTACCTTAGGGCCAGCTCAATCAGTGTAATTTGTCCCTATATATTTATTAATTTATTCAATAAAAACTTTTGAACTTTTCCATGGTTTTTTCACCATAACACATAGTTAAGACTTTATAAAAATTTAATACAAAATAACTTTAGTAAGTTACTCAAGCTTACGTAAATTACGATGCAGGTTTTAATCGTCTCAATTAATTTCGATGGAGCTGGCAACACTCCAGGCGATGTTCGCAAATATGACGTTTTGCTTAAGGTCTACTAAATTGAACGAGGTAATAAGGACATTGGCCCCTGGACTATATGGTTGTGATAAATAAATGTATACGGACAAATAACACAGATTGAGCTAGCCCCAAAGTAAGTTCGAGACTTGTGTTATGGGATACTAGCTCAACGATACTGTATTTTATAACAAATACATATATAGATAAATATCCAAGATAATTTGAAAAAGGCCCTTTTTCCAACTTGCCCTGACCGGGGATCGAACCCGGGTCCTCTGGGTGGTAGACTAGCATGGTGACCACTACGCCACGGAGGTCGTCATAAATGAATCCACAATTTTTTAATTATTTATTTCGTGTTGTCTAGTCTTCCTAGCATAACCTAAAATGGCGGACTAGCGTAGTGTGACGCAGGGACACCTAGAAGTACATTGCAAGCCAATTTTATTGTTATTATTGTAGAAAAACGATTCACGTCACTGAATTTCTCACTGCGAAGTGGTCGCCGCGCGGTTAGTAATAATATAGGTTCCTAGATTGTACTCCATAGATTTATTTAATTTTCTTTCATACAGGTTTACACCTGGTATAGTTAAAGACACTATAGCTTCTATTGAAAAATATTCTTCCTACACCTCGCAAACGTCTGCTTTAACCCTTTGTGTTTTGAGTGGTGATCTGTATTACAGGTTTCTTACGAAACTTATCACAGACTCCACTCTCTCACAATTTATTATTGCAAATGTTTATCTGCTTTTGGTAGGTATTCAAACCTACAGTTTTTTTTTTTGTACTAGCAGACGTGGATATAATTCGACAATGAATTGAACACAATTAACCGACTAAACAAATTAAACAAAACTTTAAACAAGCAAGACAACAAAAAGTCATACGATTAAGAAAAAATCAAGTCAATCTTGTAAACTTATGAAAAAATAACTATAGCGAGTTCTAAGAGTTTTAAAATTTTTGTTGGACATCTACCTACATAGTTATTGCTTTTTGTAAACTATATGGTATTGAATGTACGCAACAAATATTTGTAAATTTTCTTCTTTTCTTAAAAATAGTGGTCAAGACATTGGCCTTGTAACTCGGAAGTCGCGGGTTTAATTCCCACGGGAGACATGTATTTTTAAGAAAGTTGTTCAGTAACCTGGACTGAATTCAATATTTTGTAAGAAGATTTTGTATTGTATATCCGTCACGGCTCAGTCAGCTAGACTTCGCGAGTCACCCTAAACCCGTTCAAGTATAACGTATAAAAAAGTTGTCCAGACAAAAAAGTTGTTCAATTAAAAAAAATGCGTTTTTATAATGGCAACAAAAAAGTCTAATGACATTTTTGAAAATATTTTGAAATGGCGGATATATGACAGTTTTAAAATTTTAAACCCCCATATTTCCGCCATTTTGAAAAATTTCGAAAAACTGGCTCGACAAAAAAATTCTATTTAGTTGCTGAGCCTGCTTACAAAATTTTATGAGAATCGGTTAAGAAATGCGACCTGTAGGCGAGAACAGCCAGACAGACAGACAGACAGACAGACAGACAGACGGACAAAAGAATTTTTGGCTAATCTCGAAACTGAGACGCTTCGCTCGCTTCGCTCGCTCGGTCAATTATAGGTATATTTTCGATACCTAAACTGGAAGTGACACAGGCCTACTTATGTCAGATCTTTAGACACCAATGTTGGTCTCTTATTAACATAAAAAAAAAACAAAAACAAAAACTTGAGAGGTGTCAAGGGACACCCGGTTCCTTTCGATTAATTAGGAGAGAGCGAGACAGAAAGAGAAACACGCGCACGCCGCACGGCTTACAACTATAGCAAAAAGTGTCGTTACAACTTTTGGTCTTAATTTTTTCCGTCTAGCCTCCTTTCGCAATAAGGAACTTCGTTCCAAAAACATTCTCCCACCAGCAAGGAAGAAATTACTACATTAAACCCTAGGGCCTCTACTTACCGTTTGGCTCCCTGCCAGCGACATAGTCCAAGAGCCAGGAGCCGGTGTCCTTAATACCGCGTTTGATTTACTGGACCTTCGGTGGGACTTTAAGCAAAATGTCATTATATTGCGAGTGGCGCCTGCTCTGGAGGATTGCCAGCTGCCTATCACAATTAACTGTTATGAGAGAAAGGAGTGTGATATACTAACTACCTATTGAAAATATTCTAAGGCCCTTTCACCGCGAGACTTCATATCAGTGGTCGTGCCCCCAGCGCGAGACATTGTAAATCTAACATACCTATCTACAACCAAAAACGGATATGGATACGTAAGTTATGTGCCATACGAGCATTTTTTTTATGTCGCAAATATGCGACCTTCGCGGAATGGGCCCGACAATGTTTGTCGCATATATGCGACGCTCGCGGTGAAAGGGTTAAGGCCAAGACACTGATTCTTTTTCGCATACAGCTGTGTTGCTTTGGTTGGAGCCTGGAAGGCGCTTTTAGATACAAAAACTTAGTTTTTTATAGATAACGAGCAGTCCATCCCGGCTTCGCCCGTGGTACATACATAGCCTATGTCACTCAGGGATAACATACCTATCCAACAGTGAAAGAATTTTTAAAATCGATCTAGTAGTTTCGGAGCCTATTCAATACAATCAAACAAACAAACAAACAAATCTTTCCTCTTTATAATATTAGTGTAGATTGTACGGAACCCTACGTGCGCGAGCCCGTCGCACTTGGCTGGTTATTTATTCTATTACTTGACAGTTTCCTTATTTTTTGTTCAGATTAAAATATTTAAAAAAAAAATTTAACAAAGGAAAAACAATTACAAGAAGACTGAAACTGAAAAAGGTTTGATTGAAAATATTGCATTTATAGCGATAAGTCTACTTTTGTGCCTATATTGTTTTTTTAATCTTCTTTGTAATTTATTTTGTTTAATAAGGTGCAATAAGGTTGGTTTTTATTGTATTGTATTGTATCTTTGGGAGAGGCCTATGTCCAGCAGTGGACGTTATGCGGCTAAAATGATGATGATAAAGTTACTTAAAAAAGAGATCGCGTCAAAAAGACAACCGCCTCGTTTTTGGATTTTTGAAATTTGGTTAAAAATATTTGATCTTCAAAACAAATTATTTCCTAAGTCTAAGATATTTAATATTCAGCCAGCCTATAACTTAATCGGCTAGTGTGAGAACTTAACTTAGTCCATACTTAAACTTAAGTTATGTGTCGTTTAGTGCATACGTGCTCCGCCATCTTGGAATTGTTTTTATAGTTTTAAACTTGCTGCGCGAAGGATGTAAATTATTTCAGGAATAATTAAACGAAGTAGGTTTTATAGCGCTATGAATTTGGTAGACAGGTCACGTGCCGGTTTATTGTAACTGTAAATACTTTGAAATATGCAAGAAGTACTGCGTTCAAAAATGGAGCGGAGGTTATGAGCATTGTGATTGACCTTAAAAAGTAAGAAGAAGAACAAAAAAGTTTACAGAAGGGAGAGAAGAATGGTGGTTGCTTCACTTATCTTTACTACAGACTCGCCGTCCGTAGATGCGCACTCGCACTTGACAGGCCGTAGCTGAAAATCAGTGAGCTACTCTTTGAGCAGCACGAATCACTGAGCTATGACCTTTTTGGACTGCTGTAGCACACAGATACAAAGTTGTTGATATATGTCCTCAATACGTTGTTTTTACATGTTTTGTTTTGTAATTTTTGTATCTTTATTCTGTATGTGTGTGACTATAGCCACAAATAAACGTTTTATCTATCTATCTATCTATCTACAGAGCAAGCTCTTAAATTAAAAGAAGAGGAAGATTAATTTATACCCCGTTGAATAAACTTAGCTTTCTGTCCGTTTGTACCTTTGTGGGTATTTGATAAACTCAGAAACTAGGTACTGGGCCGATTTGTAATATTTTTTGACTGACACAGAATATTTACTGATCTACATATATTATACATACCAGCTGCAGTGCGGGCTAACAATTGATTAATATGTGTTACTAACAAAAACTTACTAAAATATTTTTCTTTACCGCTTAGTTTAGCTCCGTCCAACACCACTTCATTCCAAACATTTCTAATAACGTCACATATGTTATTTATTTGACGTTGACTTCATCGCTAAGTTTGGCTCTGCCCAGCACCACTTCATTCCAAACATTGCCTAAGTACGTCACATACGTTATTTGACGTTAAGTGAGGTTATTAATAACAGCACATAAGTACAAATATGTTTGTCTGTGATCGTTAGGACGCTCATTTGTCACGGTCGCAGGTGCCGGCCTAACTAATGTGCGTTGCCTCTTAGTAGTTAACATATACATGTGTATATGTTTACTATTTTTAAGAGGTATGTATGTATGTACCTGGCCACTTACAGACACGAAACACAACAACCTAAAATAAAATAAAGAAGCGTTTTGGAACCTCTAAAAGTTTGTAGCCCTTTTTATGTATAACTAGCTGTGCCCGTGGGCTTCGCTCCCCGTGGGAATTTCGGTATAAAAACTATCCTATGCCTTTTTTTTCTTTTTTTTTAAAATAAATAAATATATAGATATGGAACAAATTACACTGATGCTAGCCCCAAAGTAAGTTCGACACTTGTGTTACGTGATACTAACTCAACGATACTGTATTTTATAACAAATACATATATAGATAAACATCCACGACCCAGGACAATTTGAAAAACGCCATTTTTCAACTTGACCTGACCGGGAATGGAAGCCGGAGCCTCTGGGTGGTGAACTAGCATGGTGACCACTACGCCACGGAGGTCGAATAAAAAGCTTTTGTTATTTTTTATCTATTTACTAATTGGAAAGCAAATTTTTATGCCTCAAACCTGCGACCAGAGCGATCAGTCATCGCCATCCTGTCGCCATCGCCAGCTGGTGACATGTCTATCCACTAATGACTCTATGGTGGATATTGATGGATGTTTACCCACCTTAAAAAAAGAGGTTATCTATTCGAATATACTTATTTTTTATGAATGTTCCCCGATTACGCAAAGAGTTATGGAGCAATTTGGTAAAACTATTCTTGTTTGAAAGGGTATACTACTTGCAAGGTGGTCCCGTAGAAGTTTCATCAAAATTGGGCGCTTAGTTTTGAAAAATTATTAAATGCCCATCCCTAGTGCCTATCCCAGCAAACTAAAATACTGATGGAAGCATAATGAAGCCCAAAGCCAAACAAGTTTAATTGTTAAGCAAATATGATAAGAACCACTACAAGGGATCGCTTTTACGTAAAAAACCGCATCGAAACTGATCCATCCGTTCGAGCTGCCATGCCACAGTACATGCACTATTATTTTGTTTGGAAACTATTGAAAAGTCGGGGGATTTTTTAATTACTCTGGCAAATAAACTTGAGTTTAGTTTTTAATTTACTGCTATTTTCATTTCATTATACTATAGTGATCTATACATATCACTATAGTATATAATATATAATCCACCACCACCACACCACCCAGAGGTCCCGGGTTCGATTCCCGGTCAGGGCAAGTTGGAAAATGGCCTTTTTCAAATTGTCCTGGGTCTTGGATGTTTATCTATATATGTATTTGTTATAAAATATAGTATCGTTGAGTTAGTATCCCATAACACAAGTCTCGAACTTACTTTGGGGCTAGCTCAATCAGTGTAATTTGTCCCTATATATTTATTTATTTATTACTATTTATCTAGTATAGCCTGTGGTTCGATTTATCGCGCATAAGTATCACTCAGACGTTGTATAGTGCTAGATCGAGGAGCTCGGTCACCATTGAACTACAAGATGAAAGCCGCAAGCTTTAAAGCGTCCTCCAGCAGAGCTTTCAGACAATAGCTTCCTAACATCTTGGGAACCACTCACATAAAGTGCTGGCACAATACGCCGATATCTTGTAGTTTTTACGAGAAAAAAAGCTTTTGTTGTAGTTATTTTTTTTTTATACTTTGACGACCTCCGTATGGCGTATATAGTGGTCACCATTCTATATAGTTCAGAGGTTCTGAGTTCGATCCCAGGTTAGGGCAAGGAGGAAAAGTGCATTTTTCAAACTGTCCTGGATCTTGAATGTTTGTCTGTAAATGTATTTGTTAATAAATATAGTATCATTTAGTTTGTATCCATAACACTATAACACACATAAGGGTCCCCCGACCCTAGACCAAAATACAACTATCCATACAAACGTAGTCTACGTTTTATTTCAAAACGACATGTCCGATTTGGGCAAAATTTTGTAATTTCAAAGATATTGCAATTATCTAGGTTTATAACTAGTTTCCGACTGTAAAAATATGAACTTGAAATAGAATATAGTGTTTTATATCATTTTTGACCATTAGTATGGGAAACTTCTAAATCGTTATATTTTCTTTCCAGTTCATAATTTTACTATAGGAAACCAAGTTATAACCCTAGATAATTGCAATTTCTTTACAATTACCAATTTTTACCGGAATCTGACATGTGGTTTCAAAATTAAACGTAGACTACGTTTGTATGGAGAAGTCTAGGGTAAGGGGACTCTTGGGGCTACCTCAATCAGTGTAATTTGTCACTATATATTTATTTATTTCATGTGGTTATTGTGTTTGATTTTGTATTTTGTATATATTCTGTATTTACTTAAAAAAGATTGTTTTTTAAGAAACAAGAATTAACACAAAACAGAAATCTTTTTCTGAAAACAGCAAGAAAATTGATAATTGAATAAAGCATCAATTAGCATTTTTATCATGAAGAAATGTGAGAGCGTGATGGGGATATCTCGCTATCCCTTTATCACGCGCGAAACCCTAATGGCAGTGACGTCACATTCGTATACGTGCATCCTATTTCTGTTACTTGATGTTTTCCTTTCCACCAGATTTCAAAGGCTAAGAACTTTCTCATTTTTGAGCTGTTTGAAAGAAATCTTTTTATTTTCGATTTCAAATTATGTGTCTCTTCGATATGAATAATAAAAGAAACCGGCCAAGTGCGTGTCGGGCCATGCGCTGGGTTTCGTAGTTGCAAATGCCGACTTTGAGTTTTGCCGGGATTAAAAACGTCTCAAAAACGAATTCAATAACCTCATTTTTCTCTCATTGAAGTAAACTTTTCAGTGATGATTTTTAATTAATCAAAAATGTTTGAAATCACGTTTAAAATAGAACGGACGTGACGGACAGACAGATCTGACGCCCGGAATTATGAGCATAGGATAGGGCTGGCACAAAATTATACAAAACTATTGATCACGTTTATCTACACCAAAGATAATAATATAATTACTAACGTAACAGATACCTAACGCCATAGAAACTATTGGAGGGTCCGTACGTAGGCAAAACTGGAGTTGCGGGGTAGGCACACAGAGATGGCAGCACACACGACTAGCAAAACAGTGACAAAGGAAGTGTTGTATATGCTTTAAAAATATTTATTGCATTTCGTATAAGTCAGATTTAATTAATTAGAGTGCTACTAGATTTTAATGTTTTAATTATTACCATAAAGCGCAATCTAGTGACAAGGAAGAGAAATAAATTATGTTTATATTAGGATAGTAGGTACGTTTGAAGTAGGAATGAATGTTATGGTACTACGACGCGACAAACTCGATACTATTATAATTAATTTCTTTTTCGTAAGTTTATTGAAGAATGTTTAGAAGTTTTCTTTAATATGAAAACTACGACTTTTGATTGAAGTTTTATTTGTCTTGAATTACTTTGTATTATGGGTATAGTAGATAGGTACTTAGAAGGATGTCAACGAATTTAATTCCATCCTGTATATACGTTTATAAATGTTTCTTGTAATCCCGAACATTATTGCATAATCCGCAAAATAAAATAGTACACTTAAAAACTTCAAATCACCAGCCCTAGCAGCATATCCGTCGATCGAGCAACCTCATAAACTTGCTATAAATTTGATAGATCATTGATCTCTCTGCACCACTCTCGCTGTGCAGTTACCATGCACTCTATTGCATCGGCATAAAGCACAGTTTACAATGCAGGATGTTGTAGTGGATTATGTTTTGAACTATTATTAGACTAGACACGCGCGCACGTGTTTTTTGTCTCGCTCTAGTTAGTGTTGCGTCCAGCGAGAAGCTAAGCTACACTTTTAATATAAAATTATAAAATTTGTTTGTTATTGTTTGTGTAAGTAGCTAAAGATGCCAACGTGTTGTAGCCAAAAAAATAAAATAAAGGTATTTAAGTACCTACAATAATTTAAAAGTCCCAACTTAGTTTACTATTTTCTACCTAGATAATATTTTATTAATATTAGATTTTTTTAAAAGACCATTTGTTTTAATTATCTTTTATTCAGACACTTTACTATCTTGGTTTTCAAACTATAGCGCTTTGAACACATTATTAATTTATTATATAAACGGGGCTTAGCAACGTTAAATGAAACAAAATAAAGGTTCGTGCTAAGCCCCGTTTATATAATATATTAATAACTTTGCTTTTGTTTAGTTTGTGATCACCAACCAAATAAAAAAAATATCAGTCGACACGAATAATATTTAAGTTTACTTAGCTTTAGCATTAAGTTTACCTATTTTAGCTCAATAAAGTTGTTTTTATAAAATAAAACAAATAAATGGATTTTTTAAAGCAATAGATTATATTTTTTTTTAATAAATTAATATTAATAGCCTAATATATTTACCACTGATTGCCAACCCTAACACAAGTACGCAACGTTTAAAACCGTGGTTTTGACTGACGTTTTTGTCTATCACTCCGTCTCTTCCTATCTGCAATAATTAGTGTATGTGCGAAAGAGACAGCCTATATTACGTTAGCTCGATGATGGAAGCGTGCGTTCAGCTGTTGTTTTGGCGTGTTTGAATGATGTTTTACTAAATGTTACTAGAGTTTATTAGTGTTATGTAGTAAATTATATATTTTAACATATTATATGGATGTTTATGCACGTTTATTATTATTTGCGCCAAATATATATCTCACTACATCCTACTAATATTAAAAACGCGAAAGTTTGTAAGTATGGATGGATGTTGTTACTTCTTCACGTAAAAAGGAATGGATTTTATTTAAACTTTATAAAATATTGCTTATCCTGTTGTCTGTGCAAAATACCAGACACAATAGTAAAACAATGCGTGTCCACCGGATTCCGGTCTGCTCACAGATGACAGGTGTAATACATCAGAATAACACATAGGCTACAATTTAAAAAGATTTAATCAAAATAATGTATTTTTTTAAATATTATTTTAGTGCAAAAGCTAAAAACTATTGTGTGAATTGTCTAATAATTGCTAAAATAAGCTACTCCAAATACTAATCATGCGCAGACGAAGTCGCGGACACCAGCTAGTAATATTTTAAAGGCGTAAGTTTGTTCATGTGTGTATATTTGTTATAACTTCACGCGCAAAAGGCGGGAAGAATTTTGATTAAGGCCATACCCAAATTTTTCGGGGTCCAGTGGCGCCGCCATTTGAAATAAATCATTTAAAAGGAAACGGAGATATCATTTAAAATTGTGTCTTGGTCAATTTCTAGATACCCATTCAAAGTATTTTTTAAACTACTTTTTGTAGTTTAAAGTGAGAACGTGAAGCTTTTCTACGCACATTTGCGAAAAACGGCCACTTTTAGCTAATGTGCGTAGAAAAGCTTCACGTTCGCACTTTAAATTATAAACAGTAGTTCATAAAATAGTTTTAAGGCTCCTCCCTGCGCTAGCGACCTTGAAAACACAAAAAAATTAATTTCTCTTTTTGTAAGTGAGATTATTAGAAACCCTCGTACAACTTTTTAGCTAGTATCCTGAAGTTTCATTAGAACCTCGAAAGTCATTGAAATACTATCCGGTTTAGAAAACTTTACAAAAAGAGTCAAAAATGGCCGTTTTTAGTATTTTTTGCAAAGGAAAATTCAGGGTATTTTATTTCAATGATTTTCGAGGTTCTAATGAAACTTAAGGATACTAGCTAAAAAGTTGTACGAGGGTTTCTAATAATCTCACTTACAGAAAGAGAAATTAATTTTTTTGTGTTTTCAAGGTCGCTAGCGCGGGGAGGACCCTTAAGGGTTATCTAGGGCTTGACCAAGACACAATTTTGAATGATATCTCCGTTTCCTTTTAAATGATTTATTTCAAATGGCGGCGCCACTGGACCCCGGAAAATTTGGGTATGGCCTTAAATTTGGTATGCAGGAAACTGACATCCTGGATCAAAATATAGGCTACTTTAGGCGCGGGTAAAACCGCGGGGAACAGGTAGTTTAAAAGAATACACAGTGCAACTTTCTCTCAGTTGCATACAGTGTTCATTTAGTTACTATTATAAAGAAAAAAGGATGTATGTGAATGTATCCGAACGCACCTTTTTTGTATTTGTTTTTGTCTGTGGATTCGAACACGATTAAAAAATGTAGAATAAAAAATGGCAGTGAATTTTTCTCTTACAATAAATTAAAGTTATATTCATGTTGAGTACGGTCAATTTTATTTCAAAGTGCTTTTAGTGATCTGAACATACAGTTAAAATTTAAGGAAGAGATGACTTGTATGGGCAAAAATGCGAATCATTTTAACAGGCGATGCGGCTAGCAACCCGTCACTGTATTGATTGCTTTTCCATCTTCTCGCCCACCATGACGCTAAAAGTGGCTTTTGGGTCTTGCGGCCCTGGGCTCTGAATAGAACCGCAAGATCCAAAATGCTCTGTCTGCCCCATTAGGGATAAAGACGTGATAGTATGTATGTATGTATGACTTGTATGGTCTAAACTAAACGTCAGTCATACAAATAATAAAACCTTTATTATTTGTATGATCAGTCATACCTCCGTGGCGTAGTGGTCACCATGCTGGTCCGCCACCCAGAGGTCCCGGGTTCGATTCCCGGTCAGGGCAACTTGGAAAATAGGCTTTTTCAAATTGTCCTTCCTTGGATGTTTATCTATATATGTATTTGTTATAAAATATAGTATCGTTGAGTTAGTATCTCATGACACAAGTCTCGAACTTACTTTGGGGCTAGCTCAATCAGTGTAATTTGTCCCTATGTATTTATTTATTTTAGGCTTTAAAACACATAAAGTGAACTAACAAAGAAAACTAATTAACTCAGTATCATCATCGTCATCATTTCAGCCGCATAACGTCCACAGCAGAACATAGGCCTCTCCCAAAGATTTCCAAAACGACCGATCTATAGAGCGGTTTACATCCAACGCCTTCCAGCGGCCTTGATCAGAGGTGCTATCTTTTAAACACGGAGTCACTAAACGAACGATTTTTTGTATGGAAATATCATTCGTTTAGGTGACTCCGCATTTCGAAAATGGCACTTCAGGTCAGCAGACCCCCTTGTGGGTGTGTGCCCTGTGCTTCGCTTGCCAGTACGCACCGTGGTCGCTATACGAGAACCTTTCTTTCTTTCTTTCTTTCACCGGCCATCGCGTCGCGCTTAGTAGGTTCGTAAACTTACAACTATGTTAGTATAACATCTAAATTAAATTTTTAAGACGTTTTCGTGTCTTTGACTAGTTGAACGATAGCACTATCCATGTCCAATAAATAAATATTGCATCAATTAAATTGTATGCAATTGGCAGGAAAGTTGCACTGTCTAAATGGAGCTTAAGTCTGTCTAGACATAGATCTATTCTAGGTATCGGTCTGGCTAGGTTTCAGATTTGGTTCCGCCTTGCTTCTGTACGACGTATTCACACTATTCATCTTTGTATTCGATAATTGTGATGTCAAATGAGAAATAGAGATGTGTATCAATATCAAAACATTATAATAAAACAAAACCTATTCCTGGATATACCTATTAAAAGTGTACCCTTGAATAGGTTTCGGCAGAAGAAAAATCTATTGCATGCAAAAGGGAAAGGTTTTTGGGTTATGGAATGAATTTTGGGATGGACTGATGCTGGGATATTGCAATATAAGAAACTACTAAATTGATAAATTTAGTAGCTTCACTATATTATTTCTGTGACTTCACTGTTTGCAGTGGAATCTTCGAACGGATTTCCACTCGCTTCAAAAGGTCAACATATCAAATTAATTTGAAATTTTTCACACTAAGGGCCGATGATAATACAAAAATTACCATTAAAGTGTGTTTTTTTAGTATTTTTTAAACTACAGGCTGACTTGTAAATCACGTGTCATATTTAAGGACAAAATAAACCATGATCACACGCGACGTAAAAAAAAATATAAAGCCAACGAAATACTTATTATTAATTGGCTTGTCAAGTAATTTTTAAAAAGATCTGATTCGCAATCCTTTTCTAGGAATAGCCTATAGGAGAAGCTTTCTCTAATCAGATTAAAAAGCACTAGCACTTTTATATATTTTAGTTGACTACCCAATTACAAAGAAAAATTTAATTAAATTAGTGCACAAATTTTCGGAACGTTTGGTAACGCGCTCGGTACCTACCTACCAGCGCAAGTGACAACACTTGTTGTTTTTATTGGATAACTAGTTGTGCCCGAAGGGCATAGAAAGCCCGGGAAGAAAGTTTATAAACATCAAGAGACCTCTCCAACCCGTCTGGCCAGCGAGGAAAGTGTAGGCCAAGGCCTCTGGCTGCTCTGGCTTAGTATTACTTTGGTAGTACAGAGAGGGTCGTGCTCCTGCAGTGGAGACAAAAAGACCTGATGATGATATCATGGTCAACTTTTAAGCACCAATTTATTTTTTATATTTGGAACGAAAATCGAGTACTGAACACCCTCTTTGTATTGTATGTATTGTGATTTACCAGTCAGTCTGTATTTATTTCGAAAATGCAGTACTATAAATGCCTTCTTTTAATTTGTAATATGATTTACAGGTCAACCTGTATTTATGTAAGTTAAAACTGTACATTGCGTCGGCAGCCTGCAATGCGGTGCCAACGTCGCCAGGGCAGATAATGTCAATTTACTTCGAATCGGAACTTATTATCGCTGCAACCAAAACTTTAATATTTTCCTGGACAACGACTCTATGACGCATTGCAGTGAAATGTCTTAAATTTAACATGCTTATATAAATTCTATTACGTTTTTACGGTCAGGGAGATTTGTAAAATGGCTTTTTAGGGTTCCGTACCCAAAGGGTAAAACGGGACCCTATTACTAAGACTTCGTTGTCCGTCCGTCTGTCTGTCACCAGGCTGTATCACAAGAACAGTGATAGCTAGACAGTTGAAATTTTCACAAATTATGTATTTCTGTTGCTGCTTTAACAGCAAATACTAAAAACAAAATAAAATAAATATTTAACATACAACAAGCGATTTTTCACAGAAAATGGAACGGAACCCTTAATGCGCGAATCCGATTCGCAATTGGCCGGTTATTATTTCATACTGTCCTGGGTCTTGGATGTTTATTTATGTATTTGTAATAAAATATAGTACCGTTGAGTTAGTATCACATAACACAAGTCTCGAACTTACTTTGGAGCTAGCTCAATCTGTGTGATTTGTCCATATAAGTATATATATTTTTTTATAGTAATTCCCTCTTTCCATCTTCACTCCACGTTATACGTGGCCTTTGATTTACGGCCCTAGGCTATGTCTAACCCGTTGAGGATAAACGTAATTAGATGTACCTATGTACGAGATGAAGAAACGAAAAAATGACGAAATTTCATTCTTAATAAATTGTTACATGTACTTTTTCTATCGAGTGTGTGGTATTATTTAGGCAATAAAGAAAATTCTATTCTATTCTATGTGATGGTATACTTACTTCTTCTTCTTATCGTGTGTGTTAGTGACTAACACTAGTGTAAGAGTTTTTAAACCGCCTTAAAGGCCTCTGACATGGTTTCAGGTAACAACCAATGTCAAAGACAGTGACCGGGACCGACGGCTTAACGTGCCCTCTGAAGCACGGATCATCTTACTTATCAGACAATCAGGTGATCAGCCTGCAATGTCTTAACCAAACTAGGACAAGAACACAAAGTCGTTGTCAACGCTGGGAATCGAACTCGCGACCTCTGGGTATGAGCCGAACGCTCTAACCACTACACCACGGAGGCAATTCACTTGGAGGTATACTTACGACCGTACCACGTGGAGGCCCCACACTCTAAGACAGGGAGGCACTAGGTTTCTAAGTGCAGAGAAAGCGTTACCAGTTTTAGTACTACGTCTTAGTTATGAGCGGCAGCGGATTATTATAGAGTGAATTCAGTCTGTGACACTGAACAACTGGATCCTATCTTTGTGGTGTAGTGGCTGATACACCAGTCCGCCAGTCTGAGGGTTTGATCCCCAGCCCAAACAAGTTAGGAAATTGCCTTTGTCAAATTCTGCTTTGTCTTGGGTGTTTGTCTGTACTTATGTGTATATTATAAAATACGAACTGGTGCCCGCGAGTTCGTCTGCGCAGAATTATTACACAATATCTTTATAAATTGTAGCTTATGTGTTATTCTGATGTATCCATTCAGAAGTTTTTACGTGAAACAGTAACAAACATCCATCTATACCAGGGCCGTGCATTCCATAGAGACATGTAGACATTGTCTACCCGGTCGATCGCTAGTATATGAGCATTTTTTAAATTATTATATAAAAACGATTACGCGCTACACGTCTTTTAAATTGCGCGCTCTTTCCGGCGGCCGTTCAACTCCAAAGTCGCTGTGTCGCTACCGGCGCGGCGGCGGCGCGGCGCACCAAACGTAAGTAGGTACGCGACGCGCCGAAGACAAATATCCAGATGGCTTAATTTACACACATGCATAGGTAGCTAATGTGTATGAATAGGCTTTTGCGCCTGCGTTTGTGTTCATGAACGTCCTTCATGGACACACCACACACGTAACAAATGCACACATAAAGCTAGAGCTTAGACCGAGTCTGTGGCCAATTAGAATGTATCAATATTTTTATTTTGGCTAATTGTAGTATTAACCAATAGGGTTTCTTATCGTGCTATGCTTCCAAATTAGAAACGCGTAATTCATCGAAGATTGTATTGATATGTGTTACACATTATTTTGCCGGATTATATTTCGGTTGGTTGATATATATAAGTACCTAGTTAAGTTACTGGGTTAGTTTACAAATGCATAGTTATGAAAATTTTATTTAAAACTTACTAAAATGGTGCAAAGTTTTACTTGTGAATGTTGTATAACAAAGTGATTGCTTGTTCAAACTGAATAGTGATTGTTTATTATAAAAACCAATAAGTATTCATAAATGGCCACTGATTTTGGAGGACGTAAAATCGCGTAAGTTGTATTGTAGTCTACCCAAACAAAAATCTCTATGCACGCCCCTGATCTATACTTACAAACTTTCGCGTTTATAATATAAGTAAGACTAACTGTGCCTTGCGGTGTTTCACGCGCCTTAAGTAGCCTATGCGTTAATCCAGGTTGTCAGCTGCATGCCAAATTTTATCAAAATTAAACCAGCCGTTGCCCGTTAAGAATACAAACATACACAAACAATCGAACTTTCGCCTTAATATTAGTGTGATAATGCCTATTTTGCTAGAGTATAATCCGCTACCGCTCATGCCCGTGTCCGCTCCCGCACAGGCATAAATCGCACTTTCCTGCGAGGGAAAATATTTAATGCGTGACGTTAAGACTCCGTATATCTAACTTAAGTACTCGACAAGTACTTTGGTTCTTAGACTTCAAAAAGTAAAAATGAAACCCTATTTTTAAGACGCCGCTGTCCGTTTGTCAGTCCGTCTGTCCGTCTGTCTGTCTGTGGGCTGTATCTCATGTACCTACAATGTACATAATTTGATTTTAGAATTTTTATTTTGACTAGCTAATTAGGTCTTACTAACGATCCCAACTGCCTCCGTGGTTTAGTGGTTAGAGCGTTCGGCTCATACCCGGAGGTCGCGGGTTCGATTCCCGGCGGGGGCAACGACTTTGTGTTGTTGTCCTAGTTTGGTTAGGACATTGTAGGCTGATCACCTAATTGTCTGATAAGTAAGATGATCCGTGCTTCGGAGGGCACGTTAAGCCGTCGGTCCCGGTCACTGTGTTTGACATTGGTCGTTACCTGAAACCATGTCAGAGGCCTTTAAGGCGGTTTAAAAACTCTGACACCAGGTGTTAGTCACTAACACACACGATTAGAAGAAGAAGAAGGTGGCTTTTCGGCTCTTCGGCTCCAAAACCAATGAATCGTCACCGTAACAGATACCAAACGCCATAGAAACTATCGGAGGGCCCGTAGGCAATACTGGAGTTGCGGGGTAGGCACACAGAGATGGCAGCACACACGACTTGCAAAAAAGTGACAAAGAAAGTATTGAATATATTTTAAATAATAAATTGCAATTCATATAGGTCATATTTAATTGATTATGTATAATTGTAATAAAAGATTTAAATGTTCTAATTATTACCTTATAGCGCCATCTGGTGACAAGAAAGATAAATAATTATGCTTTTAAGGCGACGGGTAGGCATATTAAGGCGCAGGCCGCAGGCCTCTTCGAGTAGGGGAACAAACATAAAAAAAAACTTAAATAAATTTAAATTGATAACCTCCTTCTTCCTTAGGTAGGTTAACAAACAAATTATAACAAAAAAGAATAATCAGTTAACACCAGTATTCGCTAGTATTAATTACAATAGCCTTGCTTATTAGCACTTTTGCTGAAAACCTACCCTCGACAATTCTCAACCCCGACACCCCCTTTCCAATCAGGGATCGAACCTCTGACCCTGACTCAGCTGATTAAATTGGGGTTGGGATTGGGCCTGACCTTTGCCGTGTAATAATTTGTAAAAGCGAATAAGAGAAGGGCCTGAAACCTTGTTTAAACCGGCTTCTAAAAAAGGAGGAGGTTATCCATTTGTTGCGATCATATCATAATTAGAGATGTCGAGTAGTCGGCGACTAGTCGGTAAAGCCGACTATCCGGCCAATAGCGTAGTCGGCGAATATTCGGCAAAGAGCAACGACTATCCGGCTACTATCGTAGGCAGCGAATATTCGGCAAAGAGCAACGACTATCCGGCTTCTTATTATGTACTAGCCGAAGCCCGCGACTTCGTTCGCGTGGACTTTATGTCTCTGTAAAATGCTCACCAGGCTGAACAACTTTTACTAAGGCGGCATTTTTATATCTCTTATAGTTTAGTTGGACCATTATGGTTCTGCATCAGGCGTTCTATTTTCCAAAATCATTTATACCCTATATGTTGCCCAGGCTTAATAGCTATATAACAAAAAAAGTTTCATTCGAATCCGTCCAGTATTTCCGGAGATTAGCGTGTACAAACAGACAAACAGACAGACAGACACACAGACATTTTTTTAAAAATTCTTACTCTATTACGACGTCACCATCGCCCCCAATATTTTTTTTGGAAATACATTTAATGTACAGACACACTTTTTTTACTGTTTTATTATATGTATAGATTATGTATGTATTTCTCAATAATATGTACATAAACATGTAGGAGTATTTAGGTAGGTATATTAATTAAAAACCTTGATTATTTAAAATACACAAACACAACGTAGACTACGTTTGTATGGAAAATTCTAGGGTAAAGGAATTCCTAGTGCATAGCATTGTCTAGCAGGTCACCTTTGGGACGTAGCAGGAAAGATGGTCATCATCATCAACATCATCAGGTCTTTTTGTCTCCACTGCAGGAGCACGACACGACCCTCTCTGTACTACCAGAGCCGTACTTGGCCAGAGCAGACAGAGGACTTGGCCTACACTCTTACGCTCCAGACGGGTTGGAGAGGTCTCATGATGTTTATAAGCTTTGTTTAGCTTGTGTTTCCTAAGTCTCCTACGACATCCACGGGAGGACTTGCAGTGGCCCTATTCTACTCTGCTGGTAACCACACGGCAAAGAAAAGATTGTAGATGCTCTCGTAGATAAATAAATAATAAATAAATATATAGGGACAAATTACACTGATTGAGCTAGCCCCAAAGTAAGTTCGAGACTTGTGTTATGGGATACTAACTCAACGATACTATATTTTATAACAAATACATATAAAGATAAACATCCAAGACCCAGGACAATTTGAAAAAGGCCATTTTCCAACTTGCCCTGACCGGGGATCGAACCCGGGACCTCTGGGTGGCGGACTAGCATGGTGACCACTACGCCACGGAGGTCGTCAAGTAGATGAGGATTACTTTGTATGTATGTATGTATTGCAAGGTCTAATTACAAGGGATACACCGTTTAGCGAGCAATTCCTGCGCATGAGCATAATTACTTCATAAGCAACTCTCTATTGGCGGGCGGGGCGCCTAACCAACTGTGTCGGCTTGTATTTACATTGTAAGTAGGTCTATCATCGCTAGTTTATAAGTAGTGTGCAACACTGTGCCGAGTGGTTTCCGGCAGAGTAGAATAGGGTCACTCCAAGTCCTCCCGTGGATGTCGTAGAAGGCGACTTAGGACAAGCTAAACAAAGCTTATAAACATCAATCAGATCTCTCCAACCCGTCTGGCCTACGAGGAGAGTGTAGGCCAAATCTGGCTGCTCTGGGCAAGTATGGCTCTGGTAGTACGTAGAGGGTCGTGCTCCTGCAGTGGAGACCAAAAGACCTGATGATGATATGCAACACTGGTATAAAATATCGATAGTCTATCAATACCATCGTGAAATCGGAAAACAGTAACAATATCGATAAAGCTATCGATAGTATCGATATTATTGTAATATTGATAGTAAATTCAGCTATAGTTCAGTTCAGTTCAGTTCTGTGCTCACCCAGCCAGCTTTCGCAGCAAGAGCGTTGGAGCTAGGTCCACTTTGGAATGAACATGACAGCACTTACAGCTACGGCCCGATATGGGTACTTATCGTCTCCGTTTTACTAGCGCAGCCACGTCAGACCTCTTTGAACCAGTACCAGGCTCGAGAAACCAAGTGAGCACGTATATAGGGTATTATGGAGCGTGTGGGGGATTGCAGTCTGGAGGATGGGAGAGACATGGGAATTTAGAGTCTACCGTATACCAGCAACAAGTAAATATTGATAGTAAATTCAGCTATAGATAGTTTTTATTATCAAAATCGTTTGAGGAGTTTGGGAGTGAAGTCTGTTTTTAGTTTTGAAAAATTATAGTCCACGCGAATGAAGTCGCAGGCATTAGCTAGTTTAATAAATAATACAGTGTTTAATTACTATAATGATAAGATGAAGACAGCGCAGTGTCATGGTACATGAGCATTTAAGATGGCGTTAAGTTATGTGCTTCATGTTTTAGTTTTTTTGATTAAACAGGAAAAAGGTTTGTTTACAAATATTGTTATGTTAATGTTATAAACGAGATTTGGCACGAAACTTTTGATGGGCCTAACACATCGAAGAGGAGATACGAGCTCATCTTTCGTGGTTGCAGACACGTCTGTTGACCCAACTACAAATTCACGTTTGTTTACATAGGTTTATTTTATTTTGTTTTTAGTATTTGTTGTAATAGCGGCAACAGAAATACATCATGGGTTTTTAGCGGGAAGTCAAGAGGTCCAGTTGGAGTTTGCTTTATATTGTTTTGCAAATTGATTCTAGTGGACTTTATAATATGAAATTGGTGTAGTTTGGTGTTATAAATGCTCATTCTCATGGACAATATGTGAAATGTTTAAAGTGGACAGTCATAGTGCGGTTCCGCCACTCAATCGGCTATGAAAACCAGTGGACTCGTATAGATTTGTCGCCAGAAGCACCCGTGAAGCAATCAAAGGACCTATACCAACTTTTGATTGTATAGTTAAGGATTTAGAATTAGGATTAAAAAAGAGATATTACTAGACACTGGCAAAATAAGCTTCAACGAAGTTTGAATTGCCATAATCAAGAAAAGAAAAAAAAAAAAAAACATCATCTGTGAAAATGTCAACTGTCTAGGCTATCACGGGTCATGAGTACTAATGAGATACAGCCTGCGGACTCACAGACAGACGGACGGACAGCGGAGTTTTAGTCATAGTATCCCGTTTTTAGCCTTTAGGTACGGAACCCTACAAACAACCAGCACCTATCGAATTACGGAACAGCTCAAGAAATTAAGTTTCAGAAACCCATCCAATTGCTGGTCACACAGGGATTGCTTAACATGCGGAAGGGTTAACGCGTACTCGGCCACCGAGCTTTAAAAAACCTAAAAACGCGAAGCCTTCCTTTTGCAATCGGCTAAAGCCTGCCTAGCAATACCAGGGTGGCATGAGAGCCAGTTGGAGGTCGTGGAGGAATACGCGTACTCGGCCACCGAGCTTCAAATAAACTAAAAACGAAGCCTTCCTTTCGCAATCGGCTAAAGCCTGCCTAGCAATACCAGGGCGGCATGAGAGCGAGTTGGTGGCCGTGAGCGGGGTCGTCGCTCGCGCGGGTTCATTGCCGTCGCCATGGTTACCGCGTGCCGTGATTTTATATTGTTCCGCTGTTATAGTGGCCTGGTACTTGACAAAGGATTTTGCTGGTCTATTTAAAATAATAATAATAATAACGCCATTCAAAGGACTGGGCCCCCATGGACTCGTGGCTGAAAAGCGTACCAACATAATAATAAATTGTATAGGAACAAATTTACACATATTGAGCTAGCCCCAAAGTAAGCTCGAGACTTGTGTTATGGGATACTAAATCAACGATACTATATTTTATAACAAATACATATACACATCCAAGACTCAGAAAGATTTGAAAAAGACCATTTTCCAACTTGCCCTGACTGGGGATCGAACCTGGGACCTCTGGGTGGCGGACTAGCATGGTGACCACTATGCCACGAAAGGAGATTTTTCTGACTTCGTTGCTAGTCACCTCAACTTTACCGTGCCTCAACTGAAGCTCCCTTGAAGCAATCAAAAGACCTACACCAACCTTTGATTGTATAGTTAGGGTTAGGGGGCGTCCATTAGTTACGCGAGGCAATTTTAAGGAATTTCAAGGGTAAATAAATCATCCGCTTCTTTAACTTAGCTTTGATTTAGCCACTCTAAGACGTTTTAACTTGCGTTGTCACAGAATTTTAATATACCAAAAAAGGAATGTGTCAGATTTCGCCATTTTTAGTCTAGAAACATGTTTTACATTAATTTGATCTGATTCTTTCACACTTTTACTTTAAAAGAAACATACAGTCGTATTGATTACTTCCCTCTTTTTTAAAGTCAGTTAAAAAGGAATCATCTGCATCAGCTGGCAATGATATCGCGTTACACTCAGGCGTAAAAGATAATGAGGCTCTTCCGACGACTCTCTTTATTTTTGAAACGAGGGGTCACCTAAACGAATGTTTTTTCCATACAAAAAACCGTTCGTTTAGTGACTCCGCGTTTGAAATAGCACCTCTGGAGTGCTATTTTTCATTGAGGGACTCAGCGAAACACAAAACGTGTAGTTTTCCAACTCACCGCTCGCGTAAAATACGAATTGATCGTATTTTTGAAACCGTCTTGTCAGCGAAAAACAATATTGTTTTACGCAGAAAACATCGATAATTTGTCAATGCTTTTCTAAAAATTCGAACATGAATAAAAAAGCAACGTGAAATGGAACGGATTTCCCGTGATTGGTTTCGATGACATATCTGCGCTACAAATGTCAAAATTACGAGTGGTCAAGACCACTCGTTGCAAATCCTTCGCAAACTACCGTTTCAAAAATGCGCCCGTTTGGAAACGCTCGCGCAAACCCTTGGTAATGTGACATGTGATTTCAAAAATACGTCTCCTGATAAGGGTAGAACATAAGATTACCTGAGACACAATGTCACGTGTCACATACGTCACACAACAATATCAGCCAATCACAGGCCGTTCTCACGCGAAGCCTGCAACAGCGGTCACGGCCAGTCGTGTATTGTTCTTTGACCTTACAGGCTATACTCTTTTAGAATTCTGTATAAACTAGCTTTTCCAGCCGTGTGGTTTCCGGCAAAGTAGAATAGGACATCCAAGTCCTCCCGTGGATGTCGAAGAAGGCGACTTAGGGAATACACGCTAAACAAAGCTTTTAAACATCAATGAGACCTCTCCAACCCGTCTGGCCAGCGAGGAGAGTGTAGGCCAAGTCCTCTGTCTGCTCTGGCCAGGTATGGCTCTGGTAGTACAGAGAGGGTCGTGCTCCTGCAGTGGAGACTAGGGAGAACTGATGATGATCTTATATAGATACAGATACATTTTCAGGTCTATATCCCTGACGGGGCAGACAGAGCCCAGAGCCGTTAGGCCCAAAGGCCACGCTTAGCGTGGTGGTGGGCGTTACATCGAAATAGTGATGGGTTGCTAGCCGCATCGCCTATTACCATGATTCAAATCTCGCCCATTCCCTCGATCGTGCTTACGATCTGCGCAGGTATGGAAACAGCTGGTACATTCTAAGTTTTTTCTTTTCTCCCAGACCAGCATGGATGCTTATATAGCCTGTGGTTTAATTTTTTACGCGCATGTCCCTTCCACGTTGTATACATGAAAGCCTTCTCATCATCATCATCATCATCATCATCATCATCATCATCATCATCATCATCATCATCATCATATCAGCCACAGGAAGTCCACTGCTGGACATAGGCCTCCCCCAAGGATTTCCAAAACGACCGATCGGAAGCGGCCTGCATCCAGCGCCTCCCTGCAACATTGCGCAGTTCGTCTGACCATCTAGCAGGTGGGTGTCCTACGCTGCGCTTGCCGGTACGTGGCCGCCATTCGAGAACCTTTCTGCCTCATCGACCATCGGTTCTTCGCGCTATGTGCCCCGCCCACTGCCAGTTCAAAACCTTGAAAAATGCAATTTGAAAACCACTGTCTGTTTACCCGACTGTCGAAGGAGGGTAATGTTACTCAATAAACGGTTTTCCGGAAAGCGTGACTGTTATGCTTACTGATTCCACTTACAATAATTATCGAACTGTCTTTGAAATTTCCATTGTTGGGGGCCGCCAACCGTTTTGCAATGATTACTAGATATTATTGCTAAACAGATTTCTAAGCTATTGAACTGTTCGAAACACGGATTTTGAATGTATTTATTAGAAGAAGTCATCCTAATCATGCCGTGTGGTTTCCGGCAGAGTAGAATAGCTCCACTCCAAGTCCTCCCGTGGATGTAGTAGAAGGCGACTTAGGAAATACAAGCTGAACAAAGCTTATAAACATCAATGAGACCTTTCCAACCCGTCTGGCCAGCGAGGAGAGTGTAGGCCAAGTCCTCTGGCTGCTTTGGCCAAGTATGTCTCTGGCAGTACAGAGAGGAGAGGGTCGTGCTCCAGCAGTGGAGACTGAGAGACCTGATGAGATCCTAATCAACCTCCACCGACAAAGCGAGCCATAACATACTCGTAAACGCTTAAATAAGAAGTAAAAGTCACTCCCTCCGTGGTGTAGTGGTTAGAGCGTTCGGCTCATACCCGGAGGTCGCGGGTTCGATTCCCGGCGGGGGCAACGACTTTGTATTGTTGTCCTGGTTTAGTTAGGACATTGTAGGCTGATCAACTGATTGTCTGATAAGTAAGATGATCCGTGCTTCGGAGGGCACGTTAAGCCGTCGGTCCCGGTCACTGTCTTTGACATTGGTCGTTACCTATAACCATGTCAGAGGCCTTTAAGGCGGTTTAAAAACTCTGACACTAATGTTAGTCACTAACACACACGATAAGAAGAAGAAAGTCAAAGTCAAAATCATTTATTTATCTTTGGATATTTGTATCACTTGAAAATTATCACTTTCTTTTTTTTTCTATCGATTTCATAAAAGGTAAATGTTGACGCCAGATCATTTACTTGCAGCTAAGTTTGCTGCCGCTTCCTAAGCGCAAGTACAGTAGAAGCGGTAACAAACTGTACTGCAGAAGAGGGAGAGGTAATTTGCCTCGTTTTTGTTGTTACATATATAAAGTTTTTACGCATTCCGTTGCATCATTTTATAACCGGCTTCAAAAAAGGAGAAGGTTATCATTTCGACCCGTATGTTTTTGAAATATATTTTTTGTATGTATATGTTACGATATCGCGTAACATATATATATATCTCCGCCACTTGTAAACTGATTTTTACGATTCTTATTTAAATGAAAGCTTTTACTGCTATGTTGATACAGATACATTTTCACGTCTATATCCCTGACGGGGTAGACAGAGCCCAGAAGGTCCAAAGGCCAAAGGCCGCGCTTAGCGTGGTGGTGGGCGTTAAGATGGAAAAGGAATCAAAATAGTGGTGGGTTGCTAGCCGCATCGCCTATTACCATGATTCAAATCTCACCCATTCCCCCGATCGGCTTTTACGATCTGCGCGGGAAGAGAAGCAGCTGGTACATTCTACATTTTTTCTTTTCTCCCAGACCAGCATGGAAGAAAGTACTGCTAAGTTGGTCGTATTTAACTTGGTGAAGATACGATGAAGAAGTTTGGAGAAATAGCAGAAATACCAGAGAGAAAATGAAGTTGTTTTGTTCTTTGTAAAAAATGAAATTAGGTATTAGCTATATTCTTCGGGGCCCAGAGTTCGTCGAATCCTAGTATTTGCATGCAAATCGTACAGTTTATTTAAACAGTATAACAGTTACTTGAAAACAATGGAAAAACATGTCTTTGTCTTGTATTTTAATATTTATTTGTTGACCTCAAAGCGTTGACATTTACTTTTCTAAATACTTGCTAAACATATTACAAGATTTTATCTCTGTATTGTATATATATATATATATATATAGACAAATTACACAGATTGAGCTAGCCCCAAAGTAAGTTCAAGACTTGTGTTAAGGGATACTAACTCAACGATACTATATTTTACAAATACATATATAGATAAACATCCAAGACCCAGGACAATTTGAAAAATGCCATCTTCCAACTTGCCCTGACCGGGGATCCCGGAACCTCTGGGTGGCGGACTAGCATGGTGACCACTACGCCACGGAGTTCGTCAGTATGTAATGTACATATTTATTGCATATATCTAAATGGAATAAGTCCGTTGTATGTTTACTTTTATGATGTGTGTCTGTTCTTTCTTATGTACATACACACATACATACTATCACGTCTTTATCCCTAATGGGGCAGACAGAGCATTTTGGGTCTTGCGGTTCTATGCAGAGCCGGGCCGCAAGACCCAAAAGCCACTTTTAGCGTCATGGTGGGCGAGAAGATGGAAAAGCAATCAATACAGTGATGGGTTGCTAGCCGCATCGCCTGTTAACATGATTCGCATTTTTGCCCATTCCCTCGATCGGCTTTTACGATCTGCGTGGGAAGAGAAGCAGCTGGTACATTCTAAGTTTTTTTTAATTTCTTCCAGACCAGCATGGGAGAAATAAAATAAATCTTATGTACAGTAATCATTATTATCATTTCAGCCGCATAACGTCCACTGCTGGACATAGGCCTCTCCCAAGGATTTCCAAAATGACCGATCTAAAACGGCCTGCATCCAGCGCCTTCCAGCGACCTTGGTCAGGTCGTCAGACCACTTTGCGGATGGGTGTCCTAGGCTTCGCTTGCCAGTACGTATGTACAACCTTTTAAACAAACAAACATACTATCACGTTTTTACCCTTAATGGGGCAGACAGAATTGGTCTTGCAGTTCTAAGCAACTTTTCATTTACTTTATGAAAAGTACTTTAATAATAATAGAATACAAAATTGTTAAACACAATAAAATAAATGGCTACAAACCTACTGAACAACTACGCAGTGGCTGTGGCAGTGGGTATAAAGACTAAAGAAGTAATTCGTTTGTATGTATACAACGTAGAAGGGATATATCCGTAATAAATAAACCACGGGCTATACTATATCACTAATAGTATAAAGATGATAAAATAACAGTCAAATATGAAAATAATAATTTTGTATTTCCATACTAAAGTGTGCAGCCGCTTTGGCGATTTGTAAGGGAAAGTAGTGATCTAGTTAAAGCCCGTGGTTCGATTTGCTACGGGTATGTCCCTTATGTATATCTTCTATCTGCTTTGGCCAAGTATGGCTCTGGTAGTCAGAGAGAGTCGTGCTCCTGCAGTGGAGATAAAAAGACCTGATCATGATTTCCCTTCCACGTTGTATATAACACAAGTCTCGAACTTACTTTGGAGCTAGCTCAATCAGTGTAATTATTTATGTACTGACTTTACTAGGTCTGTTAACCCCGCAGTGGTTAAAGATGTAATTAGTTTGTATGTATATAAGGCAGTAAGGAGATCCTAATGCTATTAAATCAGCAAGTCTAGTTTGTTTACAACAAACAATACATGTTCATTCCCACACTATAACCTTGTCACGTAGGGCTGCACCGGGTTCGTTTTCCAAAAACAACCATATGCCATATAGTTTAGTAACTGCAAAAAACTTTTATACTTAGGCCTTATTAATCTTATACCTTTAAACGAGCAATTCTTGTATGTATGTATGTATATATATATATTTATTTATAAATTTCTGTGATCTCGAAAACGGCTCTAACGATTTCGCTGAAAATTTGTATATGGGGGTTTTCGGGGGTAAATAATCGATCTAGATTAGTTTTATGTTTGGGAAAACGCGTGTTTTCGAGTTTTCATGCGTTTTTCTTTCCACGCAGAATATGGTCGCTAATTTCGTCGCACCGCGACCGCCTTGATTTCATGCTCAGTGGTTAAAGATAGTGACCGCTAGAAAAAGTGTTACGGGTTCGGATCCCACTCGGTGACTTACTTTTGTTTTTTTTATATTTAAGTTTATATATATTTTTTTGCATTGTTTTTAGACAAGTTTAAAAAAAATTAGTTAATGTTTGAGATGTAACCGAGCAAAGCTCGGTCGCCCAGGTACTAATATATTTAACGTGGAAGGAGCATACCCGTAATAAATGAAACACGGACTATACTAGATCACTAAAGTTCTTTGTTATCCTTTTATAATATGCAATGGAATAACCAGCTAAACAAAGGTTATAAACATGAATGAGACCTCTCCAACCCGTCTGGCCAGCGAGGAGAGTGTAGGCCAAATCTTGGCTGCTCTGGCCAAGTACGGCTCTGGTAGTACAGAGAGGGTCACGCTCTTGCCGCTGTTTACCCGTGGTACTACCAGTAGTCCTACCGGTAGTACCATGGGAGATTTTTGCCAGTGGTACTACTGAGCAGTGGAGATAAGATCTGATGATGATGATGATGATCAACATACGCATGTCGATGATCATCTAAGGATAATGAAAACCACGCGAAGTGAAAAAGAAAGAGCCGGAACTTTTAGTTTAGTTTTATTCTTATTTCTTTCTGTAACCGACTTCAAAAAAGGAGGAGGTTATCAATTCGATTGTATGTTATTTTTGTATTTATATGACGCGATATCTTCGGCAACCGTGGACCGATTTTGATGATTCTTTATTTATTTGAAAGCCTTACTCTCAAGTTGGTCCCATATTAATTTGGTGAAGACACAATGAAGAACTTTGGAGATATGGAAGAAACTTCTGAAAAAATTTGAAGTCGGTTGTTTTTTTTTTGATAAAAAATTAATTATCTCAATAAAATTGTTTGGAAATTGTAATATTGCGTCTGAAGGCAAACATCCTCGAAAAACATTTGTGCGATTTTTTTTACCTTGTCTTCAAGTTTAACGTTGTTTTGTTTGTCAAGTTGACAGCCCTGGCGGCGGTCATTGACCCCCGCCTGTACAAATACAATACACAATTATTGCCGAGTTTTTGTGCAGTAATATTACAAAAACCAGCCGAGTCGAGGTACGTGCTAGAATTTTAGATGCAAAACTCTTTGTTTCTTATCAGCTAACACCACAGAGATTATATATAGAACGGAAACTCCTTCGCGCAACTCCTTCCCCCACAAGCCATCACATAGGTCGAAATATGAAAAAACTTGAGAGGTGTCAAGGGACACCCGGGACAAATTTGTTCAAGAAATTGTTATGCAATGTGTGTTAAAGTTTATAATAAGCTCCCTGAAGATATAAAATCGTTGACAATACATAAATTTACGGCTAAATTTGAATGTAATATGCTACCACATTTATGGCAAATAAATAAACTTTGACTTTGACTTTGACTTTGATGGAACAAAGTTCCTTTCGATTAATTAAGAGAGAGAGACAGACAGAGAAACACGCGTCGTTACAACTTTTGATCTTCATTTTTTCCGTCTAGCCCCCTTTCGCAAAGCGCGATAAGGAACTTCGTTCCAAAAAAAATTTGACTTCTCATACTAAATCGATCAGCTGATTAGCAATTTTTTAAGGTTGTTCACCAATGTTGTACCAATGTTCCTTGGGAAGGTTGTTCAGTATGATCGGTATACGGGTATAGGTCAGGGACCGGAACCGCTTACCTTTTGAAGGGTTTTCGTTCGGGTTTTTGATCGACTGGTTTTCGTAAACCCTAATGATTTGTTAACCATATCATTTGCTTACCCTGACAAAAGGCTTACTAATACAATACAGTTAATTCAGCTAAGCACTAACTAATATCGCAAAACCCTATGATAGGCTTACCCTATCAATATTATTTACACGGCCTCAAGCAATTTAATCTTTATTTGAATAGCATACAACACAAAACTGCTTGTGCAAAAAGTTTATAGGGTTAGCGAGACGACGCATCGGGCTAGAAAAAGAAGGCAGGCTTTGTAGATGTCCAAACAGCCATTTAATAATTATACTAATTGCATTCACATAAGACTTATATTACATTGTTTACAGTCGTTTCTATGAGTTTGAAAGTAGTAGACTAGACTGTAGAACAAAGAGGGGGAAAGGGTAACTAACTTAATGCTAACAGGTATAATCGGAACTTTAAGGTTACTGGTAAGTCCAGTTACCATTAGTTAACTGATTTAAAGGAGTTACCATAACGTTAGGGTAAGTCAATCGATATGCTAACTCTAACAAAGGGTAAGCTTATGATGGAGTTACTCCATCGATAGACTTAATCAAATAAAGGGGTTTTCCGGTCCCTGGTATAGGTACGTCTGAGGATACGGCATTAATTTTTTCCGTCTAGCCCCCTTTCGCAAAACGCGGAAATTTCGTTCCAAAAAAAATTTACTTCTCATACTACTTAAATCGATCAGCTGTTAAGAAATTTTTTAAGGTTGTTCACCAATGTTGTACCAATGTTCCTTGGGAAGGTTGTTCAGTATGATCGGTATACGGGTATAGGTACGTCTGAGAATACGGCAAGGTTGCAGATTTACAGCCTGTATGAGTGGATTTTTTTCCAAAAATCGCTGGATAGTTTCACCGCGAGACTTTATATCAGTTGCCGTGCCCCCAGCGCGAGACATGGTAAATCTAACATACCTATCTACAACCAAAAACAGACATGGATACGTAAGTTATGTGCCATACGAGCATTTTTTGTTTGTCACAAATATGTGACCTTCGCGGAATGGGCCCGACAATGTTTGTCGCATATATGCGACGCTCGCGGTTAAAGGGAGACTATCCGTCTTATAAAATGCAGACTAACTTTGTTACTAGGTTTAAACCATGATCCGACCAAATCAAGTTGACATTTTCAGCTGAGACACTGGCATATTACAAGGTATCAACTTAATTTGGATGGATAATGGTTTAAAACTAGTAGCAGAGTTAGTCTGCGTTTTATAAGACGGTATGACTTTGAAGCCATCGTTTCTCCACTAACCATAACCCTTCTCCGATACGCCACACCCATAACATCATCTAGCTACCGCACACAGGAAGCGCGCGCCACTTGCCTCAGACAATGCCAAGACAAAAACCAAGGAAGGCCGACTTCGAGTATGTCAGTATATTTTATAGCATAATCTATAGCATGCCTACCCATCGCCATGTAAACATAAGTACCTGGTACCTGGGTAACCGAGCTTTGCTCGGTTACATCTCAAACATTAACTAAATTTTTTTTAAACTTGTCTTAAAAACAATACAAAATTAAAAATTATATATAAACATGAACATAAAAAAAAACAAAAGTAAGTCACCGAGTGGGATTAGAACCCGTAACACTCTTTCTCGCGGTCCGCATCCTTAACCGCTGAGCCAAACGGATAGCGGCCGCCGTTTCAAAATTAGCAACCATATTCTGCGTGAAAAGAAAACGCACGAAAACTCAAAAACACGCGTTTTCCCAAACATAAGACTAATCTAGATCGATTGTACCCCCGAAAACCCCCATCCCATATACCAATTTTCAGCGAAATCGTTCGAGCCGTTTTCGAGATCACAAAAAATTATACAAGAATTGTAAGGATATGGACAAAAAAAATCTGGATTGTTAGATGGATTATTAAAAAGTATGGCATACGTATTGTTTCTTTTCTTTCATTAGCAAATAATGACGAAGATACAGCGCATTTAAATTTCGCGTGACGTCACGATTAGCTACGATTTTTAACCATCGGTGACGTAAATCACCCCTTAAAAAATTAAAATCTTTTATTACTACTATATTATATCATATCATCAGGTCTTTTTGTCTCCACTGCAGGAGCACGACCCTTCTCTGTACTACCAGAGCCAAACTTGGCCAGAGCAGCCAGAGGACTTGGCCTACACTCTCCACGCTGGCCAGGCTGGCTTTATTACTACTATTGTAATAAAATAGTAGTTACTCTAATTAATTAAATATGACTTATATGAAATGCAATATATATTTTTATAGCATATTCAACACTTCCTTTGTCACTTTTTTGCTAGTCAAGTTGGCGCTGCCAACTCTGAGCCTGAGTGTATCAAAGAATGTTATAATATATGTACCTCCTTTAGTCGCCTCTTACGACACCCGTGGAAGAGGAAAGATGTGTTTGTATTTCATCCAAAACGTCGAAGCAATTACCTGAAACAAGATTTAAAATATTATTACCTATTATTCTTGTCAACATATTACCTCTATACTCGATCCCAATACACAAACATTTGACTAATACCAAGCGTATGGAGAGTTTTAAAAATTGCATTTTCCTTCGGTTCTCTATATCACCCCACTCCATTTTAATATCGCAAAATATTGTACAATGTATTGGCGCCAAAATAAGAAAAGAAAATGAAAAATCATATAAAAATAACGGATTCCAAATTTTCAATTGTACCTAACAGTATTTATGGCCAGGTTAAGTATATACCTACACAAACAATGAAAAAATACCATATCGAGTTCTACTTTCTAAGTTATACAAACTATGTCGTACACCTGCATTAGAAAAAGCTTGCAGAATTAACGCGTGGATATTTGCATCCCAAAGCGGGTCCTCCATCACACCGCATGAATAATATTGAGCACGAAACATGAGCTCGGGAGCCATGCACTTAGAAACTAATGGAGTTTCAAGTCTTATACATAAATAACAATATTACATAAACGTAATAATGTAAGCGTTTAGAATGTAACTAAATTGTTACAACAGTTACATTAAAAACTCGCCTCTTAAAGTTTCCGGAGCAAAGGTGCCTAGTATGTATTTTGTACCCAATAGTCATACTTTGCACCAAAAACACGTGGGAGCGGGAGTCTCCATTCCCCATAATTATCAGGTCTCTTTTTGTCTCCACTGCAGGAGCACTACTATCAGAGCTATACTTGGACAGAGCAATCAGAAGAATTGGCCTACGCTCTCCTCGCTGGCCAGAAGGGTTGGAGAATTTTTATTGATGTTTATAACCTTTGTTTAGCTTGTATTTCCTAAGTCGTCTTCTACAACATCCACGGGAGGTCTTGGAGTGGCCCTATTCTACTCTGCCAGAAACCACACGGCACTCAGCTATGCAGTGCCCTAATTCACCAATTAAACGCTTGGCGTCTTCGCCCCAGCAGCCCATAGTAACCACAGCTATGGGCACAAAATAATGCGACTCCATAACCGCGTCGTTTTTTCATTCACTGCAGCATCCTCAACAGCCGCCGCTGTCATGCTGACAGTGCAACTAAGGTGACTGGTAGCCACTGTGTTGACACAAGTGGCGTCCCATAGACGACGCATTTCCGGTGCTTCCACGGGACTAAAGTGAGACCGTCTGGTCTATTCTCGTCAGATCTACTGACGCCCGGTGGCTCTAATAATCAGTTTCAACATGAATAGCCATCAAACTATACTGGCTGTTCGCCCCGAACTATGAACTCGCGAGCAATCTCTAGACAGATTTGGCTCATATTCGAACTTAAACATTCTATTAGCCATTCCTATTACCTACACGCCTTAAATTTCAAGACGCTCCGATCAAAGTCATTCGACTTATCGCCGAACATTCATACGAAAGACAATCGGTAACAAAAAAAAATTACTAGCTTAGGGATAAGGCCGCCTATGCGCATTTCCTAGTTTTTAGTATAATTATGTGCTGTATTTTATTTTGTGCAATAAAGGGTATTGTATTGTGTATTATATTGTACTACTAGATGGTGACGCATTTTTTTATATTCTACGTATTTTGCCTTCCATTTGGTTCTGAGCTCAGAGCCAAGCCGTGACCCATATAGCGCGGCGTTACCGCGGTCCGCGATGAGTTTACATTAATATCTAAACGCATTTTTAATAAACTGACGAAGGTAGTAGGGGTCAGCCAAAAACACGAGAAACATTACACGTAATGAATACCAAACTTAAATAAGTACCCATCTCATCATCTTCATCTTTAGGTCTTTTGTCTTCACTGCAGGAGCACGACCCTCTCCGTACTACCTGAGCCATAATTGGCCAGAGCAGCCGGAGGACTTCGCCTACACTCTTCATATTTTTCCGTCTTATTACAAAACGCAGACTAACTTTGTTACTAGGTTTAAACCATTATCCGACCAAATCAGGTTGACATTGACAGATGAATTAGTTTCACTTTACTTAATGTCACTAATGGATAATGGTTTAAACCTAGTAACAAAGTTAGTCTAGGTTTTATAATAAGACGGGAGTTTATTCCTTGTTTTTAACTGATTGACAGACAAAAGCCAACTTTAAAAATACTTATTTTCGAAATATCTTCGTAATGCAGCATGGCCGCCAGGGCTAAATATTAAATGCGACCCTGACCTTAGCACAGAGGACTCGTCTGAAAGTCCAAGCTTTATTATTATTCTCTAAGTCGGTAGGTACTTTATATACTTTGAAATATGAAATAGTTTGTAATGTAAGAAGTGGAGCGGAGGTTACGGCAAATTGATCATAGTAAGAAGTTACAAAAAAGAAATTGACAAAGAGTCTCTTAGAATCTTAGCGCGTTTCCGGTTGTCCCAGACACGGTGTGCGTGCTTCGGATTTTTCTTGTTCAATTTATAAAAAGTATTTTAATTTTTTTTAATATGTTTGGGTTTTCAGTTAAATAAATAAAATATTTACATTTTATTCAACAAAAAAACCTACGTTTATGTAGGTATGTTTTTTAAATTTATGTATCATTATTATCTTGTACGGGTATTTATTTTTGTATTGCACACGCCAATTACCTCTTTCTTCCCATTTCCTCTCGCAAGTCTACTGGAAGAAATTTGTTGTACTATGTGAAAAAAACGTGATAATATATTAACTTAGTATCACTAAAAAGTTTCACAATAATTTCAAACTAATTACAATAAAAAATAAACGCTCTTTTTCATAAAAATAACTCACGTTTGCTAAACCTATTACAGTTAAAATGTGTTTTGTCTCGTTCCTTTAATATAAAATATTGAAGAGGGAAAGGAACAAACCACGTTTTAACTTAAACAGGTTTAGCAAACAGTTGTTAATTTTTTAATGTAAATGAAAGTAAATGATTTGTCAAATAACACAAACTCGTACGAAGCTTGATCTCCACTTTGTCTACTCTATGTCCCGCATCACGTGGATTTAATAATGATGCCTACCCCCGACACAGTGATGCGCGGTGCATAAAACATAACCGCCTTTCCGTAGTCGGCTAAACGGGTTCAAATTATGATTGTGTGAACTTCCACTCTGTGGTGCCATTTTTCAAACGAACGATTTTTTGTATAGAATAATTAAATTTCTACCAAAAAAAAACAACCGGCTTCAATTTTTTTCAGGAGTTTCTTCCATATCCCCAAAGTTCTTCATCGTGTCTTCACCAAATTAATATGGGACCAACTTGGGAGTAAGGGCTTTCAAATAAAAAAAGAATCATCAAAATCGGTCCACGGTTGCCGAAGATATCGCGTCACATACATACAAAAAAAAAACATAAAATCGAATTGATAACCTCCTCCTTTTTTGAAGTCGGTTAAAAACATTAGTTTCGGTGACTCCGCGTTTCAAAAATGTTCTGTGAGTCGGAAAAAGGGGTTCAAATTATGATTATGTGATCTTCCACTCTGGTCTAAGGAGCTAAGACATAACAGGGGACGCATTTTTGAAATCGAAAGTCACACGCATTTTTTTTCCAAACGTTGCCAAACGGGGGCGCATTTTTGAATTGTAGGAAAGGATTTGCAACGAGCGCAGTGCAGTTTGTTACCGCTTCTTCTGCACTAGCGCTTTGGAAGCGGTAGTAAACTTAGCTGTAAGTAACCATTTGACGTCAACAATTGTACAACAAAACAATGACGATTATTAAGAGATATTATAAATATCCTATGATAAGAAAGATATATTTGAATTTGAGCTGTCTTCACTTGAAATTTTGTCATATAAACAAACGACAAAATTTACGTAGCGTACAAATGTACAAGATGAGCTTGAAGTTATTTTTCTGCAGAATCCGTTCCGTTTCACGCTGCTTTTTTTATTTACGTAAAATTTTTTAGAAAACCTTGAAAAGGGGCTTAATCAAGACACAATTATAAATGATATCTCCGTTTCCTTTCAAATCACCACTGCTTCGCAGTCAACTCGCATAATAACCTAGACGTAAGCATGGTAAAATAAAACAAGGTATTCTCTTCCCGTGACAGCTGATGACGTAGGTGGAACTTGACTACATCATCAGTTTGAAGTGCTGCCACTGTGTGAAATTGAATTACCCGAGCGTAATGCATTTTGAACTTTATATACCAATTTCGAATTAATAATCCATTACATCAATTTATTAAATATTGAATTGATGAATCACGCGAGAATCGCGAAATACTAAATAGCTAAGTTACTTAATATTTTATGTAATATTCATGAACTAATTAAGAAAATCCTTAAATTTACTGAAAAGAACAATCAGTGGCAACACTTTCGTGACGTAGTCAAGTTCCATCTTGGGAAGAGAATACCTTGTTTTATTATACCATGGACGTAAGTATAAAACGCACTTTATACTTCTACCTACCCGCATCTGTCCAATAAAACTACGTACAAACAATTATTACTGCGATAGAAAACCACATAAAAGCTAATTAAAAAAGATACCCCAAATCCACCTCTATTCCAACACAATAAGATTCACAGTGAGGTTAAATTCTTAAAAGATCTCTTTCGTTGAAAATGTTATCTTCAGCCTCTAATTTTACGGTTTATATTTAAATGTAGTAATTATTATTTGAAATTAAAGATATTGTTAATCAAAATTGAACTTTACTTCAATAATTTTAAGGTAAGAAATGCAGTGTAGTTGCGATGTAGGTTTACGTTAGTTAGAGAGTAAACATAGAGTTGTTTATGGTTAGAGTGAGCAGCTGATTCATTCAGAATAGTGTATTTTTGAACGATAACACATCACATGTCTCGATAGACAGTATATCAGATAATAGCGCATTTTGTAAAAAAAAAGGATTGTCGGTTTCAAACCGTACTTTAGTTCATCGTCATCGTCATCATCAGGTCTTTTTGTCTCCACTGCAGTAGCACGACCCTCTCTGTACTACCAGAGCCATACTTAGCCAGAGCAGAGGACTTGGCCTAGACTCTTCACGCTGGCCAGACGGGTTGGAGAGGTCTCATTGATGTTTGCTTTTTATGGACCTCTTTGGATCAGCTTATCCGAAACTAGAGGACTATAGGCACTATGCACCAGGTGATATTCTGAAGCTTATGCAGTCAGTTCTTCAGAAATCCCGACGCGCGTGAGTAAGGCAAGGGGGTAAGTACAATATAACCCAAAGGTTCGACGTGCTTCCAATTCATGGACCCCACAGCAAGATAAGAGATAAGATAAGATGTTTGCTTTGTTCAGCTTGTATTTCCTAAGTCGCCTTCTACGACATACACGGGAGGACTTGGAGTGGTCCTATTCTACTCTGCCGGATACCACACGGCGGGTACTTTAGTTAGTTAAAATCTTTATTGCATTAAAACATAAAGTTACAGAGTAATGACTTTGTTTGTTAACTCGTTCGCAAGCATTACAATTTATAATTTGTCAACATTGTATTATATAATTATAAGTTAGTATTTATTAATCAAAAAACAATAATAATACGACAAACTCCTTCCGGAGAGTAGGTAATCACATAACCAACGATTTTTTGTATGGGAAACCATTCGTTTAGGTGACTCCGCGTTTCAAAAATAGCATTTCCGCTATCGGTAGCTTTTTTTCAAAAATAAATTGAACTTTACACTACACGTAGGTAATGTAAATTATACTTTTTGACGTGTAAAAGTGCCTATAAAGTTCTAATTACTGAATAATCTTTTGATTGCTTGACCCTGCCCTTTTTTTTGTGACGGCTCGTATAATACAATAATATTAGTGCATCTCAATCACAGACATAGATATAGATAGACGACTTAAATGCACCTACTTCGCGTGTAAGTTCTCAGACAAAGCGTCGAGGTTGGCCGCCGCTACTGACAGTCCGCGCGCGTCTGTGATTGCAGCCGGACGGCAGCGAAAAATAAAAAAATGCCTCGTAGCGTGATAATAAACTGCAACAGCCCAAAAATTGCAAGCGCCCAAAGTCAAGGACATATTTCCTATCACAGCTAAGTTATTTAAAAAGAAAAATATGCGTAAATTCATTTTGAAACAATTTTTTAAGCATTCCGAGCGGTGATTCCAAGATTATACCTAAATAAGTATAGATTAAGGTTTAAAAACTACATCCACATTACATTGCCGCGTTTGCTTTGAGCGTTTGATCCGACGTTGTGTGTTAAGAAGCAATGTATATCGAAACAAGCGATACTGTCGCGCATCGCTACGACGTCGTGGTACCGGCAATTTCTCATTCGTCAGTAAAATTTAACGACTAGTGTAGTTCGTTCTACAACATATACCAATAATCGATTTTAATCGATATCGGACTGACGAATGATATAAACTATTATTAAAGAGCCAATTTAATAGATTATAAACAAGCTAATTTCCTAATTTACACTTTAGAAAACGAGGGTAATATTTTCAGAGTTCATGTATATAATATGGTCGCTCTTTGAACTACTGGTACTGGTCACACGTTGGTGAACAAAACCGCGCGTGCGTCACTGCTCATTGCTCGTTAGTGAGTCGTCCATACTGCATTTCCCCCATTGAAGCGGTATATTTTCGATACCTCTACGCGGAGTGAGACAAGCCTGACATGGCTAAGAACGACCGCAAGGGAAGTTGCTTCAACATTTAAAAAACGCATTGAAAACGGTAAAAACGTGTTTTTTTATAGATAATGTACGGAACCCTTCGTTCGCGAATTCGACTCGCACTTGGCCGGTTATTTAAGAATAATAATAGTTTTATTTTTAAAGTTCAATTAAAATATTTACATTATTTGTAATTTTTAGTTTTAATTTAAATTTTAATAAGTTGGTATAGTTTAAATTTTAGTTAAATTGAAATAATTTGAGTACAAATATTTATTCTTTATTATCAAACAATTTTCCGTTTAGAATCATTTGTTTATCCAATTTCATATCATTCGTCAATCAGAAAATCGATTGTGATTTTTATCACAAATCGATTAACTTAAATGTTAATCGATCGTATGGTTAGCGAGCGCGGAGTGAGCGAGCGAGACCACAGATATAAAATCGATGAGTATGAGCGAGACGATCATGGCGGCGGCGTGCGTCTTCAATAAATCGTTTAAATCGTAGTGAGCGATTTCTTTGAATCGGTTTGAATTTCCCATCACTAAAATTGCGTCTGACGTCACAGTAGGCATTAAAAAAGTTGGCACGCTTGGTTTCCATACAAATCTTGATACGTGCGTTATCTATTACATCTATATCTGTGATCTCAATGGTACATTAAGGGATAGACCTCTGTAGATGCAGCCATCTCACTTTTTAGATAAAAAGGTAATAAAGGCCTCTTCGTGTTGGCTTTGGCCCCATGAACGCCTCAAAGGACCGGGTCCCCATGGACCTGTGGCTGAAAAGCGTACCAACATAATAAAACTTGAGAGGTATCAAGGGACACCCGGGTGGAACGAAGTTCGAGGGAGACAGACAGAGAAACACGCGCACGCCGCACGGCTTAGAACTATAGCAAAAAAGTGTCGTTACAACTTTTGGTCCTAATATTTTCCGTCTAGCCCCCTTTCGCATCGCGCGACAAGGAACTTTGTTCCAATAAAATAATGTTTATACAACAACATAAATTTCCATCCACAACAACAAGATAAAGTTAAGTTAAATGTACTTATGGTGGCTTGTGTTGTGGGCAGTGGCACACAGGCATTTTACCAGCGAACCATCGACAATGGGTCATCAAAATAGACAACAACAACTCTAGAAAGCGGGCGGTCCTTTTTTTATTTACCGATGTACGCTCGACGTTTTCTTTAACCTTTTTTTTCTATTTGTACCAATGGAGGTCTATTTTGTGGGTATGTGTATCAGTAGTTCAATGTTACTTTTCAAATGTGATAGTTCCTATACAATAGGCATGACGAATGGAAAAATATTTTTGGTCCATCGGTTAGATTATTAAAAAATATTGTACACATATTTTTTCTTTTCTCTAAGAAACCAAAAATGACAAAGATACAGCGCATTGAAATTTCGCGTGACGTCACACTTAAGCACGATTTTCACTTAAGTGTGACGTCGCAAGCCCCCACTCCGGAACTTTGACGCTCCGTATCTTTGTGAATTTTTAATTTTCGGTAAACTGAAAAATAAGGGTCCATTATTTTTGGATAATCTAAAACACGGACTAATTACAATCATACTTTTCGGACCCTGACGTCACCCCTTTTTTTACCCGACAGCACGAGAAAGAGAGTTATATTTTAAAGTTGATGTTTGACTGTTTTTTTAAAACGCTCTGCAGTCTAAACGGATTAATTAATTTAGTTAAAAATTCCGCAAATGTGCGTAGAAAAGATTCACGTTTTCACTTTAAACTATAAACAGTAGTTCATAAAATAGTTTGAAGGGTTGTCTATGGCTTGGTCAAGACACAATTTTGAATGATATCTCCGTTTCCTTTTAAATGATTTATTTCAAATGGCAGCACTGGACCCCGGAAAATACACCTATTCCCTTAATAAATCTAACTGGAGTAGTGTCGTTAGATTTTTTTTACTCCTGTACTTTTATCTGTCAATTACATAGTAACAAACACTAAATATAAGAACACATATAATATGACTCCAAAAAAGTCTATAATCTATTCCCCAAAACGCTCTTGTATCGTAATCAGAGATATGCGTAATGTGACCAAAACGATACGCCTAGCTGTGACAGATATACCAAAAGTAGGTTACACTTAGGTTTTATTCGAATAACACTAATTTTACAACATAAAGCACACGTGCCAATTTAAAAAACAACTAAATAAATGTGGTTTTTATTAAAGTTAAATGTTATAATACCTTATAAAATACTGTTATCTTATTTGTTCTGCTATAGGTACTCAAACTGGGTACATGTTGTTCTGCACAATACATTGTTAACTTATGCTTTCATGCATGCAAATAAGTGATAGAAGAAAATAAATGCAGCTAGATTTAAGTCTAGATATGATATACACCACAATATTAAAAAAAAACATACTGCCCGTAAGAGATAAAGACGTAATTTCAAACCTGCGCTCCAAAAAACAATTTGGCATAAAGTACAAGCCTTTTACAATAACTCTAAAATCCAGGTCGTCCATATTTCAGTTTTTTTTTTAACTTATTGTCACTGCATTGTTTTCAGCCTTTCATTTTCGAGCGAAACATTATTGCAGCCAGCTCTAAAACTAGGCTATCTTGTGATTAAAAATTACAGGTGAAAATGGGCCTTCTCTTTATACCCGACGATGGAAGGAAGGTAATGTTTTTAGCAATTAAGTTTAAGGAAAAACAAAATATACTTACATTATTTTAAGTCCAAATTCAATCCATGATACAAAGACTACTTTCCCAAAAGAACAAGCTATTATCTAGGTACATACGAAATAGTTTACGTTTGGCCGATCTGAGTTTCTATGGCATTCGAGCAATATTATTACAGTTTTACCCAACTAAAGCAAAGCCAAAAATAATGTTGTGTTTCATCGCTATATATGTTTTATCTGCTCCTTAGTAACTTCCTACCCCCATATGAAACAGGCGTGAAAATATGTTTGTAATGTATCCAAAATAACTCGTCCAAAATACCTCTGCGCCTTAAGACTAAGGTCTACAACCAATGTGTGTTACCAGTGATGACTTATGGCTCTGAAACGTGGTCCTTTACTATGGGTCTCATAAGAAAGCTCAAGGTCGCTCAACGCGCTGTGGAGAGGGCTATGCTCGGTGTTTCCCTACGTGATCGAATCAGAAATGAGGAAATCCGTAGGAGAACAAAAGTCACTGACATAGCCCAGCGGATTAGCTCGTTGAAGTGGCAGTGGGCGGGACACATAGCGCGACGAACCGATGGCCGATGGGGCATAAAAGGTTCTTGAATGGCGACCGCGTACTGGCAAGCGAAGCGTAGGGCACCCACCTACAAGGTGGTCAGATGACCTGACCAGGGTCGCTGGAAAGCGCTGGATGCAGGCCGCTCTTGATCGGTCATTTCGGAAATCTTTGGGAGAGGCCTATGTCCAGCAGTGGACGTTATGCGGATGAAATGATGATATGTATCCACGATAATTTGACAAATAAGATATCGTTGAAAGCATCTTAGCCGGTACGGCAAATTCAATAAATATAAAGCATTTTCCTTTGTCACATTTTTGCTATTCATGTGTGCTGCCATCTCTGTGTGCCTATCCGCAACTCCAGTTTTGCCTACTTACGGGCCCTCCAATAGTTTCTATCATAGATTTAGAAGGTATAAGATGGATATAGAGTATTGTAAAATGTGACCAGAAACGAAATATTTCTGTGTAACTTTTTGTGGCTTGTATTTGTATCCACTACACAAACTATGGGTAAAGCAGTACGATACCATCTTTCCAGTATACGATAACTTATAAATTAACACAGTTTACAATTTGGAAAATCAATTTTTCATGTAACGATGTTCGAGCCAGGGTGACAATGGGTGACATGTTTGGTATGAAAACTTGTCTCATTGTCAAATTGATGCTATCTCTTTTGCTCTTATGAAGATGACACTTATCATATTATCTGTCGCACTCGGCTAGTGTGGTCTTTTTACACAGTAAAAAAATTCTACTTCTATGGTGTCTATGGCGTTGGGTATCTGTTACGTAAGTAATAAATTATCTTTAGTATTATGCACCAGAAAAGCGAGTGATCATAGACACAGTTGTCAATAGTTTATTTATACGCGGCCTCGTTCAGATATCCGGCCATGATATCTCAGTTATTTTAGGATATTGATCGATGTAAGTCATACATGGCGCCAGACGTTAACTAGAGAGGTTTGCAGCAACAGTCTGTGGTTGGTAAATACCCTCAACTGAAAACCGACCTAACCGATGATTAAATTTGGGACCTATGCCTTTTCAAACAAAAATTCCCAAAGTCCGCACGTCCCAAAGGCCTCTTTTAGCTTGATGGTGGGCGCGAAGTTGGAAAAGGAAATTAAAATAAATCACACGGTTCTATGGGAGCACGTCCACATTTCTAATTTTAATATCAGTATAATTGTAAGTTGACGTTTTTGGAGAAAATGCTGCAGTACAGTTTGTTGCCGCTTCTTCTGTACTTGCGCTTAGGAAGCGGCAGTAAACTTAGCTGTAAGTAAATGATCTGACGTCTACCACTTTGAACGAAAGAAAAATTAACGATGATCTAATGATACAAATATCTAAAGATTGATAAATGATTTTTGACTTTTGATTCGTATTTTCGCCCATTCCTTCGATCGATGTTTTTCGCAAGAAGAGAAGCAGCTAGTACATTCCAAGTTTTTTATACTCCCAGAAGATTTCCCAAAGCAGTATGCATTTTATTTCAATAAAAAATCCGATTAAAAAAGACCTAATATAGTTTAATTGGAAACACTACGTGTTTCTTACTCTGTTCATTTTTTTTTACAATTTTTAGCATACAAAGCGAAGGGCCGTCACCACTCTCTAGAGCGGAAGAAGCTTCTGAGAGTCCACTCGAGTGAACGACCTCTTCCTGTGTTATGCTACCCTGGTAGTTGTTTTGGGGTTCGAGATTTTGTTCGGGAAATAAACTCTTACTAGAGACTTCCTCCATGATGTCATCATCATTATAATCAGGTCTTTTTAGTCTCAGGAGCACGACCCTCTCTGTACTAAAGCCATACTTGGCCAGAGCATCCAGAGGATTTGGCCTACACTCTCCACGCTGGCCAGATGGATTAGAGAGGTCCTATTGATGTTTATAAGCTTTGTTCAGCTTGTATTTCCTAAGTCGCCTTCTACGACATCCACGGGAGGACTTGGAGTGGTCCTATTCTACTCTGACCTTCAATAAGAGATAAATTTATCTTACATTAAATATATTTTTTTGACTTTGAGTTTGACTTTGTAAATATGTATAGTAAAGTAGCAACTCAATCCAAACTTTGTTTGTATAAGATATGTTGTTTGATGTTTCCAATAAAGTTGAATCCAGTTATTACATTACGATACATATTTACAAGTAAACACAATTTTACCAGTTCGAAAACAAATTAATTCTCGTATACTGAACTTCCATAACATTCCGTAATGTAAAAATGTTTGCCAATTCGTAATATAATACCTACATTCCAAGAAACCGGCGAAAACAACACAGCAGCTCAAACAAACCCTTTGTGGCCGAAACTTGTAAAACAGAAGTAGAAGTGCTCAAGTAATCTCCCTGAGGAACGCCGCGCCTTCATCCGAATTTACTATGTCCATCTCGCTCGCACAGCGGTTTTTCTTATATGGGTGAGTAGGATAACAGGTAAGAAGAATGAAATGATCAATTAACCGTGGGAAAAGAGGTTGGTTATGTAATAAACACGTGTGAGACTTTGTCAAACGTGTATTGTTGTTCGACGGAGACCGGCATGTGTGAAGGTTAAATATAATTGCAGGAACAGTACAACTTGTACTTTTCTTTGTTTTTTTAGATGTTATATTTGTCTTTATCCCTAACAGTGCAGACAGAGTCTAGTGCCGGAAGACCCAAAGGCACTTTAAAGGGGAGATGGAAGGCGTGAAGTTCGACGATTTGCTAATATGACGGATTCTATTTTCATAAATTTGTCCGACGAAATCGGAAAAAAGAATCAAAATAATGGATTTATAGCACTGACCTCCATTTAAACAAGTACGCTGGACCTATGATTAGCCGGGCCATAGTGAGGCGATTTGATTTTCGCTATTTTGGCGCTGATCGTAGAAGCAAAGTAGAAGTGGGTGGGAACGGAACTAATATTAGAGATGAGACAATGACATCGATAAAAGACATTTCCGAATTAGTTATGTCAGATTTAGTTCTCTTCCCACGCATTGGGGGCGCTTCAAATAGGCACAATAAAGAGCTGTCATTTCTTAGGGTATCATAGGTCCAGCGTACTTGTATATATGGAGGTCAGTGATTTATAGGCATAAGGGGTCACTTATGATTTTATGATAGTGTATAAATTATAATAAATACATAGGGACAAATCACACTGATTAAGCACCAAAGTAAGTTCGAGACTTGTATTATAGGATACTAACTCAACTATATTATATTTTATCAAATACGTATATAGATACATATCCAAGACCCAGGACAATTTTAAAAAGGCAATATTTCAACTTGCCCTGACCGGGGCTCGAACCCGTAACCTCTGGATGGCGGACTAGCATGGTGACCACTACGCCGCGTGCTGCGGAGGTCGTCATATATCAGCCTAAAATCAAAAACAAGTTAAACATTTATCTTGATTGTATTATTTATTTGTTTTTCTACTCCTGTACTGTTATCTGTCTTTTAAATGGTTCTGAACACTAATATAAGAACATTGATAATATGATTGCAGAAAAAAGTCTATACTCTATGCCTCATAATAGCACATGTGTCGTTATTTCACTAAAACGATACTGCTAGCCATAGACCAAGAACATTTTTTTCTATAGATTTACCATACTGCCAACATAAAAAAAAAATGTTTTTTTAGCATAGTCACTAAAAAGACGTCAATACAAAAAAAAGTTTACCATAGATACCATATAGATCAGTACTTGTATATTCTAAATCTGATTTAATAAACATGTAAGTCAAACATTTTCATATTTTCTTTGTTTGGTTTTGTATTTTATTTAGTAAATATAGTCGTAGAAAAAGTATTGTATGCAACGTTGTATAAGTACGTCAAAAAATGCTCGATGGCGCCTCCTTACGATGCTCGCTAAAGCTCGCATCGTAACCTGCGCCACTCGCATATTTTGAACCCTCTTATACAACTGTTGCATAAAATACTATTACTGTTGACTTCAGTGTAAGATGTTGTAGATATCAAGCTCATCGACTTATACATACATATAGCCTATCTTTGTTACTAGGTGTAAACCATTATCCGACCAAATCAAGTTGACATTTTCAGATAAGACGATGGCTTATTACTAGACGTCTACTTGATTTTAACGGATAATGGTTTAAACCTAGTGACAGAGATAGTCTGCGTTTTATAATAAGACGGAACATGACACACACCAGAACCCAACGACAGACAATTAACCAATCAACCGTTTAACTAATTCGGTCGGAGACATCTCGGGAAGCGATCGATATTTTACGAATTTTGTTCCAAAGATGTAATTAATAGTCCCATGCTGGTCTGGGAGAAATAAAAAAAAGCTTAGAATGTACCAGCTGCTTCTCTTCCCACGCAGATCGTAAAAGCCGATCGAGGGAATGGGCAAAAATGCAAATCATGTTAACAGGCGATGCGGCTAGCAACCCATCACTGTATTGATTGTTTTTCCATCTTCTCGCCCATCATGACGCTAAAAGTTGCTTTTGGGTCTTACAGCCCTGGGCTCTGCATAGAACCGCAAGACCCAAAATGCTCTGTCTGCCCCATTAGGGATAAAGACGTGATAGTATGTTCGAACTGTCTCTTTAGGTAATTAGTTCATTGTAATGTATATATCTTATTCTACATGACGCATTTTTAGGGTTCCGTAGCCAAATGGCAAAAAACGGAACCCTCATGGATTCGTCATATCTGTCTGTCCGTCCGTATGTCACAGCCACTTTTTTCCGAAACTTTTTGAACTATACTGTTGAAACTTGGTAAGTAGATGTATTCTGTGAACCGCATTAAGATTTTTAAAGAAAAAAAAACAATAAATTTTGGGTTTCCTTATACTTAGAACTGAAACTCAAGTTACCCGCGGAAAAAGCCTATGTGTTAATCCAGGTTGTCAGCTTTCCGACTATCAAATTTTATCAAAATTGGTCATACAAACTTTTACCTTTATAATATTACTTAGTGGGATTTACCTACCAATTTAAATACACGGAAAATTATAGTATAAAAATTATACAAAGGCACTATTATCTCAAAAGAGATTTCTTCCAGTATGCCTTTGCCGACTCAGGAAACACAAGCAAAAATTTATAAACATTAAAGAGACCTTTTCAACCCGTCTGGCCAGCGTGGAGAGTGTAGGCCAAATCCTCTGGCTGCTCTGACCTAAATATGGCTCTAGTAGTACAGAGGAGGGTCGTATTCTTACAGTGGAGATTATAAAGACCTGATGATGGTGATGATGAGGCCTGTGAAAGGAGATGTTAATGTATGTATTGTTTACTTTTTGAACTATAAGAGAATACGCCTATATGTTTCGAAACTTTAGTATTAGTACCTGGGCGACCGAGCTTTGCTCGGTTACATCTCAAACATGAATTACATTTTTTTTATAACATGAAAAAAACAAAAGTAAGTCACCGAGTGGGATTCGAACCCGTAACACTATTTCTAGTGGTCCGCATCTAAAACCGCTAAACCAAACGGAAAGCGGCCGGTGCGACGAAATAAGTGACGATATTCTGCGTGAAAAGAAAAACGCATGAAAACTCGAAAACACGCGTTTTCCCAAACATAAGACTAATCTGGATCGATTGTTTACCCCCGAAAACCCCCATATACCAATTTTCAGCGAAATCGTTAGAGCCATTTTCGAGATCACAAAAATTTATAAATAAATAAATAAATATACAAGAATTGCTCGTTTAAAGGTATAAGATATAACAACCATGTCGTCCATTAGGTACCTTCAGTAGAGTACACTGAACTTTGTATTCTCAAATGGTTCCAGGAACATGTACTTATAAATAAAGGCGAGTACTCGTGCGCATCTCAGATCCAGTTTCTGGTAACTCGAGACGTGCGCGGTTGCCGTCTGCAAACATCGGGACGGCAACCGCGCGTGTCCTGCCGATCTCTGATTAGAAGATGCAGGATCTTGGGTTAGTTCCTCATTTTTAATTCAAAGAGAAAAAAGTTTCTTAAAAAAAACACCGGCCAAGTGCGAATCGGATTCGCGCACTAAGGGTTTCGTACCAATAACTATAAAAATCGCGTTTGTTCTATAGGAGCCCCCCTTAAATATTTATTTTATTTTGTTTTTAGTATTTGTTGTTATAGCGGCAACAGAAATACATAATTTGTGATTTCAACTGTCTAGCTATCGCGGTTCTCGAGATACAGCCTGGTGACAGACAGACGGACAGACGGCGAAGTCTTAGTAATAGGGTCCCGTTTCTACCCTTTGGGTACGGAACCCTAAAATCTAACGACTCTCCACAAGACAAGTCAAACGAGCCCAAATTTGATGGAATTGCGTCTATTCATTTCAGAATTCCTACGGCCATTCTCCGGCTCCGTCATCAGATCAGGAGACGTATTTTTGAAATCAATTGTCACATTACGAAAGGTTTGCGCGAGCGTTTCCAAACGGGCGCATTTTTGAATCGATAGTTTGCGAAGGATTTGCAACGAGTGGTCTTGACCACTCGTAATTTTGACATTTGTAGCGTAGATTATGTCATCGAAACCAATCATGGGAAATCCGTTCCATTTCACGTTGCTTTTTTATTCATGTTCGAATTTTTAGAAAAGTATAGACAAATTATCGATGTTTTCTGCGTAAAACAACATTGTTTTTCGCTGACACGACTGTTTCAAAAATATGATCAATTTGTATTTTACGCGAGCGGTGAGTTGTAAAACTACACGTTTTGCGTTTCGCTGAGTCCCTCAATGAAAAATATCACTCCACCTCCACGTCATTATAATAATGTATTATATCACGCGATATACGTATACATGTAAAATTTCAGCTCAATCGGACACCGGGAAGTGGGTCTTTAACTCGCAAGATTTGATTACAGACAGACAGACAACGGGACAGGTGAAACTAATTAAAAGCTTGTACTAATAAAAAGATTTTCCGAAAATTAATCTGATTCAAAATTAAAATGTTTATAAAAAAAAAATTAATGCCACTAAACTTTTCGATCAAATGAGTCTTCTTCTTCTTATCGTGTGTGTTAGTGACTAACAATAGTGACAGAGTTTTAAAACCGCCTTAAAGGCCTCTGACATAGTTTTAGGTAACGACCAATGTCAAATGACAGTGACCAGGAGTCGGGACCGACGGCTAACGTGCCCTCCAAAGCACGGATCATCTTATTTATTCAGACAATCAGGTGATCAGCCTACAATGTCCTAACCAAACTAGGACAACAACACAAAGTCGTTGCCCCCGCCGGGAATCGAACCCGCGACCTCCGGGTATTAGCCGAACGCTCTAACCACTACACCACGGAGGCAGTTAAATCAAATGAGTAAAGTTTTATTTTTATAAATTTATATCACGGAGTTAGAGCCCTCTAACTTCATGGGTAGAATTCTACAGCCAGTGTCAAAAATAAATCATTTTGTACTGACACGGGAATATATAACTGCCTCCGTGGTGTAGTGGTTAGAGCGTTCGGCTCATACCCAGAGGTCGCGGGTTCGATTCCCGGCGGAGGCAACTACTTTGTGTTGTTGTCCTAGTTTAGTTAGGACATTGTAGGCTGATCACCTGATTGTCTGATAAGTAAGACGATCCGTGCTTCGGAGGGCACGTTAAGCCGTCGGTCCTGGTCATTGTCTTTGAAATTGGTCGTTACCTAAAAACCATCTCAGGCCTTTAAGGCGGTTTAAAAACTTTGACACTAGTGTTAGTCACTAACACACAGGATAAGAAGAAGAACACGGGAATTAAACATCACAAGGTACCTAATGTCACTTGTCAATGATCAAATCTATTTTCAATGTGATTTTCTATTTATTATTGCAGAAAAACTGATATTCGGTGCGCTGTTTGACGCCAAGGAATAAGTACGTATGCTATTTCATACAAATCTTTTGTGTGCTGCCATCTCTGTGTGCGAGTTTTGCCTACTTTTAGGCCCCCATAGTTTATTTGGCGTTGGGTATCTGTTACGTTAGAAATTATATTATCTTTGACTGTAGTAAATGTTATTTCCTTTTACTTTTATTTCGTTTTCGCGTGGAAAGCAACCGTCTCGGGCGACCGGCCAGAGAAAGCGGGCAACACTGCGCGATGCAATTATTCAAATTGCAAGGAAATATCGACATATTTCCTCTGTATTTCTTTCTGTATAGTGACCGTGAATGTGCCGCGTGGTTTCCGACAGAGATATGATACTGGTAAAGGACTGGGTACAAAATAAACATCTTTCGGTACAACAACATTTTTAAATGTACGGCAGAGTAGGTACGGAATGAAAATTTTGAAAATGCTGAATATTTTTCTGCTATTTATTTATTTATTAAAGTCTTTATTGACCACAATGGTACAAAAGGGGAACTTAATGCTAATGCATTTTTTACCAGTCAACTACAGGTAAACAGAAAAAATTAATTGCAATAGGGGCTTAAAGATGTATTTAAAATAATCCTGCACCCTGGATGATTTACTTAAGGCTAACATATAGCCGCGATAAAGCCGCGTCGAAGTGGCTTGCTTCTGGGCTAATCAAATATAAAATAAAAAATCTATCGACACGCAAAGAAGAAGAAGAAAATCCGATTTTGTTGTTCATTTAATTCAATTTTAAAAAACATTAATTTTGAATAACTCTTTTGCCCGGACCGTCTGACGTATTTAAAAAAAATAATGTCATACCTGTGACAGTTGGTTGACAACTAACTCCCATAGACCTGCTTAACCGAAAATAAAGAAAGATTATTTCGGAAGGCACATATAAACTGCGGGTCCCGTACGCCATCTAGCGTTTGCTCAAACCTATCAAAGGATTAGTTAGTTCTGTATACCTTCGAACCTTCGGGTTGCGGAGGTCAGACGGTAGTCGCTTTGCGTAAAACCAGTAACCTCGTCAAATCACCTGCGTTAGGTAGTGGACCCCGGGCTCTCAAGCATTACCGCTTAGGATGCAACCGGGAATACGTTCGCATGATGACGATAACTGCTACGTGGATGCCTATGATACGTTTTTGTATGTGTCGTGACGTAGAACGAAGGTCGTGAGCAAATTGGATTCGAAATTGCTTATAGTTCCTAGCGATTATGCGTTCATAATCTTGCATGAAGACCAGTTGGGCTTTGTGGATGATCTAACAGTGACTGATTGTGGTTATGTAAAGTGGGTATGTACACATAACGACCGGTAGGTGGATGGTGATTCAATACTTTGATAAGACATCTTAGGCCAATCACACACGAGGTGACTATGGGCTTGCTAATAAATCGACAGGAAGATCGACGTGCCGTCAACTAAAACTCAATCGTATCAACTCTAGTAATCAACTCGGACCGAGGTTTTTTCTTCCAGGGACTGCCACCGAGTCTTCTTCTGTCGACCCTCTCTGTGCTATCAGTTAGGTCTTGCTGTTCTAAGTTGGTAGAGGACTTGACCGGTTGACTTTCATTACTATAATAAAACAATGTTTATCCACGGCAAAGTAATTCCCGATCAAATGCCTCATTGAGTTGCCTTATTATGGCAACTGTGCAGCGTGTTGGGGCGTTGGACAGAACAATTATGTGGGTCATTGACTGGACAGGACAGTATCGAAGTCGAGTTTGTAATTTTTTGGAGATACGCTATCTAACTTAGTTTTCTTATGAGGATTCAACATCATTTCAGCCGCACAACGTCCACTGCTGGACATAGGCCTCTCCCAAAGATTTCCAAAATGACCGATCTAGAGCGGCTTGCATCCAGCGCCTTCCAGCGACCTTGGTCAGGTCGTCAGACCACCTTGTGGGTGGGTGGCCATTCGAACTTTTTTGCCCCATCGGCCATCGGTATCAAGAGGATTGAGTAACTGTAAATTTCCAAACAAAAGCGATAACGTATCCTCCCCCTCTTAGGGGGATATTACATTGTCAAATATCTCTGATCATTTAAATGATCATATATTTGATCCAATATAATATCAAGGAGAAAATGAATCATATGTCTATATTACATTATCCAATATCATTGACTATGAGTCAATGATATGATCTATGATCCAAGATAAATGATAGTGTAATATGCTCCTTAAACATAGGCCAATTTTGATTTTTTTATGTTGTTGATATATTACATATTTAGGGTCATGCGTCTTTATTTTAAAGAAATATTGCTTACAACAAAAGTTATTAGCATCTCTATTTATATATTTATAATTAAAAAATATCTCGAGCGTTTTGATTTAAGTGTACCGAATCGAATAACAACAAAATTGTCTCATTTCGTTAAAGTTAGGTGGAAACGTTATCGCCCGAAACAATATATCATAAGGAAAAAATAGGCAATCGCCTCTAGGACTTGCAACTCTCTCTATCGCCCTATACGGTCGGGAGGCAGAGCGGCGTGAAACAGATATAATTTTTGCAAATACCTACTCGCAATGCGTATCGGCACTACACTATACAATCCTCGTAACATCTTCCTACACCAGGAGTGCTATTTTTCATTGAGGGACTCACCAAAATACAAAAAGTGTAGTTTTCCAACTCACCGCTGGCGTAAAATACAAATTGATCGTATTTTTGAAATCGTCATGTTAGCGAAAAAAAAACAATATTGTTTTACGCAGAAAACATCGATAATTTGTGTATGCTTTTCTAAAAAGCATGAACTGGAACGGATTTCCCATGAATCCCATGATTGGTTTCGATGACATTTGTACGCTATAAATGTCAAAATTACGAGTGGTCAAGACCACTCGTTGCAAATCCTTCGCAAACTACCGATTCAAAAATGCGCGCGTTTGGAAACGCTCGCGCAAACCATTCGTAATGTGACAAGTTATTTCAAAAATGCGTCCCCAGTCCGGCGTCAAGTCTTTCAGACTGCCCAAGGGAGGTCGGCATACGGTGGAAGTTTCTCAGAGGGCGGAATATCATATGCCACCGAGTCACACCGCTACACCACCCAGCAAATTTAATTAGGATATACGTCAGAGAGTCAAGTCGGAGTTTCGAGGTAATCTCATTGGGCTACCGACAAATTTGTAACATCATTATATTAAGGAGCCCCCGATATCTAAAGAGGGGCAAAAACGTTTGCTTATGACACGATTGCTCTAAACAAATTATTGTATGAATGTTTGCATGTATGTGAGTTTAACCTCAAGCTTCAAAAGTTTCAGGGCATCAACATTAATACACAAAGTTTTAGGAGATCAAAAACTGTTTTTCAGACCCCAAAATCAATTATTCGCAATTGCATTACTATGAACATGTACAAATCCCAGGAACTTCTTCCGAATGAAAACCAACGATGGATACTGTTCTGTTTATTTCGGTTGCTTTGCTAGCCTACTGATACAGACATTTGGTTCGAACTGCACAAATAATACAAAAATACCTATATCTAGTTCTATCTTTGTACAACGCCATCTATTTTAATATAGAGCAACTAATGCCGTTTATACAATACGTCTTTTAAAAACTCAATAATCATCATTATCATCAGCGTATTTTCCCGATTGCATTCTTACCAATAACGCTTCAGAGCCCGGGGTACGCTACCTAACCAAGGAGATTTGACGAGGTTACTGGTTTTTACTCAGAGCGACTGCCGTCTGACCTCCGCAACTCCGCAACCCGAAGGGTAAACCAGTAAACCAGAACCAGTCCTTGGCTTAAACCTAAGCAAACGCTAGAAGGCGTCTATAGAAGGCTTCTGGGACCGACAGTTTATTCGTAAACGTGAGTATTAAAAACTCATTACAAACCTGTACTTATTATCATCATTATTTCAGTCGAATAAGGTCTGTTGCTGGATATAGACCTCTCCCAAGGTATTTCAAAATGACCGATCTAAAGTGGCCTACGTACAACGCTTTCCAGCACACTTAATCAGGTCATCTAACCACCTTGTAGGTATTATATCTTCGCTTGCAAGGACTTGATTGCCATTCAAAAACCTATTTGTTGCACCTTCGGCCATCGTTTCGACTCGCATTGTAACCTAAATAGGACCATAAAATACCTCACTTTCCTCACCGTACTGTCCTCACAGAAATGGTGTCACAGAACGTTATACCCCTATTTTCAGGTCAGGGGGTAAAACAAATGGCAATCTGTAAAAATGTCGCTTCTCAATCTGACCTAGATGCGGAGCCCGAGACAGGAAGCTCCAACTTTTAATGATGCTATAGAAAAAGCTCCGCCGTTCAGGCACTTTGGATTTCTGTACATTTTGTTGGATATTATTCACTGCTTTTAAAATATATAAGGTTTAACAAAATATACTGAAACTATTTTAAAGGTATATTCAGTCCATGATGAACTTTTGCCAAGGAACACATATCGAAATATGAAAAGTAATTTCGGCCTCCCATATAGGTTGACCGATCAGCTGATCCAAATTTGTGTGGAAAGCCAAAAAATATTTTTGAAATTTCGAAAAATGTTCCTTCGGGAATGTTGTTTACTGTCACGGACTGAATTCACCCTTAAAATAGTTTCAGTATATTTTTTTTAGACCTTGTAGAAGTAAGAAGACTCATTGTTAAAATTACGTTCGTCACCATACCATCCTCGCTCGAACGGACTGCACGAAAATCTTTATAGGTCTATTTACATGTGTGAGGTCTAATTTTGAGCCAGCAAAGCGATAATAAAAGGGTTTCTATAGGTACACTATTTTTTTAATAATCTTTATTACATACATAATAATATCACGCCTGTTTCCCGCAGGGGTAGGCAGAGACTATGGACCTCCACTTGCTACGATCCTGACAAACCTCTTTTGCTTCATCTAAACTCATCAATCTCTTCATACATGCCCTTCGGTTACGGGTACTTTTTTTTTATTTAATAATCTTTATTTTCAATATATTATTTCGTGGAATAGAAATGAAAACGTAATAAATTTTCTTAACGTTTTCATAAAATCAAGTGAGCAAAAACCTCGCCATATTAGAGCATATTTCGCCGATGTTTTGAAGAGGGTCGGCCTCCGCCCTCGGCCCTCGGCCCTCGGCTCTCGCCAGATCTATCGCCGGGAATAAATAACGAAGTGCGGACTAAAATACGGAATTACAGGCGTCATTGATTGACTGGTCTGAAAAGTTATGGCCTAAAGTTAATCTTTTTGGTACACGAGCAGATCGCCCCGGCTTTGCCTGGAGACTTTTCAGCTAAATCTACGTGAAAATCGGCCTAGTCAGTGTCAGTTTATCGAAGGAAGGTCTTCTTCTTCTTATATTTAAGAGCTGGGCTCTTGTCGGTGGAGTGCTTTCCATGTCTCTCTTCCTTCCGCTAAGTAAATAGATGTATATATTTATTTATGTACGTATGTATCTTTGTATGTATTATGTAAGTGTATTTATCAATTGCACCCATAGTTATTTCTTTTTCTCGCTTGCCTATAACTTGGCACCTTAGGTATACCTGCTTTCGTCAAACATCTCCAAGTACCTCGGCTGCCTGGAAGAGATTGCAGTTGCGATAAGGACGCCTTTTGACATCTGTTTTATGTAAGTATCTATTACTCTAATACTGTCTGTGTTTTGGTGCAATAAAGATTTTAACGTACTAACTAGATTGAAGGTCATGGGGCAAATAATTGAAAAATGAAATTCAATATAGTGATGGGTTGCTAACGGATTCCCTAGATTCCCGCTCATTTCCTTGATCGACTTTTATGCTACACGGAAAGATAATGGTTATAAATTTACTTTATTGAAGTCAAATGGTTTTAAATTCATTAAACTCCCGACCAACAAGTGGCATTTGGGTCAAACAGAAGTGAGGCCCAACCGCAACATCCAAGAGCCCTTGAATTAAACGTACCTAGCCAATTTCAGCTATAGGTACCTACTACGCAAACAAAGAAGTATTTATAAAAACTTTATTGGTTCACAATGGCGAACTTAATGCTTAAAGCATAGGGGTGACGACAGGGTCCGAAAAGTATGATTGTAATTAGTCCGTCTTTTAGATTATCCAAAAATAATGAACCCGGATTTTTCAGTTTATCAAAAAAGTAAAAATTTACAAAGATACGGAGTTGCGACGTTACACTTAAGTAAAAATCGTACGCAGCCGAGACGTCATGCGAAATTTAAATGCGCTGTATCTTTGTCATTTTTGATTTCTCAAAGAAAAGAAAAAATACGTATTCAATATTTTTTAATAATCTAACCGATGGACCGAAAATATTTTTCCATTCGTCTTGCCTATTCTCTCAGTTCTCCCCTCATTATATATAACCTAAGTTTGTTGGATTTAATTTACTCCTTTTAAAAATATAGAAGTAAGAAAACTCATTGTTAAAACAGCGGAATAATATGCGTCAATTCGTTACCATACCATCCTCACTCGAACGGAGTGTCCGAAAATCTTTATAGGTGGCTATTTACATGAATGAGGTCTAAATTTTAGCCAACGAAGCGATACGAAAAGGGGTTCTATACAATTTGAAATATATTTTTAAAATACATACTACTGAGTTTAAATAGGTAATAGGAATAAAAGATTTTAATGTTTTAATTATTAGCAAAAAGCGTTATCTAGTGGAAAGTACAAGAAAGAGAAAAAAACTTGAGAGGTGTCAAGGGACACCCGAATAGAACGAAGTTTGAGAGAGAGAGAGACAGACAGAAAAACCCGCGCACGCCGCACGACTTACAACTATAGCAAAAAGTGTCGTTACAACTTTTGTTCTTAATTTTTTCCGTCTAGCCTCCTTTTGCAACGCGCGATAAGGAACTTCGTTCCAATAATCTTATACCTTTAAACGAGCAATTCTTGTATATATATTTATATATATATTTATTTATAAATTTCCGTGTTCTCGAAAACGGCTCTAACGATTTCGCTGAAAATTTGTATATGGGGGTTTTCGGGGGTAAACAATCGATCTAGATTAGTTTTATGTTTGGGAAAATGCGTGTTTTCGAGTTTTTATGCGTTTTTCTTTCCACGCAGAATATGGTCGCTAATTTCGTCACGCCGACCGCCTTATTTTTAGCTCAGCGGTTAAGGATACCGACCGCTAGAAAGAGTGTTACGGGTTCGAATCCCACTCGGTGACTCACTTTTGTTTTTTTTATGTTTAAGTTTATATATATTTTTTATTTTGCTTTGTTTTTAGACAAGTTTAAAAAAATAGTTAATGTTTGAGATGTAACCGAGCAAAGCTCGGTCGCCCAGGTACTTATGTTTATATGGCGATGAGGCATGCTAAGACTTCAAAAATTAAATGATACAGCTTCTTAGCTAATTTAAATTCATCGTGTCTCCGCGTCCAAATCTTAGATTATGTCTTTGTTAATTTAAGTTTTATTATTAATACTCCACCGTTGACAACTCTTTCGGTAGCTAGTTGCTTGCGACTAATTCCCGCCAAGGCTGGTTTTGATTGATGTTTGCATGGGTGCCGGTTATTTTGGTAATCTATGAAATTGCGTTTGCCGTTTGATGTCACTGGATTCTTGATCTACATACATACATATCATCATTCTACGACCAAATTGCAGACGTTCTAAAAAAAAGATTGTGTGTACTTATGTACACGTGTTAAGTCATTCTTCTTTGGCGTGAACATAGATGCAGTACAGCCAGATCGTGGGCTAACTTCATACTGTTGCTTTTTCATGTCGGTGTGCGCGCGCATCGTAAAATTCACTCTCATCATTTTTCCCAATATCGCCAAAAGAAGTATAACATCAAAAAGGAGATGTGAAAAGTACACGTAACCGAAGGGCATGTATGAAGAGATTGATGAGTTTAGATGAAGCAAAAGAGGTTTGTCAGGATCGTAGCAAGTGGAGGTCCATAGTCTCTGCCTACCCCTGCGGGAAACAGTCGTGATATCATGTATGTATTATATTATCACTGGAAAATACAGCAACCAACCATATTTTTTCAGTCTCTCCAGCGATTCCGTATTTACTATCGGTATATCGAAGTGTCGACGTGCTTATACAGTAACGCCACTATGTCAGTCGGATCGGAGTACGAGAGCAGTGCTTAAGGGCTTTTCCACTGCAAAGAGGTATCAAACAGGGAGAAACTCTCCGAAACTGTTCACTGTTGCACTGGAAAATGCCTTCAAACTTTTGGAATGGGAAGGATTTCTAGTTAAATTATAATACCTAAATATGTAAATGACGCGTTAGCAAAAGTTGTTCAACCCGATGAGCATTTTCCAGAGACATAAAGTCCACGCGAACGAAGTCACGGGCTTAGGCTAATAGCATAATATGTTGGAAATCTCCACCGCTCATCGTAAAATTCATAAACTATCAAAATCAATCATCGGTCGAAGTCGATATGACGCATGAGATGTATTAAATATATTTGCTATAGATTGACTGAAGCCGTGACTTCATGCTCTAAATATAAAGGAGGATCTTTACACATCTGGAGTAGTTTTGAATGGCACAAATACATCTTTTTTTCATGCTGGTCTGGGAAAAAAGTGATTCAGAACCAGCTTCGTCTCTCTTGCAAGTATTTCGATATACATGTAGAATGGAACGTTTGTTTATTTATTTTTTGACCACTTGTACAAAAGGTGAACTTAAGAATCCCCTTACCCTAGACTTCTCCAAACAGTTATACCATAGTCATCAGAAACCAGTTATTATACCCTAGATAATTGCAATATCTTTGAAATTACAAAATTTTGCCGAAATCGGGCATGTCGTTTCGAAATAAAACGTAGACTACGTTTGTATGGAAAATTGTGTTTTGGTCTAGGGTAAGGGGACTCAATGCTAATGCATTCCCTACTAGTTATGAGTGGAAAGGAACGTACGATTTGTAAGAGAAGGATAGACGATACAAGTAAGATGGAGTAAGAGAGATAGGAATAGACGTACGGAAAGGTTGAATTTCGAAACTCAACAAATCAGATTAGTACGTTTTTCTAAACGTTATTAAAAACATTTCATATGTTATTTGTATGAAATACAAACTTTTGTATAAAATACAAACTATGGAGTCAAATCTGCGGTAAAAAATCTAAAACTATATTGGAAATGGATATGATCATGCAATTATCATCATCATCACATTTCAGCCGCTTTAGTCCACTGCTGGACATAGGCCTCTCCCAAGGATTACCAAAATGACCGATCTAGAGCTTGCATTCAGCGCCTTCCAGCGTCAGACCTTGTGGGTGGATCCTACGCTTCGCTTGAGTCGTTTTTAGGGTTCCGTACCCAAAGGGTAAATACCTATTACTAAGACTTCGCTGTCTGTCCGTCTGTCTGTCACCAGGCTATATCTCAAGAACCGCGATAGCTAGACAGTTAAAAATTTCACAAATTATGTATTTCTGTTGCCGCTATAACAACAAATACTAAAAACAAAATAAAATAAATATTTAAGGGGGGCTTCCATACAACAAACTTGATTTTTATAGATAATGGTACGGAACCCTTCGTGCGCGAGTCCGACTCGCACTTGGCCAGTTATTCTTCAATCATTTGATTTTGATTTTTATTATTCTTTCTAACAAGTAGAAATAAATTTTTTTTAAATTTTTTGGAATGAAATTTTTTATTTGCATAATTGACGTACAATATAGGTGTTATACATAATTATAATCGTACACTTGCTATTTCCAGAATAAGTTAAATGTAATTTTTAGATTTTTTTTAATGAAATTTTTTATTTGCATAAGTGACGTACAATGTAGGTGTTTATAACACCTACATTGTACGTCACTTATAATCGTACACAATTATAATCGTACACTTGCTATTTCCAGCATGCAAAATATTCTCCTTTCAAAAGTTTCTCCCTCTGTGTATCTTCTCTCTCTCTTCTGTATATGTTGACGACCTCCGTGGCGTAGTGGTCACCATGCTAGTCCGCCACCCAGAGGTCCCGGGTTCGATTCCCGGTCAAGGCAAGTTGGAAAATGGTCTTTTTCAAATTGTCCTGGGTCTTGGATGTTTATCTATATATATATGTATTTGTTATAAAATATAGTATCGTTGAGTTAGTATCCCATAACACAAGCCTCGAACTTACTTTGGGGCTAACTCAATCAGTGTAATTTGTCCCTATATATTTATTTATTATTATTATCTTCCTCAACCCCGACCCCACATATAATAATTTAAAAAAGTTGTTTATAATGATTAATTTTTATTAATGATTCCATAACACAAGTCTCGAACTTACTTTGGGCTAGCTCACTCAAGGTAATTTGGCCCATATATACATACATACATACATACTATCACGTCTTTATCCCTATCTAGCAGTCCATCCCGGCTTCGCCCGTGGTACATACATAGCCTATGTCACTCAGGGATAACATACCTATCCAACAGTGAAAGAATTTTTAAAATCGATCTAGTAGTTTCGGAGCCTATTCAATACAATCAAACAAACAAACAAACAAATCTTTCCTCTTTATAATATTAGTGTAGATGGGGCAGACAGAGCATTTTGGGTCTTGCGGCTCTATGCAGAGCCCAGGGCCGCAAGACCCAAAAGCCACTTTTAGCGTCATGGTGGGCGAGAAGATGGAAAAGCAATCAATACAGTGATGGGTTGCTAGCCGCATCGCCTGTTAACATGATTTTTGCCCACATATATTTATTTATTATTTATTAACTGTCCCGTACAATTTGTTGTTTTTTGTTTTTTGTGTGTGAGTTGTCAACACTGCTGTCTGATTTTTCGGACTGCTTAAAGGCATCTAGCTTGATGACTGCCTACAATAATGACAGCCGGGACCAACGGATTTTTTTAACGTGCCTTCCGAAGCACGGAGGAGCTCGAAAAATTATTATGCCACTTGTAGTTACCCATCTAAGTGCGGACCACGCCCTGGGTCACCTAACTTATGAAAGCACTATGTAATGTAATTTGATTTCCCGCGGATTATGATGAAACATGTGTAGCTATGAGAACATTTGGACAAACAATCAACCCATCGATATTCACCCCACACGAAACCTTGCTTGCCATGCATTATCGCGCTTGATATGCATTTCGTACTCAGCAACCCACATTTAAAATTTTCCGTTTTGAGTAAAACATTTGGGTTCGTCATAATTTTAGAAGTACGTTACATCGAAAACTCTCGAACGTAAAAATTGTATTACGACAGGTATTTGGGTGGCTTCCTTCCGGAAAGTAAACAAGAGATAACGTGAAATGGGAGACAATAGGGTGCTTCCGGGGTAAAGGATTACTCCTTTATTACAGTAGTGTATGTGAAACGTAACATATATATGTGTCACAATGACCGATTGTAAAGAGGTGGTTTCATTTCCCAGTATACTTTTTTGAACAAGGTTTGTTTACAATACTTACTGAAATTATTCATGAATTTGTAGCGAAAAACCTACGCAAGAAGACGATCATATCAAAAATATGAAATTATGAATATAAATACAGGCGAATTAGGCTGGATTTATATGAGAAAAACTGACTTGTATTCATAGTTTATTTATCAATCTCATAGAAAGAAACCTTACGTTTTTCAGGATAAAACATATCCTTTGAATTAATCCATAAATAAGCTATCCCCATGCTTATTTTATCTGTAATCGTTCAGCTATTTTTGGAGTTAAAGCGGAACAAACATCCTTACAAACTTCCGAATTTAGCTGCTGCATGTGGCTTTACCCGCGTTTAGTAGGGATTTCTCATTTTGCATTTTTACTTAAAATTAGATTGGGTCAAAAAAGATTGAGTTTGATATCATGTTTATGATTGACATGTGAATTTACAGACTAGATCTCTGAATTTATCCGAATTATTATGTTACGGTTCGTATAGAACTATGTAACCAAGGATTGATTTTGGTTTACCCTTTGAGTTGCGGAGATCAGACGGCAGTCGCTCTGTGTGATAACCTAACCTCGTCAAATTTCCTAGGTTAGGTAGCGGACCCCGGCCTCTGAAGCATTACTGCTGAGGATGGAACTGGGAAAATACGCTAGGATGATGATGATGTATAGAACTATGTAACATTTTATGCTTAAGTAATACCACGTAGGACGTAACTAGTACGCATTGAAGTTTTTTGGAATGATTTAGCGATCATGTATGAGCGCATGACCCTCAACTAAGAAAAACGCACTAACGTCTAAAGATAATTAAGTAATATAATACGAATGGTCGACCTTGAGAATGGTTGGATTTGTTGGCACAAAAACCAAATCCATGCGACATCCGACTAAGTAGCCCATTAATTCAGTTCCGTTGCTTTTCGTCTACAATTCGGTCAAAAATTAATATCTAAACTGTAGAATATATTATGAAAATTAATGAGCGTGTAATAATCTTGTTAACAGATGATCCTATTTGGTAGCATTTATCATGCATTATGTATGTATAATATGTTAAATTAATTCTGTTAATGATTGATGATTGGTAAATTCCACTTTTAGGCCCGAGAAGATGTAGTTTTATGTTTTTCTTTCAATATGAATATTTTACAGTATAATTTTTCAGTGAAAACCCTCAAGTCTCCGGTAAATAGCTATCGCTTGTCGCACATTTGTTATTGCCATTATTACAAACAGTTTGAGGAAACCGTTCGGCACGCAACTCCTTGGGTCTATTGTATCGGAACTAACACGAACGCTTGTCATCAAAACATTCGAGTTTTCATAACATTTCAATCAATCACCGTTTCCCATGTCCACCTGTAACCGCAGGCCGAGGCCTTGGAAACAGTGGCGGTGTTGCCAGGCTTTTAAAGAAGGAAAACATGAGGAAAACTGTATACTAGAGTGTAAAATTACTGTTGTCACTAGATGACAATCATTAAGCAACGTCGGAAACCTTAAGTGAACTTGAAAAAACTGATATATACCAATTTTAGCTAATATAAAACTCGATAAGAAAGAAAGAAATACCTCAGCCAAAAGGCCTTGGAACAGTTAGTAGCGATGTAGGAGCCAGGCTTTAACGCAGGATAATAAGATTTAGATATAACTTGTGTTTAAATATTGAGAAAGCTGACAGCTTATAGGTAGGTTATATTATAAGCTATTAGCTATCTGAGTTTTTTCGTGTGGTATAAGACTTTGCATGGCTTTCATTTTGTCACATTTTATAAGCAGTACTTTTGGTCCTGTTGCACATAGGCTTTGTCCAACTGTCCCCTTATCATCAAATGCATCGTATGCTCAGCTTATAATTGAGTAAAAAACTGAATTATTAGTGACTGAGATATGGACTGAAACTGGGTTTAGTTAAAATTTTTAGTTTACTCGACTCGTCCTTATATCAGATTAGTGGAATTGATTTTCGTTCTCCAAATCTGACTCATGTTTAAATTATTTTAATCGGCTAACACTTGCTTCAGGTTATGAAAGAAGTGCAGAAGTGCCCTTCTGCAGTTCTGTGCATGATTTAATAAACGAATAGAGAATAGTCGCAGTATTTTGATTTTAAATCTAGGTACTATCTATTTATACTTACTTTAATACATTAGATTAGACATCGTATGTAAGTTTGTGATGCAAGACTTTAATTTTTGTGCTTCTATTCTCATTTATCAATATAAGTTAGACACATATGATAGGTACTGTTTATAATTATATCTAAGCTTCGTTTGTAAGACGTTTTCGATTAAACGTTTCCTAAGAAAGTTTTATTAAACGGACACAAATTAAAATGAAATCCTTAAGCGAAGCAATTCCAAAGTGACGAAGAGAGTTTAATTATAATTACTTTCAAACTGCCCGAGTTTCCAATCTTGGAAATTGTATGATATTCCGATGGCCTAGAATTCCTATCGACTGGAGTCTAAACTTCCCGCGAGTTGGATGTGCAACCGGGGACAGTCCGGATGTCGCTAGAAATATAACCATCTGGCGACGCAACAGGGAGCCCTGTTTACAGACATCGACTTTAATCGATTCTCCAGAATCGAACGATGTCCCGTGACGTACGCACCGACATTCCTTTTGTTCTTTATAAATCCTCGCTAAACGAGACCGGTTAAAACACTCTTTCGAATGCAGCAAACGGGTATCGATTGTTTGCGACTCGCACAAGTTAGGGAACGCATTTCTCTGCGGTTTGTCGTCGCCTTTGTTGCATGTTTTGCTTAACGGGTGATTCACAGTGAATACACTTTTACAACAGCCCGAACACGAGTCCTGGTGGTTACATTCATAGGCGAGATCTTCAACATAGACTGTGAAGCCTGTGGACGAGTCTCTTGGAACAAAAAATAGAGCGACGAGTGATCTTGTATCGACGTTTCGACGGGGCTCACTGGAGCGTTGCTGACAGACACACTGTCGCGGCTCGCAGCTACTGAACCGTTGTAATAACACTTTATTAGCCTTTTTTGCGGCGAAAAACGCCATTTAAAACACAGACACTGACTCTTCACTGGCGGGCGGAAGGACGGGAGAGGAAGCAGGGAGCGGGGCGGTGCTCACCTGAGCCTGACGGGCGGCGGGATGTTGAAAGCCGGGAACAGTTTCGCGTTGGGACTCTCGAACAGCATCGTGATTGTTATTTCACCGCGCGCGCATTGTGCACTAATCCGCGCGGTCTGGCGGTCAGCCGTACACTGCCGGTGCCGCGTCGAGGGGCGCCGCCGTCCCCCGCCATCCCGCACCGCGTCACCCCTCGCCCCGTGACGTCACGCCCGGAACGCTAGGCTTTTTCGTGCCGCACTCGTTTATGTTGCCTCCCTTTCCGTATTCATACTTTGAAAGGAGATGCAGAGATAGAACTGAGTAAGCTTTGTGCAGGTGGGTATTAAGTTCTGGTTCACCCCCTCTCATTGTGGGGCTTCGCGGCTCGCGGCTGGATCGAGGCTGCCGCGTCGGTCATATTCACTGATACTTATGGAGTACATTTTTGTGACTTCATTTGATAGTATTTGGTCTCAACTCTGCGCGTATTGAAATCGTATTGGAACATTTGGAACGTAAGATCTACGTCATTATTTAGAAACCAAAATCGTGTTCTACTCTTCGAGTATGGCACATTTCTCTTCATCAAACTTACTGCTACTTCTTAAATTATTCTGAAATCCGGAGCTGTCATTTTTCAACTGTACTACTCTCAGGTTCCGTTGAAGAGTCTTAACTCCAACCTACACAAACAACTTGAACTATAATTAGAAGTACCTTCCTTTAGAGACAATGAAATTAAGGAAAAGGAAACAAGAAGATGTGATATAAACTTACAATAACAACCTCTTTAATTTTATATTTTTAACGGGCAAAATAATAGATATTTTCATTACTGCTAAGATGTCTTCTTTCAGCCTATATCTACTAAAGGAAAAACAATAAACTACTACTTACCTTAAAATCCTTCCTAATATAGAGGTATAAATGCGAAAGTAAGTCTTTCTGTCTGTTACCTCTTCACACTTTAATTAGTAAACCACTTTATTTAGATGAAATTTTTGATGGATACAATTTGAAATTCGGGGAAAAACATAGGATAGTTTTTATCCCAAAATTGATATATTAAGGAAATGAAAGGGGAATTAGAACTTTGTATGTAGACTCCTATTTTGCCATACAAAAGTAAAATTTATTACTAAGTACAAAATTAACTAAAGTCGCAGGTACCATCTAGTAACTAATTAATAATAATAACTTAAAAATAAACTTTTACTTCTCCAACTAGAAACTGTCAATACTATCAATTTAGTCGACAAGTAAAATATTCATAAAAAATCTGCACATTATAAAACCACTCATGATTAAAGATGCGCAGCATAAATATCAGTACTTTAAACAAAATTACAAAACTAATTTAAGAAGAACTTAAGGTTATACTAACCAACTCCCAAAAAAAGTAATTTGTCGCGGTCTTTTTTGATATGTTCACCAATTATTCGAAGACGCCTAAAATGATTTGGAAATGGTATGGTTACGGGGCGATTCGGTTTTTACTTTGAAAAATAATTTTCAATACGATGGATAATCATTACCTACACGCTACATGAGCTTACTCGTACAAATTACAATACGAGTTAAAATCCGTCTGCTTTAAAGACAACGTCACGGCTCATGCAGCAGGCAGGACGCAAGGGGTCAGAACTTTCATTTAACACAGAACAGATCATTGTTCAACGCTATTGTTCGAACTCATTACCAGGCTCCTGTCCCGTTATAATAATTGGAGTGTCACCGACAGTCACCGTCGAAGTAAAATGTTAATTATAATGTTAATTAACGGAACGTTACATTTTTCTTTAAAAGTTCACGTAGTTTAAGTTAGAGCTCGTTCAAAAAATTTGGCTGATAGATATTGAATTAGTCGGAATTATATTGTAAATGATTAAAATTAGGTACTTAACGCATTTCAATAATGCTCTGTCTGCCCGATTAGGGATAAAGACGTGATAGTATGTATGTATGTATGTCTCTCTCTCTCATCTGAGCGTTTTCCCAGTTGCGTTCTCAGTTGCAATGCTGAAAAGCCCGGGGTCCGCTTGTTGTATGTATGTATGTAATGCATTTCAAACAAAATGTTAAATAAATAATCATCATTTCAGCCGCACAACGTCCACTGCTGGACATAGGCCTCTCCCAAAGATTTTCAAAATGACCGCTCCAGAGCGGCCTGCATCCAGCGCCTTCCAGCGACCTTGGTCAGGTCGTCAGACCACCTTGTGTGTGTGTGTGTCCTACACTTCGATTGCCTGAACGTTAAATAAATAGTATTCACAATAAAAAGCATTTTTACTTTAAGTACTATTAAGATAACTACCATTTCGAAACTAAAATACAGAAGATTGCTTACGATTTAATCTAATTAAAATCTGTTCAAAAATGTACCTACTTAGTCTTTTTTTATTAAATAAAATATAGCCTTCAATTAAAACAAACTTAATTAAAAATATCATCATTCATATATCATTCATAAATCATCATTTCAGCCGCATAACGTCCACTGCTGGAAAAGTTAAAACAATGAAAACAATAAATTCCTCTAAAAACTAAATAAAACTAATGGAATTAAAAAAGAACTTAAATAGAAAGAAGAAAAATTATCTCATTTATATAATTGGTTAGTCTAACCCAGTGGTTCCCAAACTTATTTTGTCTACTGCCCACTTTGAGAATAAATATTTTTTTAGCGCCCCCATTTTTTCACCTATTTAAAAACCAGTATAACTTCGAATTAAATTAATTAATTATTGTGACCTATAAATGTATATTAACGAAGAATTCTAAACGAAACTTTTACTATAACCCGCAACTTGAAACCTGAGCGCAGTAGGTAACATACAACGGCGCTTAGGTCTCAAGTTAACTCTTACGGGCTCCACCTGCCAATAAGAATGATTATAGAAACGCAACTTTATAGTATTAAAACAGAGTACCTTTTATTAAAAATATAACTAAAAGAAACGGAGCGACCGATTGACATGATTTTCATTTTTTCTATATTCAATAAAATAGGAAAGATATATGAATTACGCGGAGAGAAATATAGAACCGTGTTTGAGCAATCTTTTAATTCATATTAGTTGATGTTCACAAGTTGTTGTTGAGAGTCGAGAGCTCTTGCAGTCGTTGTTTAAGAGGCCTCCTAGCTAAATAAAGCTCCTAGCAAAAAAAAAAAACATTTTCTTTCTGGGTCTCTTACCGCCCCCCTTGAGACCTGCAGCGCCCACAAGGGGGCGTTATCGCCCACTTTGGGAAAGACTGGCTCTAACCTAATTAATTCAAAAATTCGATCTTTAAATCAAGTTTTGATGTAACGTATTCGTGCAATCAATACGTGACAATTTCCTTATTTTCGAGTTACTGTTTTTCGACCGTGACGGATTCAAAGTTTTCCGTGTTTTTTTAAGCTCTCTTGGTTTTATTATTATTATGATGTCAAATAAGTAATTAGTTAATAAGAAAGAGAAACTTCGTGTGATTCAGCAGTAGGTAAGTACCATGAAGGTAAGTATAATAATAATAATAATATAAAGTCAAAGTCAAAGTCAAAGTCAAAAATTTTTATTCAATGTAGGATAAATTTATCTCTTATTGAAGGTCATTTTTTTTAAATATTTTTTTTTAGTGCAGAAGCTAAAAACTACTAGCGTTTCGGAACGACCACTGCTGGGAAGATTACGCCGAAAGAAACCCAGTTCAGTATTGGTCCCTACCCAGCCTGATGGGCTATGTTACAATTACAATACAGATTTACACTTAAGCTATACATTTAAATTATACAATTACAATTTGCAGACAACTATTTCCAAGAATTTTTCTCAGATGATGATAAGTAGTCATTTACATGATAATACGCATTTTGTAATAAATGATTTTTAACGGCTGTCTTAAACTTAGATAATGGTATAATAAATGTATATTTATTTTCCTCCACAAAAATAATGTAGGTATACTTACCTTCATGGTACTTACCTAGCCAATATATTCCTTAAACAAGTGAGGAATGAATCATGTGCAATGCAATGTAATTATTTAATCTATACATATAATATCTATATCTATACATACTTATAATAAAACAGTAAAAAAATTGGGGACGATAGAGACGTTGTAATCTTTTAATAGAGTAAGAATTTAAAAAAAAAATGTCTGTCTGTTTGTCTGTTTGTCTGTTTGTACACGCTAATCTCCGGAAATACTGGAATAATAAATAAGTATTAAAATAAATCCTACTAATATTAAAACGCGAAAGTTTGTAAGTATGGATGTTTGTTACTCTTTCACGTAAAAACTACTGAATGGATTTTAATGAAACTTTACAATAATATAGCTTATACATTAGAATAACACATAAGCTACAATTTATAAAGATATTGTGTGATCCTGCGCAGACGAAGTCGCGGGCACCAGCTAGTAAGTTATTTCATAATTTAATTACAATTTTTTTTATGCAACCGTTGAAAATTTTAAAACAAAAATGTGTCCTCGCTCGTTTTACACGCAGTCGGGTTTTTGTTTGATTAAGATGGGTTTTATAAGTTCGACACTTAATATATTCGAGAGCTGCGACGACACAGACAAATAGACATCTACGTCTGTGTCATCGTAGCTCTCGAACGGATGGACCGATTTCGACGCGTTTTTCACGTGAAAGCAAGTCTCTTGCGGTGGTTCTTAGTGGAATTCTTAGTTATTGTGGGTTAACGCTTGAAAGTCAGGATTTTTTAAATTAACTGGCAAATTATAGATGGCGCTTCGGATATCAATTCCACTTAACATTGGTTGGAGTATGTATATAGTTCCGCCATATAGCACTATACTCCATTTGGTTAGGTATTTAAATAAATGTAAACAATCTTGACATGTCTTTTTATTGAAATATACTTACACTTTATAAATCAATAATTTTGCTAATTACAAAGTTATTATGTTATAAATTATAAATTACATAATTACTTTGTAATTAGCAAAATTATTGATTTATAAAGTGTATATTTCAATAAAAAGACATGTCAAGATTGTTTACATTTATTTAAATACCTAACCAAATGGAGTATAGATGTCGTGGTGTGCCAGGGGTTTTTTGATTTGCCTAGCAAACAAACTTGTTAAATAAATATTTATGTTACTCCAAAACCAATAGCGCGACGAACCGATGGCCGATGGGGCAAAAAGGTTCTCGAATGGCGACCACGTACAGGCAAGCGAAGCGTGGACACCCACCCACAATGTAGTCTGACGGCCTGACCAAGGTCGCTGGAAGGCGCTGGATGCAGGCTGCTCTTGATCGGTCATTTCGGAAATCTTTGGGAGAGGCCTATGTCCAGCAGTGGACATATAAATTCGACCTACATTGTAAACAATTTGAAATTCACTGAATTTACATGCTGAGAAACTCCCGCCGAGTGGTGATCTCCCCTGGGCAGTCTGGAAATCTTTAAATTTACTCCGGGCTGGTGTTGGAAGGTGCCATGAAAACCGAGTCAGGTGGGGTTTCTCAATTAGCGACCTAGACTGTGGAAATGTTCGAACCACGGCCCACCTACTCTCATGACCGAACTGTCTAACACCTTGTACAATAGAGGACTTTAAACTCTGCTTGATAGGGTACTAAGTGTGGTCACACACTGGTCCACATACATACTATCACGTCTTTATCCCTAATGGGACAGACAGAGCATTTTTAAGTCTTGCGGCTCTAGCAGATAAGAGCCCAGCGCTGCAAGACTCGAAGGCCACTTTTAGCTTGATGTGGGCAAGAAGGTGGATGAAGGAATCAAAATAATGATGGGTTGCTAGCCGCATCGCCTATTAACATGATACGTTTTTTTGCCCATTCTCTCGATCGGCTCTTACGATCTGCCCGGAAAGAGAAGTAGCTGGTACATTCCTTTTTTCTTTTCTCCCAGACCTCCACAACTATATTAAATCGCCTCTAAGAAGAAGAATTCCCTAAACACTTCGAGCCACGCGAAAAACTGAAAAAGCCTATTCTCACCAAGCTGTCACATCAGTAGGAAGGATAGGAACCTCATTCTTTAGATTCCACCTATATCGAATCAAAACAATCACAGTTTACATTCTGCTCCGTACAAACAACGTATAAAAATAATGGCCGCGGCTTCCATTTGTAAATATTTAGGAATTCTGTTTATAATAAATTACCGACGCTGCCCATTGGATTCGATCGATTCTAATGCCGTAATAAAACTGTCTTTAACATTCTTAAACCGTCAGACGGTCAAGAGAATTTATATTATGTACCGAAGCCCGCGACTTCGTTCGCGTGGACTTTGTGTCTCTGGAAAATGCTCATCAGGCTGAACGACTTTTGCTAAGGCGACATTTTTATATTTCATATAGTTTAGCTGGTCCATTAAAGTTCTGCATCAAGTGTTCCATTTTTCAAAATCATTTATACCCTATGTGTTGCCCAGGCTTAATAGCTAGCTATATAACAAAAAAAGTTACATTCGAATCCGTCCAGTATTTCTAGAGATTAGTGTGTACAAACAGACAAACAGACAGCCATTTTTTTTAATTCTTACTCCATTTCTATGTGTTCATCGCCCCCAATATTTTTTTGGAAATATATTTCATGTACAGACACTTTTTTTACTGTTTTATTAAATGTATAGATATAGACAGATTACATACAAAACGGAAACTACTAGGTCCCGCGCAATATGCGTCCCCGTCCCCCGTCCTAGCACCTCACTCCCGTCCTAGCACCTTACCCCCGTCTTAGCACCTCACCCCCGTCTTAGCACCTTACCCCCGTCTTAGCACCTTACCCCCGTCCTAGCACCTTACCCCCGTCTTAGCACTTTACCCCCGTCCTAGCACCTTACCCCCGTCTTAGCACCTTACCCCCGTCCTAGCACCTTACCCCCGTCTTAGCACCTTACCCCCGTCTTAGCACCTTACCCCCGTCCTAGCACCTTACCCCCGTCTTAGCACCTCACCCCCGTCTTAGCACCTTACCCCCGTCTTAGCACCTTACCCCCGTCTTAGCACCTTACCCCCGTCTTAGCACCTTACCCCCGTCCTAGCACCTTACCCCCGTCTCTGCACCTTACCCCCGTCCTAGCACCTTACCCCCGTCTTAGCACCTTACCCCCGTCTTAGCACCTTACCCCCGTCCTAGCATCTTACACCCGTCTTAGCACCTTACCCCCGTCCTAGCACCTTACCCCCTTCTTAGCACCTTACCCCCGTCCTAGCACCTTACCCCCGTCTTAGCACCTTACCCCCGTCCTAGCACCTTACCCCCGTCTTAGCACCTTACCCCCGTCCTAGCACCTTACCCCCGTCTTAGCACCTTAACCCCGTCCTAGCACCTTACCCCCGTCGTAGCACCTTACCCCGTCCTAGCACCTTAAAAAAAATGACTGATCTAGAGCGGCTTGCATCCAGCGCCAACACACATTTGCGAATGCGAATGTGTGCAGGTCATGATACATGTGACGACCTCCATGGCGTAATGGTCAACACGCTAGACCGCCAACCCGGAGGAATTTATATTATGTACCGAAGCCCGCGACTTCGTTCGCGTGGACTTTGTGTCTCTGGAAAATGCTCATCAGGCTGAACGACTTTTGCTAAGGCGACATTTTTATATTTCATATAGTTTAGCTGGTCCATTAAAGTTCTGCATCAAGTGTTCCATTTTTCAAAATCATTTATACCCTATGTGTTGCCCAGGCTTAATAGCTAGCTATATAACAAAAAAAGTTACATTCGAATCCGTCCAGTATTTCTAGAGATTAGTGTGTACAAACAGACAAACAGACAGCCATTTTTTTTAATTCTTACTCAATTTCTATGTGTTCATCGCCCCCAATATTTTTTTGGAAATATATTTCATGTACAGACACTTTTTTTACTGTTTTATTAAATGTATAGATATAGACAGATTACATACAAAACGGAAACTACTAGGTCCCGCGCAATATGCGTCCCCGTCCCCCGTCCTAGCACCTCACTCCCGTCCTAGCACCTTACCCCCGTCTTAGCACCTCACCCCCGTCTTAGCACCTTACCCCCGTCTTAGCACCTTACCCCCGTCCTAGCACCTTACCCCCGTCTTAGCACTTTACCCCCGTCCTAGCACCTTACCCCCGTCTTAGCACCTTACCCCCGTCCTAGCACCTTACCCCCGTCTTAGCACCTTACCCCCGTCCTAGCACCTTACCCCCGTCGTAGCACCTTACCCCGTCCTAGCACCTTAAAAAAAATGACTGATCTAGAGCGGCTTGCATCCAGCGCCAACACACATTTGCGAATGCGAATGTGTGCAGGTCATGATACATGTGACGACCTCCATGGCGTAATGGTCAACACGCTAGACCGCCAACCCGGAGGTCCTGGGTTCTATTTGTCCTGGGTCTTGGATGTTTATCTATATATGTATTTGTTATAAAATATAGTATCGTTGAGTTAGTATCCTATAACACAAGTCTCGAACTTACCTTAGGGCTAGCTCAATCAGTGTAGTTTGTCCCTATATATTTATTTATTTATATCGTCTTTGAAGAAAGCTAGAACACGTCAGGAACGCACTTATACACTATGTTAAAAAATCCCGCCGATCCGTTAATGTAATCTTAGGTAGCTTTTCTATTCTAATTCTATTCTAGTGTAGGGTCTATTTATCGCTTTCTCCAACGCCTAAATTCGCAAAAAAAAATATCTGCGGCTACATACAACACTAAAAACCTCATCATCATCATCATTTCAGCCGCACAACGTCCACTGCTGGACATAGGCCTCTCCCAAAGATTTCCAAAATGACCGATCTAGAGCGGCTTGCATCCAGCGCCTTCCAGCGACCTTGGTTAGGTCGTCAGACCACCTTGTGGGTGGGTGTCCTACGCTTCGCTTGCCTGTACGTGGTCGCCATTTGAGAACCTTTTTGCCCCATCGGCCATCGGGTCGTCGCGCTATGTGTCCCGCCCACTGCCATTTCAACGAGCTAATCCGCTGGGCTATGTCAGTGACTTTAGTTCTTCTACGAATTTCCTCATTTCTGATTCGATCACGTAGAGAAACACCGAGCATAGCCCTTTCCATAGCGCGTTGCACGACCTTGAGCCTTCTTATGAGACCCATAGTAAGGGACCATGTTTAGACCACTAAATACCTACCGTTCCAAAATGTACGAAGCTGCAGATTTTTTTTGCGATTTCAGGGATGGGAGAAACCGATAAATACTTAGATCCTATAATTTTAAAATGTCGTACAGTTAATAAATTCTTCTTTCCATATACATAGTCCAAATTTGTGTATGACTTATGATGAAAAAGTTGCGAAATTGATTTTGGATCGAGATCATATCCAAAATTACTTCCGCGTGACCCCGACGAACTCCGGCCGGCGGCGTCTAGCGACGGTACTAGGTACCTATTGATCTCACGATGGACGAGAGCTTATAAGGTCTTACTAACGATCCTTGTGAAGTGGCCTTCGGCTCAATAACCAATGAGAAATTACCTTGCATAGTCAGTTACAACCAGAACTCTGAGATCGAGTTTCAAAACACTACTGGCGCCATCTCTCATGCTTATTGTGAACTATGTTGTAGCTTCGTTCAATATTTTGGTTGTAGTTCCTTGTAGTGGTGTGAGGTCGCCACTCGTGATCCCGCTGTACCAAACGCGACCTCTCCCTCTCGCCTAGGCTTCTTTTCAAGTCACGGAACCTACAATAGCTTAGCATGGCGCCGACTTTGACCGTAATTATTCTTCAAAACTATAGAGCAATAACAAAGTCTCACGCGCAATGAGGGGTTCCGTAGTTACGAATGCTGACTTTGAATTCACGCGACTAAAAACGTTTTTAAAATAAAATTTTCTATTCAATTTGATTGTTATCCTTTTCCGAGTAAATTTATAAGTTGGTCGCCTATAACTTTTTAGGGTTCCGTGAGGAAATGAAGAACCCTTAGGGGGAATATACCTTGTTTACTACGAAACCCTAAGGGGTTGGTTTAGGATTGTCTTTCAAAACTATTGCGAGCTTGTGAACACCATTTTTTGATTTAGAGATCCGTTTTTGAAAAATTTGGTTTTATACTGCAATTTTTTTTGGTTCAATTTTGATCCGACAAGGCCTTTGGAATACAGGGAGGGTCCCCCGACCCTAGACCAAAATACAACTTTCCATACAAACGTAGTCTACGTTTTATTTCAAAACGACATGTCCGATTTGGGCAAAATTTTGTAATTTTAAAGATATTGCAATTATCTAGGTTTATAACTGGTTTCCGACAAAAATATGAACTTGAAATAGAATATAGTGTTTTATATCATTTCTGACCATTAGTATGGGAAACTTCTAAATCGTTATATTTTCTTTCCAGTGCATAATTTTACCATAGGAAACCAGTTTTAACCCTAGATAATTGCAATTTCTTTACAATTACCAATTTTACCGGAATCTGACATGTGGTTTCAAAATTAAACGTAGACTACGTTTGTATGGAGAAGTCTAGGGTCGGGGGACTCTTAAGCTGGACCATCATGGTTCTCCAGCAGGTGTTCCATTTTCCAAAATCATTATACCCTATATGTTAGCGTGGCCCAGGCTATATGTTATATAGCTAACAGCTATATAACAAAAAAAGTTTCATTTGAATCCGTCTAGTATTTCCAGAGATTAGTAGCATGTACGAACAGACAAACAGAATTTTTTTTATTCTCCCTCTATTACTATGTCTCCATCGCCATAAATATTTATTTTTGGAAATATATTCAATGTACAGACATTTTTTTACTGTTTTATTATATGTACAGATTTTTGTAAACTTTTTTTATAGATTTAACTTCTTTACTTTGGAGAAAAGTTGCGGGCTCAGAAGCAGATAAGTGCTTAGCTGTATAAGCCTTAGCAGTAAGGCTACCGCTAGAAATGAGCTAAGACCAGAAAGCAAGGACAAACATCTCATCATTATCAGGTCTTTTAATCTCCACTGCAGAAGCACGACCCTCTCTGTACTACCAGAGCCATACTTAGCCAGAGCAGCCAGAGGACTTGGCCTACACTCTCCACGCTGGCCAGACGGGTTGGAGAGGTCTCATTGATGTTTACAAGCTTAGTTTAGCTTGTATTCCCTAAGTCGCCTTCTACGACATCCACGGGAGGACTTGGAGTGGTCCTATTCTACTTTGCCGGAAACCACACGGCAAAAAACATTTACACAAATGAAAAACAGTTTGTAATAAAATAGTAATAACTTCTTTAGTTAATTTATTAATTTTTCAGTTTTATCTATTTATACAAACATTTGTACACCTCGACATCCAACACCTCACAAATTAAGCACTTAGTAGTAAGTAAATTATTGCTATAGGTAACATACAAACAATTTCATACCAACGATATAAAGTACCTAAAACCTTTGTATAGTAAGTAACAACATATTTAAAGTAGATACGTTCAGTTCTTTATTCTGAACAACTTTCTTCTAAGAACAAAGTAATACGACAAGTTGACAGATTTAATTATTTTTTATTAGTCTTATTTTAAAACGCGTATCTTCTTTGACGACCTCCGTGGCGTAGCGGTCACCATGCTAGTCCGCCACCAGAGGTCCCGGGTTCGATCCCCGGTCAGGGCAAGTTGGAAAATGGCCTTTTTCAAATTGTCCTGGGTCTTGGATGTTTATCTATATATGTATTTGTTATAAAATATAGTATCGTTGAGTTAGTATCCCATAACACAAGTCTCGAACTTACTTTGGGGCTAGCTCAATCAGTGTAATTTGTCCCTATATATTTATTTTATTCTTGTATGGGAGGCCCAAAATTACTTTTCATATTTCGATACATGTTCCTAGGAGAAAGTTGTTCAGTATCACAGATTGAATTCACCCTTAAATTAGTTTCAGTATATTTCGTTACACCTTATATATTTTTAAAATGTGCTAATTAAAACCTTTCATTTGAAACCCAACTAGACACCAAAATAAAATAAAATAAAATAAAATTACTATTTCTTTTTATCTTTTAAGAATGTTTTTATCATTTATTGCATACAAATTGTAGGCATATCACCCGAACATAATAAGGAATCGATTGACATCTCATTATGTCAAAATTGGATAAGCGATTCGGAAGCTGGAACAGACATACATACATACTATCACGTCTTTATCCCTAATGGGGCAGACAGAGCATCTTGGGTCTTGCGGTACTATGCAGAGCCCAGGGCCGCAAGACCTAAAAGCCACTTTTAGCGTCATGGTGGGCGAGAAGATAGAAAAGCAATCAATACAGTGATGGGTTGCTAGCCGCATCGCCTGTAATATGATTCGCATTTTTGCCCATTCCCTCGATTGGCTTTTACGATCTGCGCGGGAAGAGAAGCAGCTGGTACATTCTAAGTTTTTTCATTTCTCCCAGACCAGCGTGGGAGCTGGAACAGACATAGTTATTGACATACATACAGTGTCTGTTAAAATCATTACCCTTCCTTTTGGCAGTTGGGTAATAAAGCGAATTGGAATATTATTAAAGCAATATTAGATTCTTCAAAGATCTTCAAAGGCAATGTTTCCGGTTATTAACCGCCGACAAAAAGAGAGGTGTAATATACATTGTCCTTTTTTATTAAGTACAAATATTTTAAGGGGTGATTCAGTCCATCATATGGAACAACTTTTCCCAATAAATGTACATCGAAATACGAAAAGAAAATTTTCATTTTCCATAGTAATGATATCACGTGACTACTTCGATTTGTATGAAAACCGAAAAAATATTTTTCGTATTTCGATATACATTTAGTGGGAAAAGTTGTTCAAAATGATGGACTGAATCACCCCTTAAAATATTTGTACTTAATAAAAAAGGATATTGTATACACGCTGACTTTCCATTGGTTTTGGAAAAAAAAATGTCGTATAGTAAATAAATTCCTCTATTCATATACGTAATCCAAATTTCTGTATGTCTTAAGAATAGAAAGTTGCGTAAATGATTTTCGATCGAGACCACGTAGTTATACGCCGGCCCAATGTCGATGACCCCGGCCGGCCGGCGGGCGGTGTATGGCGGCGGTACTACTAATTGATCTCACAATTTTACTTTCGAGTTTTAGACAACATTTTTTGTTTCTGAATTTTTATTTAGCCTAGCTTAATAGGTCTTATTAACGATGCCTATGAAGTGGCCTTCAGCTTCAAAACCAATGGAAAATCACCGTGTATAGTTTGAATACAGTATATGTCTATCTGTCTATCTGTGGCATCATAGCTCTCTTTGAGAAGCTCGATGGCCCAGCGGGAGAGCGCTTTTGCAAGTAAAACGACACCGGGCGTGGTTAGCACCTGGATGGGTGACCAGAAGTGGCATAAAAATTCGTCGAGCTCCTCCGTGCTTCGGAAGGCACGTATAAGCTGTTGGTCCCGGCTGTCACCATCGTATGGCAGTCGTCAAGCTATGACAAATGCCTTTGGGCGGCCTGAAAAATCTGACACCAGTGCCAGTGTTGGCCACTTACACACACGAAAAACAACATTATAGCTCTCAAACGGATGCGGTTTGTTTAAGTGAAAGGAGGCCTGTGTTACTCCTCGTTTAGGTATTGAAAATATACCTATATCTTATACCTTTAAACGAGCAATTCTTGTATATTTATTTATATATTTATAAATTTCTGTGATCTCGAAAACGGCTCTAACGATTTCGCTGAAAATTGGTATATGGGGGTTTTCGGGGGTAAACAATCGATCTAGATTAGTCTTATGTTTGGGAAAACGCGTGTTTTCGAGTTTTCATGCGTTTTTCTTTCCACGCAGAATATGGTCGCTAATTTCGTCGCGCCGGCCGCCATTCATTTAAGATGTGGACCGCTAGAAAAAGTGTTACGGGTTCGAATCCCACTCGGTGACTTACTTTTGTTTTTTTTTTCAAATTTATATATAATTTTTTATTTTGTATTGTTTTTAGACAAGGTAAAAAAAAATGTAGTTATTGTTTGAGATGTAACCGAGCAAAGCTCGGTCGCCCAAGTACTTATTACTACGCGTGCGGCGACCACTCCGGAGTGGGAAAATCAGTGACGTGATTCGTTGTCTCTAGAGTTCTAAGATTAAAATTGGCTTGCAATAGTTGCAATGCAACCGCTGAACAGATTTCCATCAAACAAAGTTAAGACCGCAAAAACTTGGTTTTACGTTAAAAAACCGCTGTGAAACCATCCGTTCGAGAGTTTCGTCGCCACAGACAGACAGACATTGTCAAACTTGTAACACTTTTTCGTCGTAGGTCGCCGGGTCGCCGCAGGTCGCCGCGTCTACCGGCCGCAGCCGCCGCCGCCGCACTTGGACCTCTTAGGTGGTCGATACGAGGAGGTGGACGCGCCGCCGCTCAAGGGCAGGTAGTCTGGAAACAACATACACATATTTATATATGACAGACACATAGATACCCATGCTGGTCTGGGAGAAATGAAAAAACTTAGAATGTACCAGCTGCTTCTCTTCCCGCGCAGATCGTAAAAGCCGATCGAGGGAATGGACAAAAATGCGAATCATGTTAACAGGCGATGCGGCTAGCAACCCATCACTGTATTGATTGCTTTTCCATCTTCTCGCCCACCATGACGCTATAAGTGGCTTTTGGGTCTTGTGGCCCTGGGCTCTGCATAGAGCCGCAAGACCCAAAATGCTCTGTCTGCCCCATTAGGGATAAAGACGTGATAGTATGTATGTATGTATGTATAGATTCATTCATTCATTCATTTTAGCCGCATAACTGCCGTGGTGTAGTGGTTAGACCGTTCGGCTCATACCCGGAGGTCGCGGGTTCGATTCCCAGCGGGGGCAACGACTTTGTGTTGTTGTCCTAGTTTGGTTAGGACATTGTAGGCTGATCACCTGATTGTCTGATAAGTAAGGAGATCCGTGCTTCGGAGGGCACGTTAAGCCGTCGGTCCCAGTCACTGTCTCTGACATTGGTCGTTACCTAAAACCACGTCAGAGGCCTTTAAGGCGGTTTAAAAACTCTGACACTAGTGTTAGTCACTAACACACACGATAAGAAGAAGCCGCACAACGTAAACTGCTGGACATAAGCCTCTCCCAAAGATTTCCAAAATGACCGATCTAGAGCGGCCTGCATCCAGCGCCTTCCAGCGACCCTGGTCAGTAGCTACAGTAGCCTATGTGTTAATTTAGGTGTCTTGGTCCAGACGTTTGCGCGAGAAGAAGTAACAAACATACTCATAATACACCTTCTCACAAATATTCGCCTATATAATATAAGTGAATGTACATAAATTTTGATACATACATACATACTATCACGTCTTTATCCCCAATGGGGCAGACAGAGCATTTTGGGTCTTGCGGTTCTATGCAGAGCCCAGGGCCGCAAGACCCAAAAGCCACTTTTAGCGTCATGGTGGGCGAGAAGATGGAAAAGCAATCAATACAGTGATGGGTTGCTAGCCGCATCGCCTGTTAACATGATTTGTATTTTTGCCCATTCCCTCGATCGGCTTTTACGATCTGCGTGGGAAGAGAAGCAGCTGGTACATTCTAAGTTTTTTTTCTCCCAGACCAGCATGGGAGGTAACAAGGTAAATTTTGATAATATTTGATAAGCACGAAGCTAACATAACGTTTTTCGTGTGTGTAAGTGGCCAACACTGTCAGATTTTTCAGGCTGCCTAAAGGCATCTGACATAGCTTGACGACTGCCGCACAATGAGACAGCCGGGACCAACGGCTTACGTGCCTTCCGAAGCACGGAGGAGCTCGAGAATTTTTTTATGCCACTTGCGGTCACCCATCCAAGTGCGGACCACGCTCGGCGTCGCTTTACTTGCGAAAGCGATTGCAATGTGCTCTCCCGCCGGGCCATCGAGCTCCTCACGACACCCTGGATAAACACTTATGACTACTCAACGTGGGTCACACCGCGAGACGAAGCTAGTTTCAAATAAACGAACGAAAAAAATGAAAAAAGATATTGAAAAATGAAAAAAATTACTTTTACTTATTATTCGCAAACCAGAGAGTGAGTCAAAATGCAAGTTTATGCAAGATTTGATTACAGACAGACAGACAGGTGCCGTGTGGTTTCCTGCAGAGTAGAATAGGGCCACTCCAAGTCCTCCCGTAGATGTCGTAGAAGGCGACTTAGGAAATACAAGCTAAACAAAGCTTATAAACATCGATGAGACCTCTCTAACCTTTGGCCAGCGATGAGAGTGTAGGCCAAGTCCTCTGGCTGCTCTGGCCAATGGCTCTGGTAGTACAGAGAGGGTCGTGCTCCTGCAGTGGAGACAGAAAGACCTGATATGTATGTGTTAAAAGTCAATTCGACTCGAAAAAGAAAACTTGATGGAAAAATTTAGAGATGTGCCGAGTAGTCAGCGACTAGTCGGTAAAGCAGACTATTCGGCCACTATCGTAGTCGGCGGTTAGTCGGTCAAGAGCGCCGACTAGCCGGTTTCTTATATGTATGTACAAAATAAAATGTAGGAGTAATCTTCTTCTTCTTAGCGAGTCGGAATGGCGATTTTATATAGTTGTGGACCAGTGTTTGGCGACACTTACTCCTCTGTCATTTGCAGAGTAATTAGGTACATTAATTAAAAACATTGATTATTTAAAATACACAGTACCTGGGCGACCGAGCTTTGCTCGGTTACATCTCAAACATTAACTATATTTTTTTAAACTTGTCTAAAAACAATGCAAAATAAAAAATTAATATAAAAATAACAAAAATAAAGTAAGTACTAAACATAAAAAAAAACAAAAGTAAGTCACCGAGTGGGATTCGAACCCGTAACACTCTTTCTAGCGGTCGGTATCCATAACCGCTGAGCTAAAAACAAGGCGGTCGGCGCGTCGAAATTAGCGACCATATTCTGCGTGGAAAAAACGCATGAAAACGCATGAAAACTCGAAAACACGCGTTTTCCCAAACATAAAACTAATCTAGATCGATTGTTTACCTCCGAAATCCCCCATATACAAATTTTCAGCTAAATCGTTAGAGCCGTTTTCGAGATCACAGAAATTTATAAATAAATATATGTACAAGACTTGCTCGTTTAAAGGTATAAGATAAACACTGACATTTGCGACTTGCGCGCAAAATAGATTTAAAAAAGCGTTACGGAAATCCCCGAAACTGTGATCGGCTTGGCCGAATAGTCGGTCGACTAGTCGGCCTCTTCACAACCGACTAATCGGCTAGTCGGCCAAAGTCATAATCGGCACATCTCTAAAAAATATTAAAATTTTTGATAAATAAATATACACGCTGACTTTTCATTGGTTGTGGAAAAAAAAATGTCGTATAGTAAATAAATTCCTCTACCCATATAAGTAATCCAAATTTCTGTACATATGTCATAAGATAAAAAAGTTTCGTAAATGACTTTCGATCGAGACCACGTAGTTATCGAGACCACAAAACAGCTGCGTGGATGTCGATGACCTCCGGCCGGCCGGCGGGCGTTATATGGCGGCGGTACTACTAATTGATCTCACAATTTTACTTTCGAGTTTTTAAAATTTTTTGTTACTGAATTTTTATTTTGACTAGCTAATTAGGTCTTACTAACGATTCTTATTAAGTGGCCTTCAGCTCCAAAACCAATAAAAAATCATCGTGTATAGGGACAAACCAACAGATCGAGCTAGCCCCAAAGTACGTTCGAGACTTGTGTTATGGGATACTAACTCAACGATACTATATTTTATAACAAATACATATACAGATAAACATCCAAGACCCAGGACAATTTGAAAAACTTGTCTCACTCACCGCCGTCCCCCGCGCGCCCCAGCCGCCGCCCGCCGTCCGCGCTGAGCTCGCGCAGTCGCTCCGCTCGCTCGGCTCGCTTGCGCTCCTCACGCTGCAAAAACATACATAATTCAGAGCCCTTTGAGCATGGTATCCTACTAATCCTTCTAATTAAACGCAAAAATTAGTAAGTATGGCCAGGCCTGTCTCACGCCGCGGTAGGTATTAATAACCGGCCAAGTGCGAGTCGAACTCGCACACGAAGGGTTCCGTACCATTATCTATAAAAATCAAGTTTTTTGTATGGGGGCTCCCATACAAAATACTTGAAACAAATACTAAAAAAAAAAAAAAAAAAACCTTAAATATTTATCTTATTTTTTGTTTTTAGTATTTGTTGTTATAGCGGCAACAGAAATACATAATTTGTGAAATTTTCAACTGTCTAGCTATCGTGGTTTTTGAGATATAGCCTGGTGACAGACAGACAGCGAAGTTTTAGTAATAGGGTCCCGTTTTTACCGTTTGGGTACGGAACCCTAAAAACGCAAGTACGTACGGCGGCCATGCCAGCATAGGTAATCAGTGCGCCAGAAAAGGTAAGCGTTACGCGATAGAAAGAGATGGAATGTCTAGGTGAATATAACTGTAGGTTATTAGCGTTGTGCGATCTGAATTAAACTTAATTGTGTCGTAGCGAGAGTCGCTACTCCTTTAGTTGATTTTTCGGAAATCTTCTGTACTTATACTATTATGTACTCTGTGGTATGCATGGAAGGATTGATTTGTTACTCTTTCACGTAAAAACTACAAATATATAGGGACCAATCACACAGATTGAGCTAGCCCCAAAGTAAGTTCGAGACTTGTATTATGGGATACTTTTATAACAAATACATGTTTTCAATTATTATTATTATAAAATGCTGGTCTGGGAGAAACGAAAAAACTTAGAATGTACCAGCTGCTTCTCTTCCCACGCAGATCGTAAAAGCCGATCGAGGGAATGGGCAAAAATGCGAATCATTTTAACAGGCGATGCGGCTAGCAACCCGTCACTGTATTGATTGCTTTTCCATCTTCTCGCCCACCATGACGCTAAAAGTGGCTTTTGGGTCTTGCGGCCCTGGGCTCTGCATAGAGCCGCAAGACCCAAAATGCTCTGTCTGCCCCATCTACACTAATATTATAAAGAGGAAAGATTTGTTTGTTTGTTTGTTTGTTTGTTTGTTTGTTTGATTGTATTGAATAGGCTCCGAAACTACTGGATCGATTTTAAAAATTCTTTCACTGTTGGATAGGTATGTTATCCCTGAGTGACATAGGCTATGTATGTACCACGGGCGAAGCCGGGATGGACTGCTAGTTAGGGATAAATACGTGATAGTATGTATGTATGTATTATTATAAAATCATTTATTTTTGAGCCGGGAAAGTACCTAAATACAAGCATATATCACCTCTTTCTGCTCCTCGAGCGCCCGCTGCGACGCCTGCTCCAGCAGCTGTTGCTGTCTCTCTCTCGCACGCTGGATCGCCTCCATTCGAGCCAGGGCTACGTCGGGATCTGAAAATAAACATTACATAAAATAAATATTAAATCTCAGTGAACAGCTGATGTTTTCTTTAATTACTGTGGAAACTGAAACCATGGCAACGAATTAATAATAGTAGTATTACACACAGAATGGAAACTCGAACCGTTCCCCGCAATCTGACGCCCTCCCCCGCTTTTGGGCCTTGTAAGCGCCTGTAAAACAGGGTTGTTGCTAGTCGCACGTTGACTTTATGCAACACTTATAATTATTAAATCATAATGGTGAGAAACTGCACATTATCATTGTTTATCCACGGAAAACAATAAAGAACGAAAATTTTCTATATTTCCGAGTGATGTAAGGAGGTAAGCAAAGCAAAAAATTCTGTGGTGGCGACCCTGATTGTTTAACTCACTCATTTGACGTGTGCACAGATATATTGTTTTGTTTGTAGTAGTACTAGGTATATTTGTTACTCCGTTTCTATGAAGTGCAAAATACTGATTTGACTGACTAAAACTCTCTAAAATACTGACCAAATCTCTAGAATACCGACTCTTGGTCGGTCAATTTGACATCGAAATATGATTTTATAATCTATACATATAATAAAACAGTAAAAAAAGTGTGTCTGTACATTAAATATATTTCCAAAAAAAATATATTGGGGGCGATGGAGACATAGTAATAGAGTAAAAATTTTAAAAAAAAGTCTGTTTGTCTGTATGTCTGTTTGTCTGTTTGTCACGCTAATCTCCGGAAATACTGGACGGATTTAAATGAAACTTTTTTTGTTATATAGCTATTAAGCCTGGGCAACATATAGGGTATAAATGATTTTGGAAAATAGAACGCCTGATGCAGAACCATAATGGTCCAGCTAAACTATAAGAGATATAAAAATATCGCCTTAGTAAAAGTTGTTCAGCCTGATGAGCATTTTCCAGAGACAGAAAGTCCACGCGAACGAAGTCGCGGGCTTCGGCTAGTTAACTAATACATGTACTCGGGAAATTAATTTTCTAAGGCGTTTTGAGTCATTAAGGCGAAATGGTAACAGAAGTGGCACCCTTATTTGAAATTTGAAATTATATATAAAGCTGAAGAGTTTGTTTGTTTGTTTGTTTGAACGCGCTAATCTCAGGAACCACTGGTCTGATTTGAAAAATTCTTTCGGTATTAGATAGGTCGTTTATCGAGGAAGGCTATAGGCTATATTGCATCACGCCCGCGACTTCACTCGAGTGGATAACGCGGGCGAAGCCGCGCGCTGCCTCTAGTTTGAAATAAATTGTTTAAAAGTAAATAATATGGTGATAATACGGGTGACGACAGGGTCCGAAAAGTATGATTGTAATTAGTCCGTCTTTTAGATTATCCAAAAATAACGGACCCGAAGACTAAGAATAAGAAGCCTCTATAAAACAAACTGACCCTTGTGATATGCGGCATCTTCTCGAGCCTGCTGCCACGCCTTCAGCTTGGGTCGCAGCCAGCTCAGCAGGTACAGGCCGGCCGCTGCCGCGCCCACCAGGTACCAGCCGTACGACGCAAGGAACTGGAGCACTGAAACATTTATTAAAGAATATAAGATTGCGATGAAATAAATTAAAGTTACTTTGTACAGTATAAACCTCTTTAGGTCAAATTACTTTGCTAGTGTTCATTAACGTTTTTTTCATCCACGGTTATCTTGATGGTGTTTTAAATATTAGAATGAGTTAACGGGTTACTTAATGCAGTCAGCTACTGCCGACATGTTTCGACCTCATCCGGAGATCTTCATCAGGGCGAATGTGACTGAAGGCTTTACTACTCCTCGGGTCAAATTACTTTGGCAATATAAACTAGGGACGTTACGAATATTTGTATTCGCATTCGCATAAGCGAATGATTCGCATCATTTTAAAAATTCGCATCAACATTTGCATTTGCATTGAACGATGCGAATGTTTTGCGAATGCGAATCTGTGCAAGTCGGTGCATGCTAGAAGTGGGCAGGGTTTCCCGAGTGAGCAATTATTTAGTGCAGCCGGGCTCATCTATAAGCCACTCAGAAATCGCCTCATAGGAGAAAAGGCTGCCAAATTACTTTTCATTAAATATAATTTGCCTGTGTAGATAAAATTTGAATACTAAAGATTGTTATAATTTCATATGTTAACCTACCTTCTAACTGTACTGTATCTTTTGTATTATTTGTTATTTTAATTATTTACCGGAATATTCGCATTTGCACATTCGCATGACCAATATTCGATGTCGAAAATATGATATTCGTAACATCCCTGATATAAACTTCCTGACGTCAAATTGCTTAAATGGTTTGGCATTCATCATCAAGCATATTCCTGGTTGCAGCCCGGGGTCCGCTTTCTAACTTAGGTGATGTGACGAGGTTACTGGTTTTACACAGAGCGACTGGCGTCTGATCTCCGCAGCACAAAGGGTAGACCAGAACCGATTCTTGTTTAGGTTTGAACAAACGCTAGATAGCGTTCAGGAACTACAGTTTGTATGTGCCTTCCAAACATGGAATCATCTATCTTTTTGAATAATCAAGTAAGTAACAAGCCTGTAATATCCTAACTTTATTGGAAACAACTTTTCACAGTATGCTTTCCAGTGTGATTTGAACCCACAACCTCCTAATCTTGACCAATGGACAGCTTTTGCAGTCCGAGGTTAGATAGTTCCGGTGTTTTCTAGACTAAACGAAGGCACTCTGTTGTGGTTCCCATATGTCATCAATAGGGAATATGCGTGAAAAATTATTGTGTTATCTAACCAGTTTATCCATAAATATTCAAAAGTGAAGTACTAACAGAGAAAATCAATTAAAATTTGGTTGAAAAACTAATAAGATATAACAATTTTACGAAAATATGTCTATCGCACTCGCCAAAACCCCATTTTCTATGGCAAATGTATAGATGACATGGACTTTCACGTCACCAGTCCATATCGGACTTATTTTTCTAATTGAAACTTTAAAGTATTACAAGTTCTTCACTAATTAAGATATATTATAAATTCTTTCATATTTGCTTACTGTGGTTAATAAGGATTTATTAAGCAGATAAAAAAAAATACGTGCATATTCTCTATTGATAGCAAACATCAATCATGTCATATGCGTAGCCGTGTGTGGCTTCTGGTTAAAACTAGGTCCAGGACCATTTCATCTTTTCCTGTGGACGTCGTAAGAGGCGACTAGAAGAATAAGCACAAACATCTTGTACTAGAACTGCATTCCAAAGTTTGTGTGTGTGTGGTGTTTGTGACTACTTAATGCGCAACGGACTTCTTAATACCACGATTATACATGCTGAACTTACCGAAGCTGAAAGGGTTGAACCACGTCTTGCTTCCCATGGCCGCCTCTTCTTCATACAGTGGCTCCATGGCTTCCTAAAAGCGTGGGACGCGAAAACTAGGATGTTAAAATTCTTATCAGTTTCCCCTGAAGTATATTACGACACAAAAATGTCTAATTCAAGGACTTATTGTGATAAACGCTATTGTGAGAGTAACAAAACACGGTGAAGAGTTTCGGGGCAAATGGTTTGTTAAAATCAGTTAAAATGGTATTTTGGGTATTATAATCTTCTAGAAAATTGCTTGCTTGTCTTGACTTTTGCAATACAAGACTTTTGTGACAATGACGTTAATGACAATGACAGATGTGTATCATGCAACGGTGACGTGTGATTGAATAGTGAAGTGCAGCGATTTTATTTAAATCGATCGATTCATTTTTTTTATGAAAAGAAAGCCGACCCCAAACAGTGAGGTGAGAAACTATGATGATGTATTATGATCAAATATATTTTATACCAACTTAAAAAGGAGCTGATAGACATTTTTTGGGTAGAGACAAGCTGAAAAGTATCTGTGTGACCTGTGTCTTTCTTATAGGTACTTAAAACGTAGTTATTGATTGATTATTTTCTCTTTGTTATAGGTACTTCTTTCTCCTAGTTATAGGTATGTATAGTCATACGCGGGTTTTCCATCTTCTCGCCCACCATGACGCTAAAAGTGGCTTTTGGGTCTTGCGGCCCTGGGCTTTGCATAGAGCCGCAAGACCCAAAATGCTCTGTCTGCCCTCTTAGGGATAAAGACGTGATAGTATGTATGTATGTATACGCGGGTAGTCCGTAGAACCAACCCTATAAAACAGTAGTTTCAATATCGGATTCTAACGTAAGATGTATTTTGCTTGATATGCAGCCGTTCTCGTAATTTAAGTAGGATTAGTGCCTATTCTGTCAAAAATATTTGTGGATCACTGCTTAGATTGCATTGTTAGCGCTTTCGCAAGTAAAGCGACACCGGGCGTGGTCCGCACTTGGATGGGTGACCACAAGTGGCATACAAAGCATACAATTCTCGAGCTCTTCCGTGCTTCGGAAGGCACGTATAAGCCGTTGGTCCCGCTCCCGGCTATCATCATTATATATGGCAGTCGTCAAGATATGTCAAATGCCGTTAGGCAGCCTGAAAAATCTGACATCAATGTTGGCCACTTACACACACGAAAAAAAACTGCTTAGATATGAATACAACTTTTCAGTAACGCAACGCAACCACTTCACGCAGGCAGACCTACATATTTGTCAACAGAGAAATGCTCTACTTCATCCTGTGAAACCAGAATCAGCCATTTACCTTATCATTTTTTGGTCACGCTAACCAACTTTTCAGGCGCCATATTATATAAGTAACGCAACCACTTCACGCAGGCAGACTGACATTTTTGGCAACAGAGAAATGCTCTACTTCATCCTGTGAAACCAGAATTAGCCATTTACCTTATCATTTTTTGGTCACGCTAACCAACTTTTCAGGCGCCATATCTAAGTAACGCAACCACTTCACGCAGGCAGACCGACATTTTTGGCATCAGAGAGGTGCTCTTTATTCTATAAAACCAGAGTCAGTCATTTACGTAATCGCTACCAAATTTGCCGTGACCTCCTTTTCTATTATGATAGACAGGCTTATTTCATCATAAGATTACTCACTGGGAAGTCCTAGCATCATGTATTACAGAAATAAATGATTTTTTTTTATATTTTTTTAATTTGTCTTAATAAGTACATAGGGAAAAGGCCAAGAAGAATAAGTACTTCAGCCTCACAATAAAGGCTTGTACAAAAAATGTAATTAAAAAAACATTATTTTCTTTATATATTTGCATTATAAGCAGGGATCGGATATTCCAGTGCATATTTACCTAAACTTCGAGGAACTACATAACATCAGTGGATAATACCACCTCGAAAATATTAAATATTAATTATAATATAATTATAATATAAGAAATCGGATACAACTTTAAAGGAATAAAATTCGTGGTTGTGGTAAATAATAAAAGCGTATTTTAACTATAAATGGAAGTTTTATTGCACTACGAGTTGACAAGTAAAGAACACAACGAGATTACGCGGGAAAAGTACAGCAAAGGCGCCACAGATGAAAAACAAAAAAAAACTATATTGGTTGCGTTCCAATTTACTAACAAACTTATTGATTGAAGCATAATTTATTATATTTTTAGAGTTGAGTTATTTGACATAATTTTTACAAGAAACTCTAGAAAATGGACTAATATCCTTCAATCAAAAACTTTTACCTAAAGTTTTATTATTTTTATGCAATAAAATAACAACTCATGATTAAGAAATCCTTGTATTATAAATATGATTAAAAATTTTCGAGGTGTTATTATATCCACTGATGTTATGTAGCTCCTCGAAGTTTAGGTAAATATGTACTGGAATATCCGATCCCTGATTATAAGACTCGTTTGTTGATAAAAGTTTTGTTTCCGCGGCAACAGAGCCTTTTTTTTCAAGACTGCTAATTTGACAGTAAAACAATACTGCTAAGACTCGAATAGGAGCTCATGGTACGCATTAGAGTGAATGATTTAGTGTGACGTCAACAAAACTGCTAGAAAATACAACATTAAAGTAATATTGTTTTAATATTGTTATCAGAAGTCCATCAGGCTCAAGAAAGTGATGGGACTATACAAAATATCCGTCTTATTATAAAACGCAGACTAACTTTGTTACTAGGTTTAAACCATTATCCGACCAAATCAAGTTGACATTTTCATATGAGACAGTGGCACATTACTAGATGTCAACTTGATTTGGTCGGATAATGGTTTAATGGTTACTCTTTCACGTAAAAGGTACCGAATGGATTTTAATGAAACTCTACAATGATATAGCTTATACATATCAGAATAACACATAAGCGGGCATCGCGGGCACCAGCTACAACTAGTATGAGGATAAGTGTCTTCTTATCGTGTGTGTTAGTGACTAACACTAGTGTCAGGGTTTTTAAACCGCCTTAAAGGCCTCTGATATGGTTTTAGGTAACGACCAATGTCAAAGACAGTGACCGGGACCGACGGCTTAACGTGCCCTCCGAAGGACGGATCATCTTACTTATCAGACAATCAGGTGATCAGCCTGCAATGTCCTAACCAAACTAGGACAACAACACAAAGTCGTTGTCCCCGCTGGGAATCGAACCCGCGACCTCCGGGTATGAGCCAAACGCTCTAACCACTACACCACGGAAGCAGTTGAAGGATAAGAGTAAATATGATCGCACTGCATTGGGCAATGAATATTAAAATATGCCCTTTCTAACACTCTAGGAGGCTGTTTTATATGTGCCATGTGTATTACTGACTACTACTACTATCCTGGCTCAGCGACCCAAGGTGAGTCTTGGCCTCCAGCACAAGAGCACGCCAGCGCTCTCGGTCCGTTGCTAGCTCTCGCCAGTTGTCGCCAACTTGAAGCTTGCGCAGGTCCGACATCACTACGTCGCTCCAGCGATACCTGGGACGGCCCACCGGCCTCCGACCGGTTGGCCGGCCCACGTAAGCTCTCTTCATCCCTCGGTCCTCGTCCATTCTTTCGACAGTATTACTGACAGTTAACTGCCTCCGTGGTGTAGTGGTTAGAGCGTTCGGCTCATGCCCGGAGGTCGCGAGTTCGATTCCCAGCGGGGGCAACGACTTTGTGTTGTTGTTCTAGTTTGGTTAGGACATTGCAGGCTGATCACCTGATTGTCTGATAAGTAAGATGATCCGAGCTTCGGAGGGCACGTTAAGCCGTCGGTCCCGGTCACTGTCTTTGACTTTGGTCGTTACCTAAAACCACGTCAGAGGCCTTTAAGGCGGTTTAAAAACTCTGACACTAGTATTAGATACTAACACACACGATAAGAAAGACTGAGACTTTACTTCATTAGAGGATTGATCCCTCAGAATCTTGCGCACCGACGCTGAGGCCGTAGGGCCGTAGGTGGTAGATGAGGTATTCATACATGTACATTTGCTCTGGCTTCACGTAGTGGAAGGTTATGCAGAGTTCTGAGCAGCAGTTGATGCCCTGGAAATATAAGCAGTCTTATTAAAAAACGCAGACTAACTTTGTTACTAGGTTTAAACCATTATCCGACCAAATCAAGTTGACATCTAGTAATATGCCACTGTCTCGTCTGAAAATGTCAACTTGATTTGGTCGGATAATGGTTGAAACCTATGTATGTGTATGTGTTTAAATAAAGTGCTGCATTGTGGTGAAGGCAGAGTAGGAAACACCTTGTCACCGCCACCACCGCTTTTCACAGACACCTCCACTTTAACAAAGATAATATCATTTCTAACGTAACATATACCCAACTAGTAAGTACTCTGTGGCCATAGAAACTATTGAAGGGCCCGTAAGAAGGCAATACTGGATTTGCGGGTAGGCACACAGAGATGGCAGCACACATGACTAGCAAAAAAGTGACATAAAAAGTGTTGAATGTGCTTTAAAAATATTTATTGCATTTTATATAAATCATATTTAATTAATTAGAGTACTACTTACTTTATTTATATAATAGGAATAAAGATTTTAATATTTCAATTATTACCATAAAGCGCCATCTAGTGACAAGGAAGAGAATTAATTGTTTATATGGTGATAGGTGCGCCGTGTGGTTTCCGGCAGAGTAGAATAGGACCACTCCAAGTCCTCCCGTGGATGTCGTAGATGGCGACTTTGGAACAACACAAGCTAAACAAAGCTTAATAAACATCATGAGATCTCTCCAACCCGTCTGGCCAGCGTGGAGAGTGTAGGCCAAGTCCTCTGACTGCTTTGGCCAAGTATGGCTCTGGTAGTACAGAGAGGGTCGTGCTCCTGCAGTGTAAACAAAAAGACCTGACGATGATGGCGATGTGTAGGCATGACGTTACTTGTCAAGGGAAATAATAGTACAAAATAAACAGGTGATCAAGGTTTTATGTGTAATGAATATGTACCTCCAGACATTCTTGCCATAAATGAAGCTCAACGCTGGAGAAGAAGGCCGCGTTATCGTGCTAATGGCACAGAATGATTAATAGTATACATACAGAACGGAAACTCGCACCGTCCCCCGCAATCTGGCGTCCCCGCAACCCCTCCCCCGTTATTGGGCCGTGTAAGCGCCTGTAAAACAGGGTTCTTGCTAGTCGCACGTTGACGTTACGCAAGTCACTTAGGATTAATGAATCATAATGTTGAGAAACTGCGCACATTATCATTGTATATCCACAGAAAACAATAAAAAACGAAAATTTAATATATTTCCGAGTGATGAAAACAGGTAAGCAAAGCAACAAATTCTGTGGTAGCGACCCTGATTGTTTAACTCACACTTTTGTCGTGTGCACGGACGGATTGTTACGTTTGTAGTAGTACTAGTATATGCTGCTCTGTTTCTATGAAGTACCATACCTGTGCTAATGGTTAATCCGGAGCCGACGTGTTACTTACATCTTCTGTAGGATAGTAGGTATAATTCCAGTACCAAAAGCCTGCATCTCTCCGCCCAAGTAAGTGAAATTGCGGCGTGGATGGGAAGAATCGGCCGCGGAGCAACTTGTCCCGGGAATCCATGGCTTTTACGCCGACATTGTACAAACATCTGCCTGAAATTATAAACAAACATTTTTTTGTTCTGAACTCTCACGCAACTGTCGTGTCCTGTGTCCAACTGATGTTGTTTCCTACACACGGGTACACGGGTAGTCAAACGTCATGTGGCGTACAAAAAATTGAAGTGACAACCGACAACATAGTTCACAAGAAGCATACGAGATGGCGCCAGGAGTATCCTACATCTCGATCTCAGAGTTCTGGTTGCAAATGATTCACTTAAAGGAAAATTTCATCAGTTACGTCAGAACAATATTGATCTAGTGGTCTTGGCGTTGAACTGTGAATCGAGAGACCCCAGGTTCAAATCTCAGTCATGAATTGTGTTTTTGAAGTTTTAAAAGTAGTTTCTAGATTAATCTAGACTAAATGGAAAAGAAAATACGGGACAGAAACTAAGTGAGGGAGAAGGCAATAGAAGACTAATACGCTGTCGATTGTTTTGACCCAGTAGAGTTGTAAATAAAGACACTATTCCATAGGATTGACGTTTTCTTTCCTATCCCCAACCTACTCTCGTGACAATATAAATAACCTCTGACTCTCTGGCGCAACACCATGCCTGGCGGGAAGATCTTCCCTTTGTGGCGGTCGGGCACACCACCTTGCGTTTGGTGCTGGTGTGTGACCGAGCCAACGGATAGTGTAAGTAATAGGCATGAAGATGGATAAATATTTTTGGTCCATCGCTTAGATTATTAAAAAATATTGTACACATAATTTTTTATTTTCACACACACACACAAAGATACAGATACAGCGCATATAAATTTCGCGCGACGTCACGGCTGGTTACGATTTTTACTTAGCGGTGACGTCGCAAGCCCCTACTTTGAAAAAATAATTTTTACTTTTTTGGTTAACTGAAAAATATGGGTCCATTATTTTTGTATAATCTAAAAGACGGACTAATTACAATCATACTTTTTGGACCCTGTCATCACCCCTGGGAGTACTACAGTATCCCGCAGACATTTTTCGTGTTCTTTTTATTTACATAATTTTTTATGTTACTGCTTTTTAAACACCGCTCTAGTCTGTCGTTAACCGCAGGAGTTTGAACGAAGACTCACCAATCTCGTAGTCCTCCGCAAAGGTATTATCGTCTTTTCTGCACCAACTAGATGAAGGCAAGGCCGAAGTCACAAATCTCTCGAGAGCAGCCTTACTTAAAACGTATCCAGCGCCGCCGCTCATGTACCCCTGCAAAAAGAGGTAATGCAGGATGGGTAACCAAATCTAGACACGCTGCAGCGTCAGAGCCAAGTTCAAAGAAAGTAACTGACGACGCAGCTGCCGTGTGTATATTTACACGAACCATTTCTAGCTTCTTTTGACCCCATAACAACTCGAAACCTATGAAACCAAAAATCATGAAATTTATTATTACAATTCTTTTGTTAGATTTTGTACTTGGGTTCCATTTTCACATTTATGTTTTTGGAGGTATATCATTACTTTCTGTACAGTAGTATCAGAAAGGATCATAAAGAAATCAATTTTACTCGTATAATTTAGATAAGCACTTTCATAATAAACCGCTAGGTAAGATAAGATAAGATAAAATTTCTTTATTGCACCAACTAAGTATAACAATAATCAAAAGTACATTTTAAACATAGAAGGTACAAAGGCGGACTTATCACTAAAGTGATTTCTTCCAGCCAACCTTTGGGTAAAGAAGATTATAAAAGATGTGGGGGGGGGAGTTGGCGCAGTTAGAGTATTACAGTGTAGAAAAATACAAGTACCTATACAATTAAAATAATAGGAGTACATACTATAACATATAAACGAACAATAAAGTAATATAAAATGCATAAACTATAAAATTGGTACATACGAACATTAAGGAAAGTAATTTAAAAGTAGCCAGTGAAAAGAAAATAAGAGAAGAGATATATTAGTCAGAGCTAGAGGAAAGGTAATAAGACGTCACTAAATCTTTAAATTTTTTCAATGACTGTACTTGGCGAATGTCTAGTGGTAAAGACTCTATTCTAGTGGGTAGGTATAGACTCTATTCTAGTGTTGCACAAAGAAAGAATTTTCCAAAACTCACCCCCTAAAGGGATGAAATTGGGGCCCAAAATTTGTATAGAGAAACAAGATTAGTTAGACCATTTTATTCGAAACTTTGCGGGAGTACTTTTGATTTGACGATAAATGAGTAATTAATTACGTAAAAACCAGTTAAAAATCTAATCTAAATCATGTTCGACTTCTCGCGGACGAGAGTCTCAGTTAGTATTAATTATAGGTATTTAGAAGAAGAAGAAATCTTCAAACAAACCTGCGGAATATCTTATACCTTTAAACGAGCAATTCTTGTATATTTTATATATTTATAAATTTCTGTGATCTCGAATGCTGGTCTGGGAGACTCCCATGCTGGTCTGGGAGAAACGATAAAACTTAGAATGTACCAGCTGCTTCTCTGCCCGCGCAGATCGTAAAAGCCGATCGAGGGAATGGGCAAAAATGCGAATCATTTTAACAGGCGATGCGGCTAGCAACCCGTCACTGTATTGATTGCTTTTCCATCTTCTCGCCCACCATGACGCTAAAAGTGGCTTTTGAGTCTTGCGGCCCTAGGCTCTGCATAGAGCCGCAAGACCCAAAATGCTCTGTCTGCCCCATTAGGGATAAAGACGTGATAGTATGTATGTATGTATGTGATCTCGAAAACGGCTCTAACGATTTCGCTGAAAATGGTATATGGGGGATTTCCGGGGGTAAACAATCGATCTAGATTAGTCTTATGTTTAGGAAAACGCGTGTTTTCGAGTTTTCATGCGTTTTTCATTCCATTGCAGAATATGGTCGCTAATTTCGTAGCGCCGGCGGCTATCCGTTTTGGCTCAGCAGTTTAGGATGCGAAACGCTAGAAAGAGTGTTACGGGTTCAAATCCCACTCGGTGACTTACTTTTGTTTTTTTTTATGTTCAAGTTTATATATAATTTTTTATTTACTGAACTAACTTAAAAATCATTTTTTTTTATTTTGTCTTGTTTTTAGACAAGTTTAAAAAATGTAGTTAATGTTTGAGATGTAACCGAGCAAAGCTCGGTCGCCCAGGTACTGTGGTTTAAAGCGGTATCCAAAATAGTTTGATACCTCTGACTTACAGCTATTTTCAGTCCTAAATATTCACTATATATCTTTCTTTCTCCTCATCTTATATATCCCACTTTACGTGGAGTCGGGATAGCATGTGAGACTTTTCCATTTTCCTCTATCCTTTGTCAAGGCACTTGTCACATTCTTTTCATCCACTTCGTCCTGTGACTTCGTTCCATCCACCATTTCTTAGGCCGCCTCTGTCTCTATATCCATTCACTATATTAATTAAATGTTCACAAAAGAAAACAAGGCAATCTTCAAACAAACCTGCGGAACAAATGGTTTATATCGGTGTCCGAAGTAGATGGGTTCGCTGGCATTGTAACCGGCTAACAGGTACCGGAGATTTTCCACCACCACATACCTGTAAATAGATACACACAAACTTGATTACAGACAGACATACAACGGGACAGGTGAAACTAAATTAAGTGTGTCGCAAGCCTTTATATAAACAGTCACTCTTTGCATTGGTCAAACTCGATATTTCATCATATTCTCAGCGACGGGGTGGCTATTTTAGCCTCTTCCTAAAATTTCCAAAACATAATATACCTAGGTATTTAATTTCTGTAATTAATGGCCAAATTTCTATTAGAACGATTCTTAGTTTTATCAATATTAACGAAATTGTTTTCCGAGGATAAACAATGATAATATGCGCAGTTTCTAACCATAATGATTCAATAATCCTGAATAACTCGCGTAACGTCAACGTGCGACTAGCAACAGCTCTGTTTTACAGGCGCTTACACGGCCCCATAACGGGGGAGGGGTTGCGGGGACGCCAGATTACGGGGGACGGTGCGAGTTTCCGTTCTGTATGTACATACCTAATACTATTATTATATTATTAATTCTGTGCCTATACCCAGGTAGCAAACTGACGTCAGCGACGTATAAGCGACGTCACTTATAGGTCATAATAGGGTCGGTCATTTATTCGTCGAGAGCAGACGTTAAAGTGACGTCAGTTTAGGGTCAGCGTTGAGCAGGACGTCGTATTTACGTCAAATTAAAGGCAAGTATCTGGACGTACCATATACGCCGCCAAGAGGACGTTTTGCTGACGTCTATTTAGGGTCAGTTTTTGGACGTACCATATTCGCCACAAAGTGTACGTCTTACTGACGTATATTTAGGGTCAATATCAGGACGTACCATATACGACGCCACGAGGACGTTTTACTGAAGTAAATTTAGGGTCAGTATATGGACGTAAGTACCTACCATATTCGTCCCAACGTGGACGTTTTATTGTTCAAGACTTTTAAGGTAAAAGTAACATGTACTCAGTGATACAATTAAGTGAAAAAAACAGCGGAACCGAATCAGTGGTAGACGCCAAGGCATTGTGAAGTTGGCCACCTGTTAAGTTTAAGTAAAAGTACGGTTTAAATCATTTTTCCATGTCCTTAAGTCTTGGTCTTAAAAAACATGGTCCCTGTATCATTATCATTGTTCTGGCAATTGTCTCCCACTGTCCTTAATTGCATCTTAAATATAGATTATACTACTTACATTGTGTTTTTTTAGTTTCATCCATAAAAGTTCTTGAGTCTCTTCAAGATACGTAGGTAAAATGCCTGCAAACGTAAATGCTACATGCTAAGCACTAAATTCTATCCTACTATCACGCGTAAGGAATTGCGAGATGGAGTGAAAAGGGATAGAATATAACACGTACCGTAGTCTTTTGATCTAGAGCCCCTGACTAATAACTTAGAACCGTCGTAGAGCTTAAATGCGCAGCTCAGGCTTTAGTGCCAGTTTTGCCAGCACGTTATTTCACTCAATAGCCAGGGCGGTTCTCTTTTTTAACAAACTACCCACCCAAACTACCTAAGGGGAGCATATTGCCATGCTAACGATATCAGCTGTAAGTGTGTTCTTACAACATATATAATACCTGCTGTCCAAATTCGTGTAGTCTTTGTTAATTAATTTTATTTCCTCTAAATTAGGCAGTTTTAGACTTCGTCCATTCCGTAAAAAATTAAGACGTAAAAAGCATTAGGTAATACTTCTAATCATAACCAGAAAACCTTTTATTTTGAGTAATATTGTATGCAAGTGTTAGTTTCTTAGAAAATCAATAGATGGCGCTGTTCAAAATTAAAACTGGTTATGGTTTCTTTTATGTACATTCTTATTACTTGGTGCATATTTCCAATTAATCGAGTTCAGCAGTAGTGTGTGGTTTAATTTCCATATCGGTGTGCGACGGTAGCGACACCCAAGACACACTGTACATATCATGAGCTCCCGTAGTAGACATGTGCCAATCATGTTCGGAATCGGATTGAACCTGGAACGGTTCATCGGATATGTGGAACTAGTTCCGTTATCATGTCCGCGGAACTATCTAGTTCCTCTATAATTTTTCAATCCTGGAGAATTACTTACCTGTGTTCGTTGTAGTTCCATACGTTTTGTTTGAATAGAAAACTAGTAGACACGACATAATATTATCATATCCATGGCACCTAAGTGCTTCATTTTGTTATCCATTGATTTACCTTCATTCTTGGCAGGCTAGGACTGACAAACAAAAAGTAAATGATTTTACTTCAATATTCTACAATCTACAACTGAGTGTTTGGCGTCTGATTAAATAAAATTGAATAGTTATAAGTATCTAAGAATATTACGAAATTAATGAAGTGATTACTATTTCTATTCGGACATTTATTCGCTCTCGCGATCGGAATCGCTCGGTTTTCATTCGGGTAGTTTCGCGAGTACTCAACGGCGACGGACAGCGCGGTACGGCGGCGCAGCGCCCTCAGATTTGGCTCGGACATGTTAGGAACTGTGGACCGACTAAGCCAATCAGCGTGGATTGGACCGATGTCGTTCCAGCTCCGGACATAGTTCCGAGAACTATTACGGTCCGGAACGACACATGTCTATCCCGTAGGTCCTACTCCTGACTTGTATGTCTTAGTAACGTTTGTGTATAAAGTCAGTGGCTGCCCTAATATGTACGGCCCAGTAACGTCCCTATGAATTCAGTATATGACGTCACTCAAACGTCAGTGGCTGCCCTAATATGGACGGCCCAGTAACGTCCCTATATGACGTCTCTCTAACGTCTGTAAACTGACGTCTCTCTAACGTCTATAAACTGACGTCTTGAGGCTGTGACAAATTGACGTCATCTGTTGGGACCCCCCGACGTCAAGACATTACGTCTCTTACGTCGAGCAGTACCGTAAACGGACGACATAATGACGTATAAATGCTACCTGGGTAAGGTGCCATGTCGCACTTCCATTGTTGTTCTAATTTCTTTATTATTCTGAGGTCTAAATCAAAGTGCATATGTGTATATGATGTTTATGTTACGAGCTATACATTCTGATCGCACCATGTTGCCTCAAAGAAAAATGCCAAGTGATGCCTCTAATCTAAACTCACGTGTCGTCGTCTGCTTTGAGAAACCAGTCGGCGTCTCCCCGATGTTTCTCGAAGGCGTATCGAAAGGCCGCCTTCGTTTTGCCCCACAGGTAATGGTAACCTTCGGTCACTGGCAGCTTCACCGCTGGTAAGGATTTATCTGGAATCGAAGATAGGCGTGAGTTCAGTTCCTAATCGTGCTGGACGGTGTCACGGTACAGATATCTACAGTATTGTATCTTCATGTAAACGGTCGAAAGTCGGAACGCAAGTTATACCTAGGCGGCTCGAAGGTCAGCATACACTTGTTGAGTATTACAGTGTAGAAGAATATGAGTATACAATTAAAATAAGTTTGGAAAATCCCAAAGAGCACGCCTCAAAGGGTCCAATTAGAATAATAAAGATATATATAGATATACTAAAACTATGAAGAACAGTCGATATGTTGTTTTTTTTTGTTTATTAAATAACAATTAAACCACATCGAATCAGACCCTGCAAAATGAAAGGGTTCTATTCCTGAGCATACTCAAGCGTAAGAGAAAAAAAAGAGTCGATTAGTAAAGTATTTCGGTCGTTATCGTGTTAACAAGAAAAGCCTTCGCACATACAGACACACGGACGTCCAAGACAGAACTTTTTTAAACTGTTTTTTAACTAGTTTAAATAACAATAAGCGGCCAAGTGCGAGTCGGACTCGCCCATGAAGGGTTCCGTAGTAGCAAATAACATAATATAAAAGTCTAGTAGTGTTTTTTTAAAATTTTTATATTTGAGTTGATTGAATGAAAGGTAAATTGCCGTTTATGATTTATGACGTATTAAAAAAAAACTACTAACTAGATATCGTTCAAACCAATTTTCGCTGGTAGTTTTTATGGTAATGAACATCATGTATTTTTTTTAGTTTTATAATTCCCTTATTTTAGAAGTTACGGGGGGGGGGGACACACTTTTTTCCACTTTGGAAGTGTCTCCCGCGCAAAGTATTCGGTTTAGAAAAAAATGATATTAGAAACCTCAATATCATTTTTGAACACCTATCCATAGATACCCCACACGTATGGGTTTGATGAAAAATAAATTTTTGAGTTTCAGTTCTAAGTATGGGGAACCCCCAAAACGTATTGTTTTTTTTCTATTTTTGTGTCAAAACCTTAATGCGGTTCACATAATACATCTACTTACCAAGTTTCAATAGTATAGGTCTTATAGTTTCTGAAAAAAGTGGCTGTGACATACGGACGGACAGACAGACAGACAGACATGACGAATCTATAAGGGTTCCGTTTTTGCCATTTGGCAACGGAACCCTAAAAATGACATCAAAAATATTATGAGTGTTAAAAATAGTGTTTTTTTTCTTAATATGTGTGTGTATATATTATCTTACAACTCTTACAAGTGCAATGTATGATACATAAAGACATTTTAAGTTGGAAAATCAGATGTTTTGCGCGAAGTGACAGTAGTACCCACCTCAACGCTTCGCTTATGAGGCGTGCAAAAAAGAAAAATATACTATAACATTGGCCCAACGCAGACGACATACTAAACCGTGCCGCACTTTTTAGTCTGTGAAAATAGAACCCATAGAATAATATGCAGTAACGCACACGACGCGCAAAAAGTCCGGCGCGCATCCGATCGTGTGTGTTACTGCATATGATTCCATAAGTTCTATTTTCACAGACTAAAAAGTGCGTCACGGATCACGGATAGTTTGTCGTCTGCGTTGGGCCATAAACGAACAAAAAAGTAATATAAAATGCATAAACTATAAAATTGGTACATACGAACATTAAGTTTATATACACTTTAAAAAAAATTAAGGGGGGCTCCCATACAACAAACGAGATTTTTTAAAGATAATGGTACGGCACCCTTAGTGCGCGACTCGCACTTGACCTTTTATTAAACTAATCAAATACTTGCCTTCTTCCGTGCTCATGAAGAGCAGTATATTGCATCTCTTCCCCCAAGTCTCTTTTACATGTCTGGCCCTGGTTTCGTGAGCTTTAGGATACGTCATCACCCAGCACAGCACTTTGACTTTACGCGCCAACGCATCAGCCACAGACGTGTCGTCACCTACGTGGGCCAGTCTATCATCTAGTTTAGGTTTTAAAAAATTTCCCATACGATTATAATATATCTTTTTCTTTTTCCTCAATTTCTTTTCTGTTAATTTATATTTCGAATTTATCTTGTTTTCTCTATTTTCTATTTTATTGGATACATTAACAAATATAGATTTGGAGGTGAATATCTTCTGATCTGTATTATAATTTTGTTTGATTGCGGATTTAGGAAAAGATTGTCTTTGTGGTTTTTCTTGTTGATTTGTTAAATCAACGAAATCTGGTTCATAATATGGGCGTGAATTCGCAAGTTCAAGCTCGAAGGTATTTTCTTGAATTTTTTGTTTTTTCATATTATTCATCTGGACAGACAAAGCTAACGTGGAGATCCGGATAGGATCGGAGTTTAATAGTGTCTGTTCTTTCAGTTCTACAGGGTAGAATAGTTTTTGTAAATTCAACAATTTCTTTGTTGATACACTGAAAGATAAATACGTATTAGGTAGACCTGGACTTTACATAGAAACTTAATATACTAATCGGTAAAGAAGCTACATCACTATAACTGTTTTTTTTTTAATAAACTGGCGTATCAATATCATAAACTTGACATATAGGAAAAGTGAAAAGTAAATCCGCCTGGCGGAGCTAAAGCCGGGTCTCCTGCGCCAGAAATCTCGAAACATTACACAAAAAACATGAAACAAAAACAAAACAAAAATATTATTTTTCATACACAAACCGTCTCCTGCAAATAATTTCTGTTTTGAATGAAACATTTCTTTATGGTTGACTTCATCATGAGGTGCTACTTTTCAAACGCGGAGTAACTAAACGAACGGTTTTTTGTACGGAAAAACCATTCGTTTAGGTGACTCCGCGTTTCAAAAATGACACTTAAGGTACCTAATAATATTTATTTCTGATTACTGTTATCATCATTTCTGCCTGACGAAGAACTAGAAGATGTGTTAATTGCAGATAATAGAGGTAGGCTCCAAAGGACTCTTAACCAAAACCGTAAAATAATTAAAAAAGAAATCCTTCCCCTCTCGACCCCGCGCAGGGCATGTTTTCCATCTGCTTTCGAAAGCAGAAACATGTGTATGCCATAGACAATTGTGTATGGCCACGCCCCTTTGTTTGCGTGTTTTTGTGTAATGTTTTGGATATTTTGGTGCAGGAGACCCGCCTTAAGGAAGCACTAGTGGTCGCAACCTATAACCGTTAGGACCAAGGTCCGATCCCCGCACAGTAATGTTGGACTTGTACCTCTGCGAGATTGTAGAATAATCTAACTCATGCACGGGCATTTACGGAACCAATTATTGGTTACCTACTTGGTTCCATTGAAGGAAAACTTCACGATAAATCTGCACATTCTTCTTCTCGTGTGTGTTAGTGACTAACACTAGTGTCAGAGTTTTTAAACCGCCTTAAAGGCCTCTGACATGGTTTTAGGTAACGACCAATGTCAAAGACAGTGACCGGGACCGACGGCTTAACGTGCCCTCCGAAGCACGGATCATTTTACTTATTGGACAATCAGGTGATCAGCCTACAATGTCCTAACCAAACTAGGACAACAACACAAAGTCGATGCCCCGCCGGGAATCGAACCCGCGACCTCCGGGTATGAGCCGAACGCTCTAACCACTACACCACGGAGGCAGTTACATTATGTTCACTAGTGTCAGATGCTCGAAAAATCATACACAAGCGTTCGTAATAACTATTGAAATCAAACCACGGGCTATACAAGATCACTATAGCATAATAAAATTAAAATAACAGCCAATAAACTAAAAATTCGGTATTCCTATACAAATTGCCCGGGCGGCTACACTCTTTGGTATGGAAATGCTGAAAGTTATTTTAATTCCATTATACTATAGTGATCTAGTATAGCCCATAGTTCGATTTATTACAGGTGTGTATTGTATATGTATTGACGACCTCCGTGGCGTAGTGGTCACCATGCTAGTCTGCCACCCAGAGGTCCCGGGTTCGATTCCCGGCCAGGGCAAGTTGGAAAATTGCCTTTTTCAAATTGTCCTGGGTCTTGGATGTTTATCTATATATGTATTTGTTATAAAGTATAGTATCGTTGAGTTAGTATCCCATAACACAAGTCTCGAACTTACTTTGGGGCTAGCTCAATCAGTGTAATTTGTCCGTATGTATTTATTTATATAATAGAAATGAAATAAAGAACAAAATATCAGGTACTCACGACATTGTTTGTATCAACAGCATTATCACACTGAAATCTATCAGAGAGTACATCTTTCCTTTATATTTCAAATGAAAACCCGCGCTCATCTGTCTACAACAAATGGTCACCAGAGAATGCTTCATTATTTTGAAAACAGTACTTCATCTTAACTATCCTTAAGTTATGAAAATAGAGAAATGTTTTTAAATTTTACAATAGATATTACCTACTAGATTATTACTATGAAACCACAAATCAGAAATGAGATATCTGTAATTTGTTATTTGCTAGGTACATTACAAAATTGGTGTTCATTACAAGTTATATTTACTGTGTTCAGCCTGCAAACAGACTTGCACGGTGATTTTTCATTGGTTTTGGATTCGATGGTCACTTCATAAGGATTGTTAGTAAGTGTACTTTAGTTTCTTTCATAGTGTAATGTCTTACTTACGGCATACTCCTGTGGGGGAGTGCAGCCGATATTCAGACTATTTTCATTTTACAATAATAATTACATACGACAAAAAAAAACCGACTTCTATTTCTTTCAGGAGTTTCTTTCATATCTCCAAAGTTCTTTATCATGTCTTCACGAAATTAATATGGGACGAACTTGGGAGTAAGGGCTTTCAAATAAAAAAAGCATCATCAAAATCGGTCCACAGTTGACGAAGATATCGCGTAACATACATACAAAAAAAACACAGTCGAATTGAAAACCTCTTCCTTTTTTGAAGTAGGTTAAAAACGGGCAATTCGTGCTATTTACGGGTAAGGGTCTAGAGACTCATCATCATCGTCATCATTTCAGCCGCATAACGTCCACTGCTGGACATAGGCCTCTCCCAAAGATTTCCAAAACGACGTAGAAAACGACCGATTTAGAGCGGCTTGCATCCAGCGCCTTCCAGCGACCTTGGTTAGGTCGTCAGATCACCTTGTGGGTGGGTGTCCTACGCTTCGCTTGCCTGTACGTGGTCGCCATTCGAGAACCTTTTTGCCCAATCTGCCGTCGGTTCGTCGCGCTATGTGTCCCGCCTACTGCCACTTCAACGAGCTAATCCGCTGGGCTTTGTCAGTGACTTTAGTGACTCACTCAGAGAATTATTTAAGCAAATAGATATACTTACATTAGCATCACAGTATTAAAACATGTAAGGAAAAATATTTCCTCATACAATAAAGTAAGCGATTTGACCGATAGAAACCTACGTAATAAGAATGACTTAGTTGCCCCGTTTTATAGGCTCAAAACAAGACGTTTGTGGGGAACTGTATAGTTTTTTTATAATAAATTGCCAAAATCGGTCCTTGTTATGCCAGACAAAAAATTCACCGATGACTACCTTAAAGACAAAAAAGCCTGGCTTGAGCTTGGCGCGGGTCTCTCTTAAAGGTTTGTAATATAGGTACTCGCAAATGTCATAATTTGGTACATTTTGTACTAACTGAATCTACAAATTGACATTATTTTAAAATTTTGTCATTCTAAAAATTAAATTTAAATTATCTGTGAAAGAAATAAATGAAAATTACCCTAGTTATCTCGTTCTTCTTCCACTTACCTTATCCCACTTTACGTGGGGTCAGGACAGCATGTGAGTCTTTTTCATTTTTCTATCCTTTGTCAGTGCACTGGTCATATTATTTTCATCCGCTCTCCATCCACATTTTCTGTGGCCGTTCTCTGTTTCTATATCCATTAATCTTCAAATTCAGCATCTTTTTTGTAACGCTTATTAATACCCTAATTATCTATCTTACTTAAATCATTATCTTTAACCCGTTGTGTTTTGAGTCAAATTCAAATATATCTTTATTATGTATCATAGGATATTTATAATATCTCTTAATAATCGTCATTCTTTTGTTTCACAATTGTTGACGTCAAATGGTTACTTACAGCTAAGTTTACTACCGCTTCCAAAGCGCTAGTGCAGAATAAGCGGTAACAAACTGCAACAGAAACAAATTGGCAGTATTCGTCATAGTAGTGAACCCAAGTTGTATAACATAGTATCTCAGGTTCCGACGCAATAGTCTAGTTCTACTATCTCTTACATAGTACATAAAACTAGTTGAATTTTGAATTTTATGTCTATTCTATACATAGAATAAAACAGATGTCTAAAAAAAATGTGTCTGTATATATAAAATTATACATACATACATACTATCACGTCTTTATCCCTAATGGGGCAGACAGAGCATTTTGGGTCAAAAGCCACTTTTAGCGTCATGGTAGGCGAGAAGGTGGATAAAGTAATCAAAATAGTGATGGGTTGCTAGCCGCATCGCCTATTAATAAGATTCGATTTTTTGCCCATTCCCTCGATCGGCTCTTACGATTTGCCCGGGCAAAGAAGCAGCTGGTACATTCTAAGTTTTTTCTTTTCTCCCAGACCAGCATGGATTAAAATTATATTAAATATATTTTTAAAAAAATTGTGGCGATGGAGATAAAAAAAATATCTGTCTGTTTGTAATCTCAGGAAATACTGAACGGATTCAAATAAAACTTTTTTGTTATAAAGCTGTTAAGCCTGGGCAAAATATAGCGTATATTTGATTTTAAAAAATAAAACGCCTGATGCAGGGCCATAATGGTCCAGCTAAACTTTAAGAAATATAAAATGACGCCTTAGCATAAGGTGTTTAGCCTGATGAGCATTTTCTGGAGCCAAAGTCCACGAACGAAGTCGCGGGCTTCGGCTTGTATTAACTACGTATGTATTAGTTATCTCCTGTTCTCTTAATATTAAGCATGCTGCGATCTATGGCCGCTGGCAAACTCCGAGCTCTGGCTACTGAGCTTTTGTCCAAGACCGAGTCTGATCCCATATATAAGGAACAATAAAACTGTATAAAATTTGCGCAAGTTATGGTTTCATAGTCATAATATAGTAAAAAACATCGATTGTGAAATGTAACAACATAACCGCAAGGACAGGTAAGATGAAGCGAGTTTTCAAAATAACGTAACATTCTCTGGTCACCATTCGACGTACACAGACGCTCGGTGTATTTCATTTGAAACATAAGGAAAGATGTTTTCTTTGATAGATATAAGTGTGATGATGCTGCTGGTACAAACAACACCGTAAGTACCTAATATTTATTTTCACGCACCCTCTGTGGTGTAGTGGTTAGAGCGTTTGGCTCATACCCGGAGGTCGCGGGTTCGATTCCCGACGGGGGCAACGACTTTGTGTTGTTGTCGTAGTTTGGTTAGGACATTGTAGGCTGATCACCTGACTGTCTGATAAGTAAGAAGATCCCTGCTTCGGAGGGCACGTTAAGCCGTCGGTCCCAATCACTGTCTTTGAAAATGGTCGTTACCTAAAACCATGTTAGAGGTCTTTAAGGCGGTTTAAAAACTCTGACACTAGTGTTAGTCACTAACACACACGACAAGAAAAAGATTTTTGCGCAGTTTGAAAATGAACAAAATGAGGGAACAGCGTATTGAAAACTATAAAATAAATCTAACCGCTATTGAATTTCTATAATGCTTTTCAATCTTCCTGGCCTGGCTTCAAGAGTTGTGTAGAACAGCCGGTCATGTAGATAGGTGTGGCACCATATTAATCTAGTTAATATTAATAAATTATGTAGGATGTGGGGCAGAGAAAAATCCACAGAAACTTAGTTCGAGGTAAATCACGGCTTTATTCGAGGTGAATAAATCTTATTTTAATTTACAAGTCGTATTTTCTTATCTTAGCTTATCGTCTTAGCAAATCTTAGCAATCACACTTTTACATTCCTCTAAATTCAAACTTTTCCCGCGTCTCTTTCTTTCTCTTTCACACCCTATTATCCATCCTTTTCTTACATATTGTACGTTCCTTTCTATTCAAAACTCTTTCATCCTACATTATTATCTACCTATTAATTGTATTGTAAAAGCTTGAAATTCACAAAAGATTTTTAATTTTCCTGGCAAATAAACTTGTGGATTAATAATCGCGAGGTCTAAAGTTCGCAGCGAACCACAACTATGTTAAGGGCCAGGCCCATCTAATGTATTTTATTTCAGCGTATCAACGAAGCAGTTGCTGGGTGAAACCTTCGATCTTGACCGATCCGAAATTGAAGCCATTCATAGCCCAAATACAACAGCATCACAAATCAATGATTTAGCAAATCAGCAAGATCCAGAATATTCCAAACATAAATTAACAGGAAAGAAATTAAGGAAAAAGAAAAGGATCTATTTAAATCGAGTCCGTTATGGCCCTTTCTTAAATCTAGATACTGCGGCTCACGTCGGTGACGACACATCTGTGGCTGATGCGTTGGCGCGTAAAGTCAAAGTGCTGTGCTGGGTGATGACGTATCCTAAAGCTCACGAAACCAGGGCCAGACATGTAAAAGAGACTTGGGGGAAGAGATGCAATATACTGCTCTTCATAAGCACGGAAGAAGGCAAGTATTTATGCAAAAAAAAAAACACATTAAACTAAGTGTATAATAAATCCTTGAGAAAGCTTTGAGCTTTCTCTAGGATTTATTAAAGCAATGTTTATTAGTTTGTAATTTCGACGTCACATACCAACTCCCGGTTATAATATATCATTTTAGCCGCATAACGTCCACGGCTGGACATAGGCCTCTCCTAGGGATTTCCGAAATTACCGATCAAGAGCGGTCTGGCCCCTACTGACACACGGTGAGGACTAGCTACTATTACAGTAACTGTTGGACCGTAACAGAAATTGTACGCTCAAAATACACAAATGCTCATTCAATTAATCTAGAATATGTTGCATTTTGCGACCAAATAGGAGATGTTCTGAAGAAAGGTGACGTAATGATTACCTATAACCGGAGAGCATGCATGAAAAGAGTTATGAGTGTTGACGAAGCAAAAGAGGTTTGCAAGGATCGTAGTAAGTGGAAATCCATAGTCTCTGCCTACCCCCACAGGCGTGAAAATATGTATGTATGTATGTTGCAGCTCTAATCGTATAGCGTTGGCTCATTATAACAGAGATTTGATAAGCCATTTATTATGTCACGCAAAAACTCTTTTCCGATGAATCCATAAAATTAAAAATATTCTGATAATTTGAGACTTATTTAGATGCAGCAAAAGGTTCTCGTATGAGTGTATACAACTTGAAAGGGACCTATCGGTTATAAATGGAACCACGGGTAATACTAGATCACTATAGTATAATGAAATTAAAATAAGAGACAAAGAACAAGGAATTTTTTTGGCAATACCTTACTGGTCATATCTGATTTTATGAAAAAAGGGATAAGAGTTATGAAAGGGAACTCTGCGAATTTGTCTATAAATATTTAGTGACTTTAATTGAGCACATTAAATATATAATATCAGTAAAGTCGTAGTTTTGTAAAAGGGGGGTTTTTTTATCGCGTGAAGTTTATTAGATCATGTAACTAAATGCGAATTTGACTAGACTAGATCCTCAACTAAGACATCTTTTTTTTCAGATTTTAAAACACAATTTAACTGTCTCTTCTGTATCTCAATAAAATTTTCTGTATCTTACATGGTTAAAAACTCAAAAAGACGGCCTACCAAGCATTAATCTTTGATTTCAGATAACTCCTTACCAGCAGTGAAGCTGCCAGTGCCCGAGGGTTACGACATGCTGTGGGGCAAAACGAAGGCGGCTTTTCGATACATTTACGAGAGATATCGGAAAGATGCAGACTGGTTTATTAAAACAGACGATAACACGTATGTATGGACACAGAATGGGGTCCTGTTGTTTGACCAAAAGTCATTTGGCAAAATGACACTTGACAAATAACGTTTGGCAAAGAAATGGTTTCGCCAATTGATCATTTTACAACTAATCATTTTACAAACGAGTCACTTTACCAAATGATCATCATCACTGAAATTTACATTTTACTAAAAATATTTTACAAATGAACATTTTGCAACTGAGTTACCAGACAAAACTACTATTGGTCTATAAACATTTTATTAAATGTATTATTTTACATGTGTTTCGTTTATTAATAAATCTATTAATAAATATGATTTGGGTCAAGACACGAGCGAGCGACTCAAGCTTAGGGCGAAAGTAACAAAGACTCAAAAACTACTTTGCCGTGGAGTGTAGGTAAGGTTCGTTAGGTTCCCTGTGGCCAAGACACGAGCAAGCGGCTCAAGCTTAGGGCGAAAGTAACACAGACTTTGTCCCGGTTTCTCAACTAATGACCATCTCCACACAGTAAACCAAATTATCGAGAAATCAAATGAGTTCAATAAGCTCCTCTAAATGGCTTTCGTGGATTACACTAATTTGATAGCATAAAACATCAGGACATTTTTACAGCATTAGAAAAACAAGGTATTGACAGAGTTATATAGATATGTAGATCTTTTAGAACGCATTTACAACACCAGCACTGCAAATATTACATTACAGTCACCAGGAACCCCATTTAAAATAGAAACAGGGGTGAAGCAGGGCGATCAGCTGTCCCCTAGATTATTTACAAGCACTCTCGAAGAAGTTTTAAGAAAGATGTCAACTCTGTGGGAAACCAAAGGGATATTCATCGGCACCAAAAGGCTAACCAACTTACGATACGCAGACGACATTGTGCTTTTTGCTTCAACCCGTCAAGGTTTACAAAAAATGCTTGAAGACCTAAGCAGGGCAAGTCTTGAGGTTGGGCTTTCTATGAATAGATCTAAAACGCAAGTTATGACCAACAGCACGAAACTAAAGGTCGTGGTTGATGTGCAAGAAATACACTATGTCGATGAGTACATATACTTGGGCCAGGTAGTCTCCAGTTCAGGTAGAAATAAACCGCCGCATTGACAATGCTTGGAGGAGCTACTGGTCCATGAAAGAGCTGATGAAGGGTGACCTTCCAATCTCACCAAAGCGCAAACTCATCGACATGTGTTTCTTGCCCATCCTAACTTACGGTGCTCAGAGCTGTTCATTTACCGAGGAGCAGAAGTCCAAGCTCAAGATTTGCCAAAAAGCGATGGAGCGAAGTATCTTAGGCGTCACGCGGCTGGATAAAGTGCCGAACACAGAACTCCGTTTAAAAACGGGAGTTGTAGATGTGGGGCACAAAGCCGCCAAGTTAAAGTGGGATTGGGCAGGCCACGTATGCCGGATACACCCAGACAGGTGGACCAAACCACTTACAGAATGGATTCCTGCAGATGGTCGTAGGAAACCGGGCAGGCCTAAAAAGCGTTGGAGTGATGACATCAGATGTTTCGAGAAGAATTGGTCGCAGGTCGCACAAAATCGAGATAAGTGGAAGGATATGGGGGAGACCTTTGCCCAGCAGTGGGACAATAAAGGTTAATAAAATTTTTTGTTTATTAGTCATACGAACAAATTGCCTTCCCCTTAATAGAGACAGTATGAAAAGTGCCGATGGACACATTTTTATAAAATAAGTATTTATAAAACTAAGTGAATGTAAAATTACTCATTTGTCTGAGTTTGGGCAAAGATAATATAAAAAGATAGATGATACAGATAATATATAAATATATAGGGACAAATTACCATACAATTCCATGAATTACACAGATTGAGCTAGCCCCAAAGTAAGTTCGAGACTTGTGTTAAGGGATACTAACTCAAAGATACCATACTTTATAATAAATACATAAATAGATAAACATCTAAGACCCAGGACAACTTGAAAAAGGCCATTTTCCAACTTGCTCTGACCGGAGATCGAACCCGGGACCTCTGGGTGGCGGACTAGCATGCTGACCACTACGCCACGGAGGAGATAATATATATGTAGTATATGTATTAGTTATCTATGTATATTTTGAATGTAAGTTTATTGATGTATATTATTGTATTTATCAAATACAATTGTTTATATCTTGTATCATTATTAGGAAATCTTTCAAAATTATCTACATATTTTGCACCTCCTTCTAAAGACTTCTTATTCTCGGCATCACCAGTGCGTTGACTGGTAGATAAAGCCTATGGCTTTAAGTCCGCCTGTTGCATTTTTAATAATGTTAAATAAATAAATTAAATAAATAACCTTCGTGATATCTGTAGTAACTTTCGTGGACAGCGGATTTTCAAAATGTTATCTTTTTCAATTATTGATAGATTTACGGGTTAGAAAAAGTATATTTTATATATTTTTGTATTGTTTTAAGCATAGTAGTATTTTTCAAACGGGTTTTCGCAATTTGCATTTCGCCACGAAGGTTACGCGGAGAATAGTACGAAGAAACGCCTTTTACCAAAGTCACTCAAACTCTTACAGATATCTGGTGGTGGAAAATCTCCGGTACCTGTTAGCTGACTACAATTCCAGCGAACCCGTCTGCTTTGGACACCGATTTAAACCATACACTCCGCAGGTTTGTTTGGAGAGTGCTTTGTTCGCCTCATTTTTAAATATTCACAAATAAGTTAGGGGCCTCGGCATGTTGCAGAAATAATCGGAACATGGCGCTAAGATAAACTAAATAACGTTCGGTGGCTTCATCATTTCAGGTACCTACTGTCTTATTTATTAACTTTTACTATCAACAATTTTCGATCCTTTTTTGGTTAAAACTAACGTGAGATGCAATCATTATTAAAATCAATAAACGGGTAACTCACGTATAGAGTCGCGTAGTATCAGTGTGTCGCGAGCCGGTGCGGTGTACGGGCCTCTCGTCACATTCGCCTGATGAAGACCTCCGGATGAGGTCGAAACATGGCGGCAGTAGCTGACTCTATACGTGAGTTACCCGTTTATTGAATTTAATAATAATTTTCGATCCTTATTCACTGTATATAGGGTCTAACAAAATATACTTACTAAAACTATTTTAAGGGTGAATTAATTCCTTGATAGTGAACAACTTTCCCCAGGGAACATGATACCTTTGTCGAAATATGAAAAATAATTGTTGGTTTTCAATACAAACTCGGATCAGCTGATCGGTCAACTTACATGGGACGCCAAAAATTACTTTTCATACTTCGATACGTGTTCCTTGGGTTTTATTTTTTGTGTCATGGAATTAATTCTCTCTTAAAATAGTTTCAGTATATTTTGTTAGACCTAAGTATACAGTGAATATTTAGGACTGAAGATTGTTGACAGTAAAGTATAACAAATAAGACAGTAGGTACCTGAAATGATGACGCCACTGAACGTTATTTAATCTGCCTTAGCGCCATGTTCCGTTATTTAGTCTGTCTTAGCGCCATGTTCCGTTATTTAATCTGCCTTAGCGCCATGTTCCGTTATTCAATCTGCCTTAGCGCCATATTCCGTTATTTAGTCTGTCTTAGCGCCATGTTCCGTTATTTAGTCTGTCTTAGCGCCATGTTCCGATTATTTCTGCAACAAGGCGAGTCCCCCAACTTATTTGTTGATATTGCGTGCGGCGACCACCCTGAGTGGTAAATTCAGTGACATGTATCATATGTCTATAGACTAGAGTATTTAGAATGAAATTGGCTTGCAATGCACTTCTATAACTATATATTCGAAAAGGTGCCGAGACCTCACGCGATCTTAATTAAACCATATCACTAACGACATTGAGTAGATATTTCTGTGAATTCCTTTGCTGAGCAAGTATTCTGAACGTGACTTCTGTTGACTTCTGAAGTAATAATTCTGTGATTAGGTTTTAAAAGTTTATTTACTCACCAATAGCTCGCAACAAGCTGCCCTGCGCTGCTGCCTTATTATTGTCATCATCATCATCGTCAGCTATCAGGGCTGGGCATAAGCCTCCATCTGCGCCATCTTGTTCTTCCCTAGCCATCGCAATCTAGTTCTTCCCAGCAACCTGCCTGACATCGTCAGACATTATCATACCTATAAAAAAATACATTTTACAAATGGGTCTATTCCGGGATTTTAGAGTGAGGTACTTACCTACCTAACATACATAAAAACAACCAAGTGAAACAATTTTTTGTAGTCAGATAACTTACTACGGTGGCGTAGCGAGCCAAAGTAGATCGTGGCGTCCGACACAAGACGACGCCATTTCGAGCGGTCTGCAAGCTTTGCTGCCAGTCGTCAACTTCGAAGTCGGATAAAAAAACATTTTTTCAGGGATTCATGAGCGGCGGCGCAGGAATCGTTATAAGCAGAGCTGCACTCGACAAATTTGTGACCGAGGGTTTGACGTCGCCAGATATGTGCACCACCTACAACAATTCCATGGCGGATGACTTAGAGATGAGTGAGTATTCCCTCTATTTTTTACTAGCCGAAGCCCGCGACTTTATGATTTATAGCTGTACCCACGGGCTTCGCTACCCGTGGGAATTTCGGAATAAAGTGTATGTCCTTCCCCGAGTCTCAAACTATATCCATACCAAATTTCATCCAAATCGGTTCAGTAGATTAACCGTGAAGAGGTAACAAACAAACAAATATACAAACTCACTTTCGCATTTATAATATTAGTAGGATAGTAGGATACTCGCGTGGACTTTATAATTCTGGAAAATGCTCTTCAGGCTAAACAACTTTTGCTATGGCGTCATTTTTATACATCTTAAAGTTTTGCTGGAACATTATAGTTCTGCATCAGGTGTTCCATTAGTCAAAATCAATTCTACATATAGGGTAGAATGGTAGTTGCCCAGGTTAAACAGCTATATAACAAAAAAGTTTCATTCGAATTCGTCCAGTATTTCTGGAGGTGACCTTTATTTCGCGTAAAATTACTTCTATTTTCACTTTGCCGAACATTATTGGTCTAAATTTGTAATGTTAAATTTTATCGCAAATCTGTATTAATACGAGAGACACAGAAATTAATCCACCAACAGCCAAACGATTATTTGAAAAAGTGTTTTTTTTTTCAAACAGTTCAAATTTATAAATTTCATTTAGAATTTTACTTACTAAAATTAAATAATTTCAGTAAAACAAGGTTTCAGTATAAGTCTATGCTGGCTGCATGCAGAGATTTTATGTTTATTTATTTATTTTTACATTTCAAAAATAATATACGATTATTTGTATTTATTGAATCTTATTCCTAAAACATTTAAAAAACTCTTAAGTAATATTTACCGCACGATTTCGAATATGTGCGTAACGAATGGCATTACATAAGTAAAATCAGTGTAGTGAATATAGCACTTTCAGAGCTAATGTGTTGAAAACGTCGTGTTTAGTTTTCAAATTGTTTTTAATCCCTAGAGATTTTCTTTTCACTTTTCACTCCCGAGAGAATCATCATTACCTTTAGCTCCAAATGTTCGGGATGCAAACATCGTTTATCGTCTAGACGAGATGAAAATTTATTTATAATTTCAGGTAAATGTTTCTACAATATCGGCGTAAAAGCGCTGGATTCCCGGGACAAGTTGCTCCGCGGGCGATTCTTCCCATTCATGCCGCACGACCACATAATTGCGCATAGAGATGACAACTTCTGGTACTGGAAGGATGTCTTCTATTCTACAGTTGATGTAAGTGGTAATGTAAACAAACATTATCTAATCTAAACCACAGAAATAATTATAAATGCCTACATGCCCATCGCTTACTAATATTATCTTTGCCATCGCCATGTCGCAGTTGAATTGTATAATCCGTTGTTATTAAAAACTCTAGCTGTTTGGCATTACAGCTCCATTTTGTAAAACAGCTGGAAATAGTTCAGCTCGATTGTCAATGAGTTGTGTAATAACATTTAACAAAACAGCTAGCGTTCAGATGATATATAGTGTTACCATTATTGAATAAAACTGTGTTACCAAAAAAATAATATATGAGGGGACAGTAGCTGTTCTTTATTATTTTTATATTACTCGTGGAATGGAAATAAAACCTCAATTCAACTCTTTACCAAATAAATCAGTATCCAACATCATACAACACCAATGAATAATGAAATCAGCTCGATGCAATTGGATTTTAAAGTTTTGTAAACCCGACAACTTAATGGCGGCGCCGGCGTAGCGATTTCTTACGGCCAATTTATCCACGTGAATTTTCCATCTTGCCGAAAGGAGGGCGTCAAAATAGCGTTTAGTACAAACATTGTTTGATCTAGAAGAAAACTGTTAACAACAAAATTAATATACATTAAATTACCTACCACATGGTATGAATTTTATTTTTATAGGTATTATAGTTTTTGGGTAACAAAATCTATAAGACCAATAAAAAATATTTTTATAAGTTATATACAATGCAAAGTCGTAAAAATCAAAAACTTTTCTAGACTATAACCCTGCTCCTTCAGAGCTCCCATTCCACCCTCAGCATCTGGCCCTTAGCCAGCCCGGGGTTGTCGTTGGTCCTTGTGCGCACGCGCATGTTGCCAGCGATCGGTAACTTACCTCCTTCTAAGGGGAAATGGACCATTTCACGCAGCACTTCATTAAACATAACCTCATCTTTCCCAGGGCCTCGACTGCTGTTCAGAATTCGGCATATCGTTCCACTACGTGCTTCCAGAGCAAATGTACATGTTTGATTACCTCCTTTACCACCTGCGGCCATATGGAATCAGCGCTCGTAACGACGACCTACCCAAAATACTAAGTGATCAATCTTTCGAGTAAAAGTGGGATAGTTGCCACACTTTTCGGAATAGACAAATAAAATATTTTTTTTTAATGTTAACTTTTTGAAATGTGAACTAACAATTGTGTACTTATTGATGAAAAAGTAATCAAGATAATTTAATCCAGTCTGTTTTATTTGTTCATTTATAACTACCCTATCACGAGTTTTCAATTTCTTTCCAAAGTATTCGTAATCGCCTAGGAGAATTATAGTATATTATTTAATTGGTGAATAAAATATTGCCATAGATGAATCACGAACAAGTGAAGGATTCTAACGATTGAATCACGACCGCAGGGAGTGATTCTCGATTTTTGAATCACAAGCGTAGCGAGGGATTTAAGTGTTAGAATCCTGAGCGACGCGAGTGATTCACGGCCCTCGATATAAATCCGTTTTATTTAAGAGTTGCATTCTATACTTTATACTATAACTACGAGAAAAAGAAAAATTTATTGAAAATAGAAATTAAATGAAAAAAAAGGGTATATTAATTAAAATCCATATTAAAATTGGAACAGTTACTAAAACTAAAAATAATTGTTCTGAATTCAAAGATCGTAATTAAAAGTGCATTTTATTCACTGTTTTCAGTGAATCACTTTTTTGTTTTTATCCCGAAGGTTGACTGGTAGAGAATGCTATTAGCATTAAATCCGCCTTTTGTACCATATTGTTTTGGTAAATAAAGTTTAAATAAATAAATAATTTACTAACAGCTAAGTTTACTGCCGCTTCCTAAGCGCAAGTACAGAAGAAGCTATAGTAAGCCTGCCTTCAGGAGAAGGCTTGTTATCGCCCTGATAAACAGACTTCTAAAACTAGTATCTTTATGGACGCAAGTAGTAAAACTACAAGTGGTAAGTCACTTTATCACTTACTTTATAAAGGTCACAATCTACAAAAGAATATAATTTTATACCATTTCCCCTCCTAAAAGTTTATTTTATTTACTGAAAAAAATTAATAAAATGCATTTTAATCACTATTTTAGTGTTTGAATTCAGAACAATGTTCCAATTTTAATATATTTGCTTTTTTTTTATTAAATTTCTATTTTCGTTTAAATCTTTATTTTTCTTGTAGTCATGGTATAAAGTATACGGATTTATATTGAGGGCCGTGAATCACTCGCGTCACTCAGGATTCTAACACTTAAATAACAATCGTTAGAATCCTTCACATCTATGGCCCTCAATTTAAATCCGCCTTTAATTCACTAATTGCATAATATACTATAATCTTTTAATAAACATAGGTACATATATTCTCTGTAGCCTCATTCGCGGACATTGAATTTTTTTATCGATTTTATTCTCAATCAGATATAGATACATTTCAGTTCAACTGCATCTCTTTTGGAATATCAAGCTAGCCTTACCTTGCTATGAGAGTTGTTCGCCAGCTGGCAGCCGACAGTCGTGATCGTTTTCCGATCCATGGATGGTTATGTATCATCTGTGTATGGTGTAAAACAAGCTGAGAGAACCCATCGTGAGATGGTTCAAATGTTTGCATCTGGTGGTTTCAATCTCACTAAATGGGTTTCTAATAGCTCTGAAGTCATGGACAAAATCCTAGATTCTCATAAAAGTGAAGAAATCATAAAATTTGATATCGATTGTTCGACTTCTCTTAAAGTAGTAGGAATGCAATGGCAACTGTAACAATCCTAGACTACCTATTTTATATTTATAATTATAACTATACTTTAAATGTAAATCCTAAATCTTAACAAAACATAGTTTTAATAATAATTATCATATTAGGTTGAACAGTTCTGTAATTTGGCTATGATCGTAATTAGTAGAAAGGACCCATATTGTTAATAGTAACTCAAACTCTAGTACAACACGTTGTTGTTGTCTTAAATTATTTAAAACCGAATTCAGAGTGTTAATTTAGATCGATTATAGAAATCAAATACCAGTTGAGACTATAGAAAATAACCTCAATCTAATTCTTCCTTCTTAGTTATGAAAATATGTATTTATATTTATTTATTTATTTATTGAGTTCAACAATTTTTGTTCAGGCTAAAGATCGAGGCCCCCGATGGCCCGCCCCGATCCGTAAGAGTCGTCCAGAGTCTGGGACCTAACTCTTTCCGGCCTATAGACAAACAATGGCTCAATTGTTTTTCTTTATATTTATTTAATAAACCTTTACAGGTTAGGGACATTCATACATTCATGAGAGAAACGAGACAAGCCTCGCCAAGCAAGTTTAGTCTGCTTCAGAACTTAAGTTCTGGTCGAGCTTCTTTTCTGCAAATATCCGAAACTTTGATTACCTGAAGGGTATTCTACACACCTTTTGTCTTAGTCAAGTTTGTTTGTCACGTTCTCTAAATTAGGGTAAAACTTAATCTAATAAGGAAATATCTTGTCCTTATATAATTAAACTTCAATCATAAGTTACTATATCAATGCAGTATCTCTTATATAAATAAGAATAAACAGAATTACACGACTTCTCCGTGTTATAAGATTTCGCAGCATTACACGTCTTCTCCGTGTTATAATAAACTCTATAATTAGAGCTAAAAGAATAAAATATTCTTAACTATTATAATTAACTGTCTATACAGACTTGTTCCTTCACTAGGAATATGGATTCTTTGTCAATAGATTAGCCACAACCAAAAGAAGCTCAATAATTCCAGTAATCGTAGAAAAACCCCATGGTAAAGAGGTTAGATTCCAGACTCAACTTCTCTAAGTCCAAAGGGAATCGTATGACGAATAGGCATCTCCAGACAGGCATGACATAACACTTAACGTAGATGGAGGGCGTTCTTTTGCATTGCAGTAGAAGAACATACCCTATGAGCGAGAACTCAATAAAGCGCTGACACAACCCATTCAGGTAGCCCAGGTGATGATGTATAAATATCAGAACATTAAACCAACTTTAGGTCTTGACTTCTCCAAGACAAATCACCATTCCATGGAATGAACCAGTCAATTGCAACTTAAAACAGATATGAATTCATTTATGAAACTCATTTTATTCTTTTATTTCCAATCAAGATTGGTAAAGGAAAGTAGCATAGCAGATTAAAAATATAAAAGATAACTTCAATAATAACTTTTGAAGTACCAAATTCATGCTAATTGCATAATCAAAATCAATCATTGATTGATAAACTCAAGAAAATAATCAATCATTGATTGATAAACTCAAGACGAATCGTAGTAATAGTAGTTAGGATAATTATAATAAAGATTAGAAGAATATACGTTAAATTCCTATATCACGTAATCTCATATAAACCCTAAAGTCCCTGTCATTTCTGTGTTAAGTTACTGCATTTCCAAAGTGTGAGTAATGTGTGTAGAGAGAATTCCGGTGTAAGAACCCTCTCCTAAAGCTAGCTTCTTTCTTATCGTGTGTGTTAGTGACTAACACTAGTGTCAGAGATTTTTTTAAACCGCCTTAAAGGCCTCTGACATGGTTTTAGGTAACGACCAATGTCAAAGACATTGACCGGGACCGACGGCTTAACGTGCCCTCCGAAGCACGGATTATCTTACTTATCAGACAAACAGGTGATCCGCCTGCAATGTTCTAACCAAACTAGGACAACACCACAAAGTCGTTCCCCCCGCCGGGAATCGAACCCGCGACCTCCGGGTATGAGCCGAACGCTCTAACCACTACACCACGGAGGCAGTTAAGTAAAGTAAAGCTAGCTGAATATTTGAGAGAGCTTCTCTCGCCCTATATATAAATTTACCTGCCTAAAACCTAATTGAGATTACTACTCTGGCGTAAATGAAACCAGGAGCTTGGTTCCCTAGCTGTTAATCGATTCGGCCCTGGATAGACCTTCCTAAACCTATACCAGTGTGCTCCGGAAAGTTATCTCATTGAAGACAGTGTAAGGTAACGTAACCGGTCTACCACTACGAGCTATAGGGGCTCCAATTACACCCGAACCGCTCAATCATGAAACGGAGATAACCTCCTGCAGCTTTCGGACGCGTCGCCTAATCAATCATGAACGGACGTGATGTAATCATATGTAGCAACTAGGTCAATAAACGTTGACGCACCTGGACCGCTACTAGAACAGGCTATCTGAATCCTAGAAGTCTCTACTCCTCTAGAGATCCCTTCGGTTGTGAAGGCCAGAGAAGCAGAAACTAACGATAGTTCAACCATTATAGCCCCAAATCGAAAAAAGATCTAACAATTATAATTACTATAGAAGCCTCAGTCATCACAGTGGTAAATGAACAGACAAATCGTCAGAACATTTACTTCCATTATAAAAGAGGGCTCTGTAAGCTTGAGACTTAATCAGATATTTCAATCTCAACAGAATAGATTCATACAATCAATGATTTATCATTAAATCATTGACGGACGACCCCATTCTCCGAAACCAAAAGATCTAAACCTCAAACTTGCAAACAAAACGAAATATCACTTGATTTCACTGGGGACAGACTAAGCCATTCATTGATGACAATCAAAACAAGCTATCAAGCTTTAAACAAGGAATAGTGTACCATCGTATTCCTTCGTTAAAGCTTATCACACAAAAGAAGGGACATCGCGCATCATCATAAACGATCTATGTTGTCGAACTTGTTGTGTTGCCCCCCAACACTTTCTTGCTGACTTCTTCTTTTTTCCATTCCATCTAAAATTCAAATTTTAGATCTAATGGATTTATTCAAATATATGACCAAATGACACAAATAGAGCATACAATATAATCCCGGATATATTCGATCCATTACTTTAAATCGATACTATAATCGAACTCATTTTCCCAAACTCAGCTCTAAAATGTTGTCGACATCATACAAAATTTACTTTAAACTACTGCCGAAATGACTCAACAATTAATTTTTAAAATTTATAAAAACAGTCCATAGTTATATCTAATTAACTCCACCGACAAGAGCCCAGCTCTTAAATATAAGAAGAAGAATTAACTATATTAGAACATCGACAATCGAAATAAGATATATCGAATAAAAATCGTCATGTCACAAGCCTAACTCTGCTTTCTTCTAAGCTGTCACAAAAATAAAACAAACAAGTAGATTAAAGAGTTTTTATTACCATGTCCAGCAGTGGATTGCTACTACAATTTTAACCGACTACGAAAAGATAAAAATACATATAAGTTTAAATTGACGGCCTCCGTGGCGTAGTGGTCACCATGCTAGTCCGCCACCCAGAGGTCCCGGGTTCGATCACCGGTCAGGGCAAGTTGGAAAAAGGCCTTTTTCAAATTGTCCTGGGTCTTGGATGTTTATCTATATATGTATTTGTTATAAAATATAGTATCGTTTAGTTAGTATCCCGTAACACAAGTCTCGAACTTACTTTGGGGCTAGCTCAATCAGTGTAATTTGTCCCTATATTTTTATTTATTATTATTTATTTATTTAAATATATTTGAGAATGTAAACAACGATCGCACACATGCGGATCGTTACACAACCTACTACAGATAATTTCCAATTTGCAATTAACGCTGGAATATCAAATGCACTAAGCGTTGTATACTGTATAACACTGCGCGCCCATTCGACCCGTAAGGTCTTTTAGGCCCAGCAGTTGCATTTATGAAGCTTTTAGTACAGGAGTGCTGGATGGCAGACCTTGACTGGGACGATCCAGTGACTCCCAATATTTTGGATAAGTGGACGCCTTTTCATAGTAAGCTTTCTTATTTTGAAATAATAAAAATCCCACGACATGTTGGTTTGAATGCATCACATGTCACTCTTATAGGTTTTGCAGACGCAGATGAAAAATGTTACGGCGCTGCTGTGTGCCTGTGTTGGTCCTGATTCACAATCGCCTGGGTCAGTCCAGCTGCTTGTCTCGAAGTCGCGCGTCGCTTGTTTGTCCAAAATGGCTCTGGCTCGATTAGAGCTCTGTTCTGCGCTCCTTCTCGCAAACCTCATAGACGTCATTCGAGTCATTCTTTCTAAAAGATGTCATATCAAAGATATTTACGCTTTCTCAGATTCCACCGTGAGACTTATGTGGATTCATTCTCCCTCATACAAATTTCACACTCTTAAGAAAATGAATACCTCTTTTTTTAAGAGATTAATTTTAAGATATTGCAGTTATGATTATTAAATAAAAACTCTCTATCTGGACCAATGTTTCCAATTTCAACTTTTATTTCATTATTTTTAACCAATGCTTATCTTTTGTTATTATTGTCTTTTTTTTCGCAAATGGTACGAAAAGTAGAGTATTTTTCTCGGTGATAAAGCTGTTTTAGTCTTAGGTGAACTTAAATCCGTCGCTTCGCTCGTGATTTAAGTATTTAACACCCTCGCTCTGCTCGGGAGTAATCCTCGAGTCCTTCAATGCGCTCGCGTCGTCACGTCACTTGCGATAGAAGACACTGCTTTATTCCCTTGGTTAATAATCTAAACATATAATAAAACAATAAAAAAATGTAATATTTCCAAAAAAATATTGGGGGCGCGATGGAGACATAGTAATCAAGCAAAAATCAAAAAAAAGTCTGTCTGTTTGTCTATTTGTACACGCTAATCTTCGGAAATACTGGACAGATTAAAATGAGAATTTTTGAAGTGAAAACTTCTTTAGCGGCGTTGTGCACTTTTATTGGAATGGGTAAAAAATGTTAAACTCGCGTCAGGACACGTGACCTGATCGAAAATTCGTAAGACGGCGCAGGGCGCTTGCGCGAATGTTCGTGTGTGTTTATGTTACAGCGTGCTACGCGCATCCATGGATGGTGACAGCTGATGGCTCGACCGTCTGTGTAGTGGCCATACTGCTGTGTATTTGAAAATGATTTTGTTGAAAATGTATTTGGTCATGCTTGTGACATTTGTGACTTTGTGACAGACTGTGGTTCAGAAAAGATTTGAAATATTTTATACTGATAATTAAAGCAATTCGTGCAAAATTATTCCCTAACCATTCCAAAATATCAAAAATGCACAACGTTAATATTCAAGTTTTCACTTCTGCCGGCACTCCCAGAGTGCAACCCGTCGTTTTTTTGTTATATAGCTTTTAAACTTGGGCAACATATGAGGTATAAATGATTTCGGAAAATAGAACACCTGATGCAGAACGATAATGGTCCAGCTAAACTATATAAGAACTATAAAAATGACACCTTAGCATAAGTTGTTCAGCCTGATGAGCATTTTCCAGAGACATAAAGTCAACGCGAACGAATTGGCGGGCTTCGGCTAGTCTACTATAATTCACCTAGGCGACTACGAATACTTTGGAAAAAATTGAAAACTCGTGCTAGGGTAGTTATAACTGAACAAATAAAACAGACTGGATTTCATCTTTATTACTTTTTCATCAATAAGTACACAATTGTTAGTTCACATTTCAAAAAGTTCACATTAAAAAGAATATTTTATTTGTCTATTCCGAAAAGTGTGGCATCTATTTACCACTTCAACTTGAAAGATCCCTTAGTATTTTGGGTAGGTCGTCGGTACGAGCGCTGATTCCGTAGGGCCGCAGGTGGTAGAGGAAGTAATCAAACATGTACATTTGCTCTGGAAGCACGTAGTGGAACGATATGCCGAATTCTGAACAACAGTCGATGCCCTGGGAAAGATGAGGTCATGTTTAATGAAGTGTTGCGTGAAATGGTCAATGCCCCCTTAGAAGGAGTTGAGTTACCGATCGCTGGCAACATGCGCGTGCGCACGAGGACCAACGACAGCCCCGGGCTGACTGAGGGCCAGATGCTGAGGGTGGAATGGGCGCTCTGAAGAAGCAGGGTTATAGTCTAGAAGAATTTTTTGATTTTTACGCCTTTGCATTTTGTATAACCTATAAAAATATATTTTTTTATAGGTCTTGCTAGATGGTTAGATAGATGGCGCTATCCAAAGTTAGAACGAGCTATGGTTTCGTTTGCTACATAATCGCGGATATTTTGTTTTTAATATTTCAAACACAACTGAACCGATTTTAATGCCCAAGAAACTTGAAAATTCTATTGATATTTCCTACATGTCTACCAAATTTCATCAAAATCAGACCATCGGTTCGACAGTTATCGCGGTACAAACATACATACATACATGCATACAAAGTGTTTTCGCCCACAACTCGATTAAGAGACCGCACTCGCTTCGCTCGCTCGGTCAATTATAGAATAACAATCGCGAGGTCTAAGTTCGCGGTGAACTACTAATAGGAATAAAAGAATTATTTAAATGTTTTAGTTGTTACACTTATTATCATAATGTCCCATTTAGTGACAAGTAAGAGAAATTACTATGTTAACATGGCGATGGCAAAGATAATATTACTAACTGTGGTACTGTTTAGATTAGATAATATTACCACTTCTTCTTCTTCTTATCGTGTGCGTTAGTGACTAACACTAGTGTCAGAGTTTTTTAACCGCCTTAAAGGCCTCTGGTATTGGTTTAGGTAACGACCAATGCCAAGACAATGACCGGGACCGACGGCTTAACGTGCCCTCCGAAGCACGATTATAAATTATAAATATTACCACTTACATCTACTGTAGGATAGAAGGAATACTGCCAGTACCAGAAGCTCTCATCTCTACGCGCAATTATGTGGTCGTACGGCATGAATGGGAAGAATCGCCCGCGGAGCAAGTTGTCCCGGGAATCCAGCACTTTTACGCCGATCTTGTAGAAACATTTGCCTGAAATTATAAATAAATTTTCATCTCGTCTAGTCGATAAACGATGTTTGCATCCCAAAACATTTGGAGCTAAAGGTAATGATGATTCTCTCGGGAGTGAAAAGTGAAAAGAAAATCTCTAGGGATTAAAAACAATTTGAAAACTGAAAACGACGTTTTCGACACATTAGTTCGAAAAGTGCTATTCACTACACTGATTTTGCTGATGTAATGCCATTCATTACGCACACATTCGAAATCGTGCGGTAAATATTAATTACCGCTCAAGTGCGATAAAGTGTTTTTTTGAATGTTTCAGAAATAAGATTCAATAAATCTAAAATATCGAATTTTATTTTTGAAACAAAAAATCTCTGCATGCAGCCAGCCTAGACTCATACCGAAACTTTGTCTTACTCAAACTTTTCCATTTAAGTAAGTAAAATTCTTGTTACATCACTAAAATGAACTTATAAATCTGCCCTGTTTGAAAAAAACCATTCAAACAGCAAAAGTTATTAAGCCTGATGGACATGTTCCAGAATTATAAAGTCCACGCGAGTATAAATCATAAAGTCGCGGGCTTTGGATAGTAAATAATTAATTTTTTAACAAAAAACAACCGACTTCAATTTCTTTCAGGAGTTTCTTCATCATGTTTTCACCAAATTAAAATAGGACCAACTTGGGAGTAAAGGCTTTCAAATAAAAAAAGAATCATCAAAATCGGTCCAAGGTTGACGAAGATATCGAGAACACATACAAAAAAAAAACATACAGTCGAATTGACAACCGCCTCCTTTTTTGAAAAATAGAGGAAATACTCACTCATCTCTAAGTCATCCGGTCTATCGTTGTAGGTGGTGCACATATCTGGCGAATTCAAACCCTCAGTCACAAATTTGTCGAGTGCAGCTCTGCTTATAACGATTCCTGCGCCGCCGCTCATGTATCCCTGAAAATATTCTTTTATCTGACTTCGAAGATGACGACTGGCAGCAACGCTTACAGACCGCTCGGAATGGCGTCATCTAGTGTCTGACGCCACGATCCACTTTGGCTCGCTACGCCACCGTAGTAAGTTATCTGATTTAAAAAAAAATGATTGACTTGGTTGTTTTTATGTGTAGGTAGGTAAGTACCTCACTCTAAAATCCCGGAATAGACCCATTTGTCAAATAAATTTTCGTAATAGATTCGAAATGATGAAGCCACCGAACGTTATTTAGTCTTCTTTAGATTATTTCTGCAACATGGCGAGTGTAACTTAATCATCATCACGTCTTTTTGTCTCCACTGTATGAGCACGACCCTCTTTGTACTACCCGAGCCAAACTTGGCCAGAGCTGCCAGAGGTCTTGGCCTACACTCTCCACGCTGGCCAGACGGGTTGGAGAGGTCTCATTGATGTTTATAAGCTTTGTTTAGCTTGTATTCCCTAAGTCGCCTTCTACGTCATCCACGGGAGGTTTAGGAGTGCCATATTCTACTCTGCCGAAAACCACACGGCCCCTAACTGACTAACAACATGAATATTTAAAGACAATGCAAACAAGGAAAACCAGGCGATCTTCAAACAAACCTGCGGAGTGTATGCTTTCAGTTGGTGTCCAAAGCAGACGGGTTTGCTGTAATTGTAGTCAGCTAACAGGTACCGGAGATTTTCCACCACCAGATACCTGTAAGTGTTTTGAGTGACTTTCGTAAAAGGCATTTCTTCAAATATTATTCCCCGCGTAACCTTCGTGGCGAGATTCAAATTGCGGAAAAGCTTTAGAAAAATACTACTATATAATAGACCCATAACACACGGCCGGCTGCCGAGCCGAGACGTCATGTTGTTGCTAAAACGACGTTGAGAACTACCCGCCGAAATACAATTTTTAATTAGTTCCGCAGGCAGGGATCCACCTAGTTATAGTAGCCGTTTGGGTCATCAAACAGAATGTTACTTAACGTGTTTTTGTTTTACGACAGCTAATTATGATGCCATTATACGTAGGTAGACACATACTTTTTTGTTTTTTTATGAGTAAGTATATGTGTTAAATGTACCATAGGCTAAATTGAAGTTGAAATAAAGAATTGATATTTAAAAAATAAATTTTCTTAATAGTTATGATAATTAATGACTGAAGATGACAGGCAGGTTGCTGGAAGGAACTAGATTGCGATTGCTAGGGAAGAACAAGACGCAACAATTGCAATATTGCAATATGCTAAAAACAATACAAAAATATATAAAATATTCTTTTTGAAACCCGTAAATCGATCAATAATTGAAAAAGATAACATTTTGAAAACCCGCTGTCCACGAAAGTTACTACAGACACCACGAAGGTTATTTATTTTATTTATTTATTTAACTTTATGACAAATTTAATAGGCGGACTTAAAACCATAGGCTTTATCTACCAGTCAACGCACTGGTGATGCCAAAAATAAGAAGTCTTTAGAAGGAGGTGCAAAGTATGTAGATAATTTTGAAAGATTTACGGGGGCTTATATGGTTTTAATAATTTGTCATTCAAATTGTTTTTTTTTTCAATTTTAATATAATGTTGGACACGATTCTTTGTAACTTAATATCTAACATTAAAAAGTTCGGTCAAAAAGCTCGATGATTTCAATATATGTGTTTTTTTAGGGTTCCGTACCCAAAGGGTAAAAACAGGAACCTATTACTACGACTTCGCTGTCTGTCCGTCCGTCCGTCCGTCCGTCTGTCCGTCTGTCTGTCACCAGGCTGTATCTCAAGAACTGCGATAGCTAGACAGTTGAAATTTTCACATATTATGTATTTCTGTTGCCGCAATAACAACAAATATTAAAAACAAAAAAAAAATATTTAAGGGGGCTCCCATATAAAAAATGCGTTTTTACGTACGGAATCCGATCGCACTTGGTCGGTTATTTTCCATCTGTTAACGTACATATCTATATTATAAATAAACACGCTAATAATATTACGATCTAAGCCGTACTCAGACTAATGAGTAATTTTACATTGACCTAGTTTTATAAAGTACTTATTTTTTAAAAATGTGTCCATCGGCATTTTTCTTACGAAGGCAATTTGTTTGTGTGTCTAGTAAGAAAAAAAATTAACAACCGAAAATCGGTATTGTTGTCGAAATTGCTATCAAAAGTAATTCGTACTAGATGAAAATTTCGTCTTTAAATTAAGAGGTAACCTTGATGCCAAATCATACTTAGAATTGATGCATTCATACAAGGCCTGTCTCACTCCGCGGTAGGTATTAAAAATGCAAGCACAAAAAAAGTACGTACGGCGGCCACGCCAGCGTGGCTAATCAGTACGGCAGAAAAGGTAAGCGTTACGCGATAGAAAGAGACGGAGAGAGATGGAACATCTAGGTGAATATAACTGTAGGTTATTAGCGTTGTGCGATCTGAATTGAACTTAATTGTGTCGTAGCGAGAGTCGCTATTCCTTTAATTGATTTTTCGGAGTGAATCTTCTGTACTATTATGTATTCTGTGACCATACATACGTGTTGTCGTCTGTTCTAATAAACCAGTCTGCATCTTTCCGATATCTCTCGTAAATGTATCGAAAAGCCGCCTTCGTTTTGCCCCACAGCGTTTTATAACCCTCAGGCACTGGCAGCTTCACTGTTGGTAAGGAGCTATCTGAAATCAAAGGTTAAGGCATGATAGGCCGTCTTTTTGAGTTTTTAACCATGTGAGATACAGAAAATTGTGTTTTAAATTCTAAAAAGATGTCTTAGTTCAGGATCTAGTCTATATGATCTAATATACTTCACTCGATAAAAAAAACCCCAAAGTCCATATAATGTTGCTCAAGAATAGAAGGTACAGCAGCATGGTTCCGACGACTCCTGCAATACGGCATTTTTATTTTTTATGAACTGAGCAATGAACAGAGAACAGTTCACGCCAAAAATAAGCGAAGTCATTACTTAGTATGTACGTCACCGTCTGGACTATTTTTCCATAAAAAACGTAAAGTCTGGTCTTTAGCTATTATTTTTATGCGTAAGAACATGTCTTTTAAGCCTCCGGCCACCCCAATTTTATTTTCTCTAAAACGCAACATTATGCCAAATAAAGAATTGAGTAAATCGGGTCCTGTCAGTAAGTAGTCATTTATTGACTTACCTTTGTAAAAAGGGGTTACCTTTTTACAATATTTTTACAAATCTACCACTTAACTACTGATATTTTACATTTAATTCTTGTGCTCAATTAAAGCCACTAAATATATATAGACAAATTCGCAGAGTCCCATCTCTCCCATGCTGGTCTGGGAGAAATAAAAAAACTTAGAATGTACCAGCTGCTTCTCTTCCCACGCAGATCGTAAAAGCCGATCGAGGGAATGGGCAAAAATGCAAATCATGTTAACAGGCGATGCGGCTAGCAACCCATCACTGTATTGATTGCTTTTCCATCTTCTCGCCCACCATGACGCTAAAAGTGGCTTTTGGGTCTTGCGGCCCTGGGCTCTGCATAGAACCGCAAGACCCAAAATGCTCTGTCTGCCCCATTAGGGATAAAGACGTGATAGTATGTATGTATGTATGTAAATTCGCAGAGTTCCATTTCATAACTCTTATCCCTTTAAAAAAAAAGGATAAAATCTACAGTCCGCGTCATTTCGCGTTCCCCGCCCCCGTTTTCCAGCCTGCCTCGCAGATTAAAAAACCTCAAAATAGGACATAACTGAGTTGACAAGTAAGGTATTGCCAAAAATTTTACTTGTTCTTGGTCTCTTATTTTAATTTAATTATACTATAGTGATCTAATATACCGTGGATCGATTTATTATGGTATGTCCCTTTCACCTTGTATACACTCATAGTATAAAAACCTTTTACTGAACCTAAATAACCCTCAAAATTATTAGAAGCTTCTCAGTTTTTTGGAATAGAGTTTTACGTGACATTGTTTTGTTTAATCTTCAAAATGGCTTATCAAATCTTTGTTATGATGAGCCAACGCTATACGATTTGAGCTGCAACATGTTCTAGATTCGTCAAATGAGCATTTCTCGATTTTGAGCGTACAATTCCTGTTAAGTCAAAGTCAAAGTCAAAACCATTTATTTATCTTTGGATAACTGTATCACTTAATAATTGTCATTTTTTTTTTCGATTTTTTATAAGGTAAATGTTGACGTCAGATCATTTACTTACAGCTAAGTTTACTGCCGCTTCCTAAGCGCAAGTACAGAAAAAACGGTAAAAAACTGTACTGCAGCATTTCTCCAAAAACGTCAACTTACAATTATACTGAGCAAGGTAAGGTTCACAGCAACTGTAATAGTAGCTATTCCTTACCGTGTGTCAGGAGAGGACAAGCCGCTCTAAATCAGTAATTTTGGAAATCCTTGGGAGAGGTCTATGTCCAGCAGTGGACGTTATGCAGCTAAAATGATATTATATTATGACGGGTAGTTTGTATGTGACGTCGAAATTAAAAACTATTAAACGGCATTTACTAACTTAATAAATCCTTGACACAGATTTACAGGATTTGAATACTTTGATGTGTTTTATCAAATACTTGCCTTCTTCCGTGCTCATGAACAGCAGTATGTTGCATCTCTTCCCCCAAGTCTCTTTTACATGTCTGGCCCTGGTTTCGTGAGCTTTAGGATACGTCATCACCCAGCACAGCACTTTGACTTTACGCGCCAACGCATCAGCCACAGATGTGTCGTCACCTACGTGGGCCTCAGTATCTAGATTTGAGAAAGTGCTATAACGGACTCGATTGAAATAGATCCTTTTCTTTTTCCTTAATTTCTTTCCTGTTAATTTATGTTTCGAATGTTTTGGATATGTTTGTTGTTTTGCTAAAGCATTGATTTGGGATGCTGCTATATGTGGTATGCTATGAATGGCTTCAATTTTGAATAGGTCAAGAACGGAGGTTTTATGCAGCAATTGCTTCGTTGATACACTGAAAGAAAATACATTAGATGGGCCTGGGGCCTTACTATGAACTTCAAAAACATGATGGATTAGTTCCGTTTTGATTCAAGCTTATAATAATATTGTTTCAAATCGCACCATGAGCTCTAAAAACAAGATTGTTATATTCCTGCTTAGAGATGTGACAGAACGAATGAATGAGAGTGAGATAACGCTATGTGTTTTGTATAAATCCATCCCGTTCTTGAGCCCGATGGACGTCACTTAGCAATATTAAAACAATATTACTTTAAGATTGTATTTTCTAGCAGTTTTGTTGACGTCACACTAAATCATTCACTCTAATGCGTACCATGAGCTCCTATTCGAGTCTTAGCAGTATTGTTTTACTGTCAAATTAGCAGTCTTGAAAAAGTTGGTCGGTGGCCGCGGAAACAAAACTTTTATCAACAATCCGGAGTCTTATAATGCAAATGTATATAGACTAGTAGTTCGCCGCGAACTTAGACCTCGCGATTATTATTCGCAATTCAGTTTCCTTAATAACCCCTAGATGGCGCTATCCAAAGTTAGAACGCGATTTGGTTTCGTTTGCTACATAATCGCGGACATTTTTATTAATATTTCAAAAACTACTGAACCGATTTTGATGCCCAACGAACTTGAAAATTCTATTGATATGTCCTACATGCCTTCCCAATTTCATTGAAATTGGATCATCGGTTCGGCATTTATCGCGGTACAAACATACATACATACATACATACATACATACATACATACATACAATGTGTTTTCGCCCCAACTCGATTTAGAGACCTTGCTCGCTTCGCTCGCTCGGTCAAAAAAAAAGAAGAATGTACCCAAAGACTTAAAATTTTTAATGTATCAGCTACTTATCTTTTTGCGCTGAATATGAAAATCGATTGAGGGAATGGGCGAGAATCTGAATCATGTCAAAAGACTTATTCCCTTTTTCAAGACTGATCTTTGGGTATTGCGGCACTAGGGTAAGTAATATAAGACAGAACAACAATATATATATTATTTTGAATAAATACCAACGAAATGTATAATTTTGGTCGGTATAATTATCAATAAAGATAAAAATCATAAATCATACTTTTCTAACCCATAAAATCGTTTAAATAATAATTATTTAACCTAACAAACCTTTCGTATACATTTAAAGTCGTATAAAATTCTCGAAATCTATTTACGTTACGTATAATAAACTTTCTGTAGATATATTATTAAGCATAATAATCATTGCGTATATGAATCGATTAGTAGAAGATTCTTTGTATATAATCATCATTAGATATAACAAACTTTTGATATAGCGCCTGGCAGTATGTTGCGGATAATTTTATTAAGACAAGCCAATGCAGGAGGGTTGAAAACAATATATTAATATGTTGCAATCACATAATGTAATTACTGATTACGTATTAACATTAATAGATAATTTCCTTCCTCAAATTTTAGTTTGTTAGCCATAAATAAAACATAAGTGCGAAACGTTTAAAACTACGAAATAGTGTTATTTGTGAATGGTTACTCTTACAATGAAAATAGACTAAACAATAATAAGTGAAATTAAATCTATATCATAAATATAATAAAACAGTAAAAAAGTGTCTGTACATTAGATATATTTCAAAAAAAATATTAGGTCGAAGGAGATATAGTAATGGAGTAAGAATTTAAAAAAAAGTCTGTCTGTTTGTCTGTTATTACACGCTAATCTCCGGAAATGCTGGACGGATTCAAATTAAACTTTTTTAGTTATATAGCTGTAAGCCTGGGCAACATACAGGGTATAAATAATTTTGGAAGAACACCTGATGCAGAACTATACTGGTCTAGCTAAACTATAAGAGATATAAAAATGGTGCCTTAGTAAAAGTTGTTCAGCCTGATAAGCATTTTCAAGAGACATAAAGTCCACGCGAGCGAAGTCGCGGGCTTCGGTTCGTAAAAAATAAGTTAGTTATTTTTTTATTTCTTTCATACCTTGGGCCTGGGGCGAAAAATTTGGTTACACATTCAAAATGCGCGCGCATTTTGTATGTGTAACCAAATTTTTCATACCTTGGGGCTTGGGCGGAAAATTTGGTTACAAGTACAAAATGCGCGCGCATTTTGTACGTGTAACCAAATTTTTCATACCTTGGGGCTTGGGCGGAAAATTTTGGTTACACATACAAAATGCGCGCGCATTTTGTATGTGTAACCAAATTTTTATACCTTGAGGCTTGGGTGAAAAAATTGTTTTCATAGCTTGGCTATTGGCAAGATTTTTTTTTTTAAAAATTGGTTAGTTTTTGTAGCCTTTATGATATGACTTCTTTTTTTACTATTTTCTAGTCAGATTTTTTTACTAATCTAATCGTTTATTGACAAATTTAGATATTTTATTTTTATGTTAGCTTTTGGGTATCTTATTCACAGTTTCTTTTATGTAATAAAATATCTTAATGGACATTGCCTACTTCTTTGTTTAAACTTTGCACCTTTATAAACCTATCCTATACCTTGAGTTTTTTTTATAAAAAAATTAAAGTTTATGAGATTTCCCAAATTTGAATTATTTTCGTCTGTCTATACTTTTTAGATGGTATGGTTTTTAAGTCATATATCTTCTAAACAATATGATTTTGATAGTTATATGTTTTGAATGATATCTCTTTTCAACAATATACTTTTTGAATGATATACTTTTTGTCCTGTATACCGCACAAGTTGTATAACAGGTGATGTTTAGTGTACATAAACGTTATATAAATGATTTTATGCTTTTTAAAATGAAAATGTAATGAATATTATAGCTATTAAAAATATATACCTTAATGATTATGCCAAATTAACATTATATCTTATGAACGTTATTGAAATGTAAATATATAAAATGTAATTATATCAAGCAATACGCACCCGCGGCACTATCCTACTAATATGTGAAAGTGAGTTTGTATATTTGTTTGTTTGTTAACTCTTCACGCTAAAACTACTGAACGGATTTAGATGAAATTTGGTATGGATATAGTTTGAGACTCGGGGAAGGACATAGGGTACTCTTTATCCCGAAATTCCCACGGGGAGCAAAACCCGCGGGTACAGCTAGTAGGTAATATTTTATATATATACATTTACTAGCTGTACCCGCGGGCTTCGCCCCCCGTCCTTTATATCCTTTCCCGAGTCTCAAACTATATCCATACCAAATTTCATCCAAATCCGTTCAGTAGTTTAAGTGTGAAGAAGTAACAAACAAACAAATATACAAACTCACTTTCGCATTTATAATATTAGTAGGAAGTAGGATAGGATAGTAGGATTCTTATGTTATAGTGCCGCAATACCCTACTGTACCTATAATATTAGACCCGGTCAACCCCGTTAGCCACTACTTTTACTACGGGGACCTTTTGTTTCGTGTAACAATACCCTATGCGTTACAACTCAAATAACGTTTGTATTCCATTAGCTTTTCTTACCATACGCTATAAACACACCTAGAATATTTTAACGTACCTACTAGTATATTTATGTAAGTACGTTAACTAATAAGACCCTGTCTCAATAATGTAGAAGAAAAGAACGTTCCTTTTAAATAATTTTATTAAAAGCAATCACGAACGAGTCTCAATTCTTTATTATACAAAAGGACCCAAAAAATACAAAAAAAGAATTATTTTCAAGCTTAACAAGTCAAAACTTTTGAACACAAACATTGATATTATTGCATAGGTATACAAATTCAATTCATTTAATTGCTCGGCGGGTCTGGAAAGCCATTGACGAAGTCCTGAAAAAAAAAACAAATATTAAATACTTACAGCGCTTTGTAGTTAAAATGTGTTAATTTTTTTATGTAAGGATTTCATTCTTATAACAAATCAATTGTGATTCGTAATAAATAAGAAAATAATGTAATTCTTAAATGTTTTGATTACATACCTTTTATTTGATATGCTGTAAACTCTCACTATTTGTTATGTTATGGTTATGACTCCACTTTATCCCGAAGAGAACGGTTATAGGCTATACCAGCTATAGGTACACATCTTTATTTGTAGGTATGTAGGAATTTCCGTAGAAAATCCAGCTGCCTCATAGTAATGCGACGCGTTCCGCTGCAAAAATAAACCAATCACATGAAATTCATGCGGATGTATCACTACAAATCACAAGTGAAATTTCACCTCAATAATGTTAACATAAAGAAATATTACTTGGTATAACTTTTATTAGCCATAATTATGGTAAAATCTGATTTACTTTTATTTAAAGAAAATATATAAATGTCGACATGACATTTTATATGGCTGCGGATTGCGGTTACCAAAGAGAATATGATATCACTCACTACCTACATGGTTTGGTATAAAACCATTCCATATTACGCTCACAAATGCAATACCGTTTCAAATTTTAATTGATTGCCTTTAAAAAAATATAATAACGGATATTTTATAAAAACAAATAAGGTTTTAATTTCGTACACATTTTGTTACATAATACAGTGCTCTTTCACATTTTTTTTAAATAAAATAAATATTTTGAAAGACTTCCATCAGAATTAAATGGAACGCCGCGCAAAACAGTGATGGAGCTATACGAAATAATATAGCGCTATCTCACTTTCACAATTGTTTGGGAATAGACATATCATTCGCTCTTTCACATCACTTAGCAGGAAAGAAATAATCTTACTTTTAAAGTTCATGGTACGATTCGAAACAATGTTATTACAAGCTTGAAACAAAACGGACCTAAACCATCATGATTTTTCTGTCAAGCCCATGATAACGCCCCAGACAAGGATATTCCCTCGATTGTCTTTAATGATTTCACATTTTTCTACTTTTGCTTATCCAATCCCTGTTTATATTATGAATATCGCCACTCAAACGACTATAAAAACTAGTGAACTCGCACAGATTTATCAGTAGAAGCTCCATTGGAGCAATCACAGAACCTACAACAACCTTTGATTGTAACTAGTTAGGATTACGAATAGAAATGAAGAAAAAATATGGATCTAAAGGAATTGTATCCAGAGCCGTAAAATTATTTAAAAAAAAAAACAGACCACCATTTTGATTGCTACTTTGACCATGGTAGAATAAAATAAGGTATTCTCTCTCCGTGACAGCTGATGACGTAGGAAGAACTTGACTACGTCATCAGTGTAATATGTTGCCTCTGTGTGAAATTGAATTACCCGAGCGTAATGCATTTTTGAACTTTATATACCAATTTCAAATTGATAATCCATTTTATCAATTTATAAAATTTTGAATTGATGAATGACGCGAGAATCGCGAGATTCTTAATAGCTAAGTTACTTAACATTTTATTTAATATTAATGAACTAATTGAGAAAGTCCTTAAATTTACTGAAAAGAACAATCAGTGGCAACACTTTCGTGACGTAGTCAAGTTCGTTTTCGGACAGAGAATACCTTATTTTATTCTACCATGACTTTGACGTTAAAACAATACTGCTAAGATTGCGGCCATACCTTCGTAGCATGACCCTGTTAAGAAACCCAGATAAAGTTATGTCGCTCGTCGGAAAAATACCATCTCGCTCGTTATTATTGCGTAGAGCAAGATAGTGAAACGAAGTTAACGAATGATAGTGCTCGATAAACACTGTCACCAAAGATGGTACTCCTGCTGGTACGCTATTGAGTGAATGATTTGATGTGACGTCACAAAATTGCTAGCAAATACAATATTAAAGTAATATTACTTTAATGTTGTTTTCTGTTGGTCATGGTACGAATTGACAAAGTAATATTAAACAAGACTGCTATAAGAGTTCGTGGTTAGGCCCCTGGACCTTGACAAAAACGTAGTGGTTCGCCGCGAACTTAATCCACAATTTTATTTGCCAGGAAAATTAAAAAACTCCCTGAATTTAAAGTTTTGAATTTATAAATTTACTGCATGTCATAAAACTCGCTTGCCGTTCCACTTTTTGGTTGCGATACCCGATTTTGTACCTAATTTAAGACAGTGACTTTTAGTCTGTACATTATTAAATGTAATAAATAATTTGAATTGAATTCTACAGTTTCATTTTTTTTCAAGCTGATAAAATCAAAACTTTGATCAAAGATGCTAGGTTTCTGTAAGACATTTTGATCTGTTTACTTAAAGAATAGAAAAATAGATAAAAGCGAAAACATGACAGTATAGTTATCTATGGCATACTTAAGTATCTAACTATTACAATGTCCTACTATCTATAAAATTTAATTAGGAAAAACTTGTTGTAATACGGTTGCCGTGTGGTTTCCGGCAGAGTAGAATACAAACCATTCCAAGTCCTCCCATGGATGTCGTAGAAGGCGACTTAGGAAATACAAGCTAAACAAAGCTTATCAACATCAGTAGGACCTCTCCAACACGTCTGGCCAGCGTGGAGAGTGTAGGCCAAATTCTCTGGCTGCTCTGGTCAAGTGTGGCCCTAGTAGCGCAGAGAGGGTCGTGCTCCTTTAGTGGAGACTAAAAAGACCTGATGATGATGAAAATATATTTTTACGCAATTAATAGGTAGATACATAGGTTATGGGTAGACCAGGTAGACACGGCTGTAGGAACGAGTCTGCTGTGGCGGGTATTCTGCCGCATACATGATAAGATTGAAAAGCATTATAAAAATCCTATGCATATCCTGCTGGACATATTCCTCTCCCAAAGATTACCAAAATGGCCGATCTAGAGCGGCTTGCATCCAGCGCCTTCCAGCGGTTAGATTAATTTTATTGTTTTCAACACGCTGTTCCCTCATTCTGTTCAATTTAGAACTGCACGAAAACAAATATTAGGTACTTACGGTGTTGTTTGTACAAGCAGCATCATCACACTAATATCTATCAAAGAAAACATCTTTCCTTATGTTTCAAATGAAATACACCGAGCGTCTGTGTACGTCGAATGGTGACCAGAGAATGTTACGTTATTTTGAAAACTTGCTCCATCTTACCTATCCTTGCGGTTATGTTGTTACATTTCACAATTGATGTTTTTTTACTATATTATGACAATGAAACCATACCTTGCGCAAATTTTATACAGTTTTATTGTTCCTTATACGGGATCAGACTAGGTCTTTGACAAAAGCTCAGCAGCCGAGCTCGTGGTTTGCCAGCGGGCCATGGATCGCAGCATCTATAAATAAAATAAGATAAAATAGCTATTTATTCTACTACCAGTTAAAGTTATCATGTGGTCAAATATTTTTTAAAATTCCAAAATTAGGTAAGTGTACGTATGCGATGAAATGATTTTATATTATCCTTGGTATGACAGTAAATATAACTTGTACTGAATACCTATTTTGTAATTTATTCTGGTTATTTTTTTTTTCGGTTGAGACTAACCGTCCCTTTAGCGCCAACACCAGACACAATAGTAAGACAATGAACGTGGACATTTATTAATGTCGTGCGGGTCTTTACCGGCTAAAGGAAATACTTTATTTACGAATAGATTACTTATAATAATTGAACAAATCTATTAAAACTAAATATAACTATCAATTATTTCTATTTCTGGCAAATTAAAATTACGGATTTCTGATTTGTGGTTTTATAGTCATAATGTAGTAGGTAATATATATTGTAAAATTTAAAAACATTTCTCTATTTTCATAACTTAAGGATAGTTAAGATGAAGTACTGTTTAAAAATAAGTGTGCGTTACTCTACCTAGAAAGTAGCTCCTAGAGAGATATGAGTGGAATATATAATTAGTACCCAATATGCTGTAAATGTGCCCGGCATAAACAATTTGTGGGGGTTGCCGTTTTGGAAAAAAATGGAAAAAAACGGTTCCTGCTAGGGTAACGTTGTTCCAGCAGGAAAATTCTAAACTACTGATCTAAAGGAGAAACAATGTGCATGGTCAGATAGCTTATATTTGTGGAAGTATGTGCGGCGAATATGGAATATGTGACGGTTCAGGTTTTTAAGATATCGAGTTTCCTGCTGGAGTAACGTTTAGCGAAATCGTTGTGCTCTAAAACTGTTACATGTGCGCATGTAGAATAATTTCACATGAGTAGCTCTTGATTTGTGCTAATGGCACACATAATTATATTTAAGAAAATATTTATAATTTTCGAGTAATCGCGCTTTTTTTGAAATACAAAAAAAAATTCGCAGCGCCGTTAAGAGAAAACGTACAAGCTCACTAAAAACTGTATTCGGTCCATATCGACTCTTATTAAATCCATAAAAAAATTGGGAAGTGTAGGTACATCAGTTATCAAATAATATTACAAAAATCAAAATTATCCTATCATAATTTTGACGGTCAACATACAAGAAAACGGATCAACGCAAGACGTGCGGGTATGAACTAAAAATTAGTACCTATAGTCGAATAACGCATTGCGAATTTTCAGCTAGAAATGTTTTGTATGTAAAAAGTTATAAACAAAAAACAAAACCTGGAAACAAGGGCCGATAACCCGACCAAATTCGAATGACTACAAAAAAGCGGCGGTTTCATACTTATCGATGACCTTCTTTATTGGACGTCTTATACCTAAAACGTTGTCATACAGTCGCGTTCAAAGGTATTTTGGCATTTCTTTTTTTTCACCCGAGCGTTTTTTGTTGGCAATTTTATAAACTCATTCCTAAGAATAAAAACTATGTAAAAACCAGTATCCTCGTCAAAATGGCATAGATTAGGCAGCGGACCCCGGTCTCGGAAGCGTTACGTACGGCTAAGGATGCAACAGGGAATACGCTCGGATGATGATGAATCTTAATATTATTATAATTATAATAATAATTAATGTTAATTTAAATATTTCATCAATCGAAAAATGGTATTCACAAACTCACATTATTTCTAAAAGACCTATTCAACGATATGTCACAAAATGTATTAGTCGAGAAAAAAAATTTACTCCCTCTTTACTTGTATGGCAGCTACACCGCGGACGGACAGACAGACAGACATGGCGAAACTATAAGGTCCTTGTTTACTACGGACTTTAATCAATTTATATTCAGTTAATTAAAAAATACAAATTGTTTTACTTTGTAAATAAATATAGTTATGCAGAAAACTTGGCTGTATGTGTGAGACTCAAATGGCCCTTTGCTTTTTCTTTTTGGAAAACTAAACAGCTGGTGTAAACAAACAATGATATGACTTGATTTAGTTGTTTATTTTATGAAATTAAAGTGGTTTTGTGGATTTTGTGGATACATGTTGTCGATTCAAAATCGTTATTTTTTTACGCTTAACGATATAGAAATGATTTCAGTTCAGTATAAATTTCGGTAAGTATTCCAAACACACACAACCACATTCTCCCTCTAGACGATGAATGAAATTTAGTACATTTTACTTTCCCTGTTTTTAACAGATTAAAAATGACTATTGTTATGTTCGCTTTTTGTGTCATAGAATGTGACTTTTTTGAGCAAGTGGTACGAAAATAATATTTATATATAATTATTCTAATAAAAATAATCCCTGTAAAAAATAGCAATTATTACCTAACGGATCGTACAGGTTTTTTTTTACATATTGTATAGCATACATACAAGTTTATTTATTGTTGACTTGTCTGTTTCTACTTGAGTGTACTTCGGTTCAACACGTTTCGACCGGTTCGTGACTAAGTTAAGAAGGTCATCGATATGTATGAAACCGCCGCTTTTAGTGAGCTTATACGTTTTCTCTTAACGGCGCTGCGAATTTTTTTTTGTATTTCAAAAAAAGCGCGATTACTCGAAAATTATAAATATTTTCTTAAATATAATTATGTGTGCCATTAGCACAAATCAAGAGCTACTCATGTGAAATTATTCTACATGCGCACATGTAACAGTTTTAGAGCACAACGATTTCGCTAAACGTTACTCCAGCAGGAAACTCGATATCTTAAAAACCTGAACCGTCACATATTCCATATTCGCCGCACATACTTCCACAAATATAAGCTATCTGACCATGCACATTGTTTCTCCTTTCGATCAGTAGTTTAGAATTTTCCTGCTGGAACAACGTTACCCTAGCAGGAACCGTTTTTTCCATTTTTTTCCAAAACGGCAACCCCCACAAATTATTTATGCCGGGCACATTTACAGCATATTGGGTACTAATTATATATTCCACTCATATCTCTCTAGGAGCTACTTTCTAGGTAGAGTAACGCACACTAAAAATAATGAAGCATTCTCTGGTGACCATTTGTTGTAGACAGATGAGCGCGGGTTTTCATTTGAAATATAAAGGAAAGATGTACTCTCTGATAGATTTCAGTGTGATAATGCTGTTGATACAAACAATGTCGTGAGTACCTGATATTTGTTCTTTATTTAATTTCTATTACACACCTGTAATAAATCGAACTATGGGCTATACTAGATCACTATAGTATAATGGAATTAAAATAACTTTCAGCATTTCCATACCAAAGTGTGTGGGAATTTGTATGGGAATGTCGAATTTTTAGGTTTATTGGCTGTTATTTTAATTTTATTATGCTATAGTGATCTTGTATAGCCCGTGGTTGTAACAATCCTAATCTACCTATTTAATATTTAGAATTATAACTGTTCTTTATATGTAAAACCTAAAGCTTAACAAAACATAGATTTATTTATCATATTAGGTTAAACAGTTCTGTAATTTGGCTATGATCGTTACTAGTAGAAAGGACCCATATTGTAAATAGTAACACAAACTCTAGTACAACACGTTGTCGTTTTGCCTTTATTGTAAGAAATAAATTATTTATAAAACCGAAATCAGAATGTTAATTTAGTACGAATATAGAAAAATATCAGCTTATACTATAGAATATAACCTCGTTTTCTTCCTTCTTAGTTAAGAGAGTATCTATTTTTATTTATCGAATTCATCAATTTTTGTTCAGGCTAAAGATCGAGGCCCCGCGATGACCCGCCTCGACCCGTAAGAGTCGTCCAGAGACTGGGACCTAACTCTTTCCGGCCTTAGACAAACAATGGCTCAATTGTTTTTCTTTAAATTTATTCAATAAACCTTTACAGGTTAGGGACATTCATACATTCATGAGAGGAACGAGACAAGCCTCGTCAAGCCAGTTTCGTCTGCTTCAGAATTTTCGTTCTGGTCGAGCTCTTTTCTGCAAATCATCCGAAACTTTGATTACCTGAAGGGTATTCTACACACCTTCTGTTTTAGTCAAGTTTGTTTGTCACGTTCTCTAAATTAGGGTAAACTTAATCTAATAAGGAGTAACAATCCTTAGATAAATAAACTTCAATCAGAAGTTACTATATCAATGCAGTAATCTCTTATATAAATAAGAATAACAAAATTACACGACTTCTTCGTGTTATTAGAATTTCGCAACATTACACGTCTTCTCCGTGTTATAATAAACTCTGTAATTAGAGCTAAAAGAATAAAATATTCTTAAGTATTATAATTTACTGTCCACACAGACTTGTTCCTTCACCAGGAATATGGTTTCTTTGTCAGTAGATTAGCCACAGCCAGAAGTAGCTCAATAATTCCAATAATCGTAGAAAAACCCCATGGTAAAGAGGTTAGATTCCACACTCAACTTCTCTAAGTCCAAAGGGAATCATATGACGAATATGCATCTCCAGATAAGCGTGACATAACACTTAACGTAGACGGAGGGCCTTCCTTTGCATTGCAGTAGAGGAATGTACCCTATAAGCGAGACCTCAATAAAGTGCTGCCACAACCCATCCAGATAGCCCAGATGATGAAGTATAAATATCAGAACATTAAACCAACTTCAGGTCTCGACTTCTCCAAGACAAATCACCATTCCATGGAATGAACCAAACAATCAAGACTTAAAACCGATATGAATTCATTTACGAAACTCATTTTATTCTTTTATTTCCAATCAAGATTGGTATAAGAAAAGTAGAACATATCAGAATAAATGGGTCCCCTATTTGTTTTCGAAATTTGTTGATCCGATTTTCATAGTATCGAACACTGTGTGCCGATAACTCAGTGATGCGATGTTTTACTCTATCGATGCTTTATAGGCGCGATGTAACGTTCATGCGAAAAATTATGTTCCGATACACCTTACAGCGATAGCTCATTGCTTCGGTAATTTATTAGTTCGATAGCATCTTAGCCCGAAACTATACGGGTTCCGTTTTTTGCCATTTGGCTACGGAACCCTAAAAAGATACCTTTGCTTTTACAATGGTATTTCAATACATAAATCTACATAACATATATTTGGTTTTTACAAAAAAAAACAGGTCATTTTTTATATTTTTTTTTTATATAACGGCTCTAAGGAAGTAGCAGTAAGGTGTTCCATTTTCCAATATCAATTATACCCTATATGTTGCCCAGGCTTATATTATGATACGGCCAAGTGCGACTCGCACTTGGCCGCTTTTTTAATCATCAACTTCCAAGAAACTTATTATAAACCAGTCGAAGCCTACGACTTAGTTCGCGTGGACTTTATGACTCCGGAAAATGCTCATGAGGCTGAACAACTTTTGCTAAGGCGTCACTTTTATATTCCTTATAGTTTAGCTGACCATTATGGTTTTGCATCAGGTGTTCCATTTTCCAATATCCTATTTGACAGACACATCAGTAGGCGTTTCGGGCTAAGATGCTATCGAACTAATAAATTACCGAAGCAATGAGCTATCGCTGTAAGGTGTATCGGAACATAATTTTTCGCAAGAACGTTACATCGCGCCTATAAAGCATCGATAGAGTAATACATCGCACCACTGAAACATCGGCACACAGTGTTCGATACTATGAAAATCGGATCAACAAATTTCGAAAACAAATAGGGGACCCGAATAAATATGTAAGAGATAACTTCAATATTAACTTCTGAAGTACCAAATTCATGCTAATTGCATAAACAAAATCAATCATTGATTGATAGACTAAAGCAAATAATCAATCATTGATTGATAACCACAAGACGAAACGTAGTAATAGTAGTTAGGATAATTATAATTAAGATTAGAGGAAAGATTATACGTTAAATTCCTATATCACCTAATCTCCTATAAACCCTAAAGTCCCTATCATTTCTGTGTTAAGTTACAGCATTTCCCCCCTCCCAAAGTGTGAGTAATGTGTGTAGAGAGAATTCCGGTGTAAGAATCCTCTCCTAAAGCTAACTGAATATTTGAGAGAGCTTCTCTCGCCCTATATATGAATTTACCTGCCGAAAACCTAATTTAGATTACTACTCTGGTGTAAATGGAACCAGGAGCTTGGTTCCCTAGCTGTTAATCGATTCGGCTCTGGATAGACCTTCCTAAACCTATATCAGTGTGCTCCGGAAAGTTACCTCATTGAAGACAGGGTAAGGCAACGTAACCGGTCTACCACTATGAGCTATAGGGGCTACAATTACACCCGAACCGTTCAATCATGAAACAGAGTATCCCCTTGGGCTTTCGGACCGTCGCCAAAATCAATCATCAACGGACGTGGTGTAATCATATGTAGCAACTAGGTTAATAAATGTTGACCCGCCTGGACCGCTACTTGAACAGGCTATCTGAATCCTAGAAGTCTCTACTCCTCTGGAGATCCCTTCGGTTGTGAAGGCCAGAGCAGCAGAAACTAACGAGAGTTCAACCATTATAGCCCCAAATCGAAAAATGATCTAACAATTATAATTACTATAGAAGCCTCAGTCATCACAGTGGTAAATGAACAGACAAGTCGTCAGAAAATTTACTTCCATTATAACAGAGGGCTCTATAAGCTTGAGACTTAATCAGATATTTCAATCTCAACAGAATAGATTCATACGATCAATGATTTATCATTAAATCATTGACGGACGACCCCATTCTCCGAAATCAAAAGATCTAAACCTCAAACTTGCAAACAAAACGAAATATCACTTGATTTCACTGGGGACAGACTAAGCCATTCATTGATGACAATCAAAACAAGCTATCAAGCTTTAAACCAGGAATAGTGTACCATCGTATTCCTTCGTTAAAGCTTATCACACAAAAGAAGGGACATCGCGCATAGAGTCTGTACGGAAAGAGAACCGTCGTAGGATTTGAGGGCGCAGTTGTGTTTAATATCCGTATTTGTTATGTTGACAACACTGTTGTGTCATTATAGTGCGACTATAAAGTTCTTGATATTTTGAAACTATGACGGCTATTGGATGCTAATGGATAAATTATATTTTTATATATTATTTACATTACATGTAATGGCTGTAAATGAAAATATATTTTTATATGTTTTCAGATGCTATCTTCATCGTTAGCCTTTAGGTTAGGTAGGCATAAAAAATAAATTTAAAACAATAATATATTTATTAATTTATTGATCAGAACCATAATCAAAGTCTTATCCTAAATATTCAATGCCGGACATGTTTGAACTATCATCGGATAGACTATAGAGATCCAAAGAATTTTCTTCTTCTGAACTTGATTTGCTCGAATCTGTTACAGTTATTTATAATAAATTCTTGCACCACACGCCGTTATTTGAGGAACCTTCTTTTTTATTTTAGTTATTGTATCTTTACTCAAACCTGAAAAAAATAGGGCAAGTTTATCTAAACGCATAATAAATTAAAAGTATCAACACTCTTTATACCTGCTATCAAAAACTTTGATTGAAACAAAATAAACATGTATTCTTATATATTAATGCGAATTCTTTTTAATTTATACATAATATAAAATGTCGGTGTCTGGGGGTTACCTAGGAAATCTAAAACATTTAAAATAACTTTCTACATACCGCACATCGCCGCCACACGTTCCATGACTTTGTTTAAGTCGATAATTGTGTTTGGCCGCTTTTTCTTTTTGGCAAAACCTATAATAATATTAAATATTATTTCCCTTGTAGGACTGGGTAAAGGATTTCCCCTTTTTGAAATGATTTAAAATAAAAATCACGTTAAAACAACACGGTAAACAAAGATGACGTAAAGTTTGTCATTTGACAGATGGGTGTTGGGTTGTCATATAAAAAAGATTTTGTTAGTTTGATTTTACGCCACGACGGTTCTCTTTCCGCACAGACTCTATTCATAAACGATCTATGTTGTCGAACTCTCGCGCCCCCCAACACTTTCTTGCTGACTTCTTCTTTTTTCCATATAGAAATTACTTTGGCCAAGAAAACATCCTCGTATTTCCTTCGCTTGATCCTGAATGACCCTGTCATCCAGGGTTGGACAAGTCTGTCATAACAATTCATTCCATCTAAAATTCAAATTTTAGATCTAATGGATTTATTCAAATATATGACCAAATGACACAAATAGAGCATACAATATAATCCCGGATATATTCGATCCATTACTTTAAATCGATACTATAATCGAACTCATTTTCCCAAACTCAGCTCTAAAATGTTGTCGACATCATACAAAATTTACTTTAAACTACTGCCGGAATGACTCAACTTTTAATTTTTAAAATTTATAAAAACCTTCCATATATCTAATTAACTCCACCGACAAGAGCCCAGCTCTCAAATGTAAGAAGAAGAAGAATTGACTATATTAGAGCATCGACAATCGAAATAAAATATATCGAATAAAAATCGTCATGTCACAAGCAAGCCTAGCTCTGTTTTCTTATAAACTGTCACAAAAATAAAACAAACAAGTAGATTTAAAGAGTTTTTATTACTATGTTCAGCAGTGGATTGCTACTACGATTTTAACCGACTACGAAAAGATAAAAATACATATATATAAGTTTAAATATATTTGAGAATGTAAACAACGATTGCACACATGCGTTACACAACCTACTACAGATATTTCCAATCTGAAATGAGGCGTTATCTTAAAAAAAAATTGTTCCTTCACGTGACATAGATGCCGCCAGCAATCACATAAATAGATCTGTCAATGTCTAATTCATATAAAAGTGAGAGTTTGTCTTTGGAATCAAAGAGAATATAATCACTACGTTTTGGAATATTTAATATTTTTATTTTATTAAATTCAGTTAAAAATAAATTATTGTTTGTAAATATGTATTTTTTTACTAAAATAATAGCAAAATACAAGATTGGTTAATTAATTACAAATTTACTACAAGTGTTGAACCAAACGGCCTCTTTCATTTTTGACGGAACGATTTCAAACTCTTAAGCGCCATCTTTTGACAATGTTTTTAACCTCATTTTTTTCACTGGAAAACGCCTTATTAACGCTGAAATATAAAATGCACCAAGCGTTGTATACTGTATAACACTGCGCGCCTATTCGACCCGTAAGGTCTTTTAGGCCCAGCAGTTGCATTTATGAAGCTTTTAGTACAGGAGTGCTGGATGGCAGACCTTGACTGGGACGATCCAGTGACTCCCAATATTTTGGATAAGTGGACGCCTTCTCATAGTAAGCTATCTTATTTAAAAAAAATAAAAATCCCACGACATGTTGGTTTGAATGAATCACATGTCACTCTTATAGGTTTTGCAGACGCAGGTGAAAAATGTTACGGCGCTGCTGTGTGCCTGTGTTGGTCCTGATTCACAATCGCCTGGGTCAGTCCAGCTGCTTGTCTCGAAGTCGCGCGTCGCTTGTTTGTCCAAAATGGCTCTGGCTCGATTAGAGCTCTGTTCTGCGCTCCTTCTCGCAAACCTCATAGACGTCATTCGAGTCATTCTTTCTAAAAGATGTCATATTAAAGATATTTACGTTTTCTCAGATTCCACCGTGACACTTATGTGTGGATTCATTCTCCCTCATACAAATTTCACACTCTTAAGAAAAGGAATACCCCTTTTTTAAAGAGTGATTAATTTTAAGATATTGCAGTTATGATTATTAAATAAAAACTCTCTATCTGGACCAATGTTTCCAATTTCAACTTTTATTTCATTATTTTTAACCAATGCTTATCTCTTGTTATTATTGTCTTTTTTTCGCAAATGGTACGAAAAGTAGAGTATTTTTCTCGGTGATAAAGCTGTCTTAGTCTTAGGTGAACTTAAATCCGTCGCTTCGCTCGTGATTTAAGTATTTAACACCCTCGCTCTGCTCGGGATTAATCCTCGAGTCCTTCAATGCGCTCGCGTCGTCACGTCACCCGCGATAGAAGACACTGCTTTATTCCCTTGGTTAATAATCTATACATATAATAAAACAATAAAAAAAGTGTGATATTTCCAAAAAAATATTGGGGGCGCGATGGAGACATAGTAATCAAGCAAAAATCAAAAAAAAGTCTGTCTGTTTGTCTATTTGTACACGCTAATCTTCGGAAATACTGGACAGATTCGAATGAGAATTTTTGAAGTGAAAACTTCTTTAGCGGCGTTGTGCACTTTTTTTGCAATAGGTAAAAAATGTTAAACTCGCGTCAGGACACGTGACCTGATCGAAAATTCGTAAGACGGCGCAGGGCGCTTGCGCGAATGTTCGTGTGTGTTTATATTACAGCGTGCTACGCGCATCCATGGATGGTGACAGCTGATGGCTCGACCGTCTGTGTAGTGGCCATACTGCTGTGTATTTGAAAATGATTTTGTTGAAAATGAATTTGGTCATGCTTGTGACATTTGTGACAGACTGTGGTTCAGAAAAGATTTGAAATATTTTATACTGATAATTAAAGCAATTCGTGCAAAATTATTCCCTAACCATTCCAAAATATCAAAAATGCACAACGTTAATATTCAAGTTTTCACTTCTGCCGGCACTCCCAGAGTGCAACCCGTCGTTTTTTTTGTTATATAGCTTTTAAACTTGGGCAACATATGAGGTATAAATGATTTCGGAAAATGGAACACCTCATGCTGTACGAAAATGGTCCAGCTAAACTATAAGAAATATAAAAATGACGCCTTAGCATAAGTTACTGCCTCCGTGGTGTAGTGGTTAGAGCGTTTGGCTTATACCCGGAGGTCGCGGGTTCGATTCCCAGCGGGGGCAACGACTTTGTGTTGTTGTTCTAGTTTGGTTAGGACATTGCAGGCTGATCACCTGATTGTCTGATAAGTAAGATGATCCGTGCTTCGGAGAGCACGTTAAGCCGTCGGTCCCGGTCACTGTCTTTGACATTGGTCGTTACCTAAAACCATGTCAGAGGCCTTTAAGGAGGTTTAAAAACTTTGACACTAGTGTTAGTCACTAACACACACGATAAGAAGAAGCATAAGTTGTTCAGCCTGATGAGCATTTTCCAGAGATATAAAGTCAACGTGAACGAATTGGCGGGCTTCGGCCAGTCTACTACAATTCACCTAGGCGACTACGAATACTTTGGAAAAAAATTGAAAACTCGTGCTAGGGTAGTTATAACTGAACAAATAAAACAGACTGGATTTCATCTTTATTACTTTTTCATCAATAATACTTTCTTTCTTTCTTTAATTGTTAGTTCACATTTCAAAAAGTTCACATTAAAAAAATATTTTATTTGTCTATTCCGAAAAGTGTGGCATCTATTTACCACTTCAACTTGAAAGATCCCTTAGTATTTTGGGTAGGTCGTCGGTACGAGCGCTGATTCCGTAGGGCCGCAGGTGGTAGAGGAAGTAATCAAACATGTACATTTGCTCTGGAAGCACGTAGTGGAACGATATGCCGAATTCTGAACAGCAGTCGATGCCCTGGGAAAGATGAGGTCATGTTTAATGAAGTGTTGCGTGAAATGGTCAATGCCCCCTTAGAAGGAGTTGAGTTACCGATTGCTGGCAACATGCGCGTGCGCACGAGGACCAACGACAGCCCCGGGCTGACTGAGAGCCAGATGCTGAGGGTGGAATGGGCGCTCTGAAGAAGCAGGGTTATAGTCTAGAAGAATTTTTTGATTTTTACGCCTTTCCATTTTGTATAACCTATAAAAATATATTTTTTTATAGGTCTTGCTAGATGGTTAGATAGATGGCGCTATCCAAAGTTAGAACGAGCTATGGTTTCGTTTGCTACATAATCGCGGATATTTTGTTTTTAATATTTCAAACACAACTGAACCGATTTTAATGCCCAAGAAACTTGAAAATTCTATTGATATTTCCTACATGTCTACCAAATTTCATCAAAATCAGACCATCGGTTCGACAGTTATCGCGGTACAAACATACATACATACATGCATACAAAGTGTTTTCGCCCACAACTCGATTAAGAGACCGCACTCGCTTCGCTCGCTCGGTCAATTATAGAATAACAATCGCGAGGTCTAAGTTCGCGGTGAACTACTAATAGGAATAAAAGAATTATTTAAATGTTTTAGTTGTTACACTTATTATCATAAAGTGCCATTTAGTGACAAGTAAGAGAAATTACTATGTTAACATGGCGATGGCAAAGATAATATTACTAACTGTGGTACTGTTTAGATTAGATAATATTACCACTTCTTCTTCTTCTTATCGTGTGCGTTAGTGACTAACACTAGTGTCAGAGTTTTTTAACCGCCTTAAAGGCCTCTGGTATTGGTTTAGGTAACGACCAATGCCAAGACAATGACCGGGACCGACGGCTTAACGTGCCCTCCGAAGCACGATTATAAATTATAAATATTACCACTTACATCTACTGTAGGATAGAAGGAATACTGCCAGTACCAGAAGCTCTCATCTCTACGCGCAATTATGTGGTCGTACGGCATGAATGGGAAGAATCGCCCGCGGAGCAAGTTGTCCCGGGAATCCAGCACTTTTACGCCGATCTTGTAGAAACATTTGCCTGAAATTATAAATAAATTTTCATCTCGTCTAGTCGATAAACGATGTTTGCATCCCAAAACATTTGGAGCTAAAGGTAACGATGATTCTCTCGGGGAGTGAAAAGTGAAAAGAAAATCTCTAGGGATTAAAAACAATTTGAAAACTGAAAACGACGTTTTCGACACATTAGTTCGAAAAGTGCTATTCACTACACTGATTTTGCTGATGTAATGCCATTCATTACGCACACATTCGAAATCGTGCGGTAAATATTAATTACCGCTCAAGTGCGATAAAGTGTTTTTTTGAATGTTTCAGAAATAAGATTCAATAAATCTAAAATATCGAATTTTATTTTTGAAACAAAAAATCTCTGCATGCAGCCAGCCTAGACTCATACCGAAACTTTGTCTTACTCAAACTTTTCCATTTAAGTAAGTAAAATTCTTGTTACATCACTAAAATGAACTTATAAATCTGCCCTGTTTGAAAAAAACCATTCAAACAGCAAAAGTTATTAAGCCTGATGGACATGTTCCAGAATTATAAAGTCCACGCGAGTATAAATCATAAAGTCGCGGGCTTTGGATAGTAAATAATTAATTTTTTAACAAAAAACAACCGACTTCTATTTCTTTCAGGAGTTTCTTCATCATGTTTTCACCAAATTAAAATGGGACCAACTTGGGAGTAAAGGCTTTCAAATAAAAAAAGAATCATCAAAATCGGTCCAAGGTTGACGAAGATATCGAGAACACATACAAAAAAAAAACATACAGTCGAATTGACAACCGCCTCCTTTTTTGAAAAATAGAGGAAATACTCACTCATCTCTAAGTCATCCGGTCTATCGTTGTAGGTGGTGCACATATCTGGCGAATTCAAACCCTCAGTCACAAATTTGTCGAGTGCAGCTCTGCTTATAACGATTCCTGCGCCGCCGCTCATGTATCCCTGAAAATATTCTTTTATCTGACTTCGAAGATGACGACTGGCAGCAACGCTTACAGACCGCTCGGAATGGCGTCATCTAGTGTCTGACGCCACGATCCACTTTGGCTCGCTACGCCACCGTAGTAAGTTATCTGATTTAAAAAAAATGATTGACTTGGTTGTTTTTATGTGTAGGTAGGTAAGTACCTCACTCTAAAATCCCGGAATAGACCCATTTGTCAAATAAATTTTCGTAATAGATTCGAAATGATGAAGCCACCGAACGTTATTTAGTCTTCTTTAGATTATTTCTGCAACATGGCGAGTGTAACTTAATCATCATCACGTCTTTTTGTCTCCACTGTATGAGCACGACCCTCTTTGTACTACCCGAGCCAAACTTGGCCAGAGGTCTTGGCCTACACTCTCCACGCTGGCCAGACGGGTTGGAGAGGTCTCATTGATGTTTATAAGCTTTGTTTAGCTTGTATTCCCTAAGTCGCCTTCTACGTCATCCACGGGAGGTTTAGGAGTGCCATATTCTACTCTGCCGAAAACCACACGGCCCCTAACTGACTAACAACATGAATATTTAAAGACAATGCAAACAAGGAAAACCAGGCGATCTTCAAACAAACCTGCGGAGTGTATGCTTTCAGTTGGTGTCCAAAGCAGACGGGTTTGCTGTAATTGTAGTCAGCTAACAGGTACCGGAGATTTTCCACCACCAGATACCTGTAAGTGTTTTGAGTGACTTTCGTAAAAGGCATTTCTTCAAATATTATTCCCCGCGTAACCTTCGTGGCGAGATTCAAATTGCGGAAAAGCTTTAGAAAAATACTACTATATAATAGACCCATAACACACGGCCGGCTGCCGAGCCGAGACGTCATGTTGTTGCTAAATCGACGTTGAGAACTACCCGCCGAAATACAATTTTTAATTAGTTCCGCAGGCAGGGATCCACCTAGTTATAGTAGCCGTTTGGGTCATCAAACAGAATGTTACTTAACGTGTTTTTGTTTTACGACAGCTAATTATGATGCCATTATACGTAGGTAGACACATAATTTTTTGTTTTTTTATGAGTAAGTATATGTGTTAAATGTACCATAGGCTAAATTGAAGTTGAAATAAAGAATTGATATTTAAAAAATAAATTTTCTTAATAGTTATGATAATTAATGACTGAAGATGACAGGCAGGTTGCTGGAAGGAACTAGATTGCGATTGTTAGGGAAGAACAAGACGCAACAATTGCAATATTGCAATATGCTAAAAACAATACAAAAATATATAAAATATTCTTTTTGAAACCCGTAAATCGATCAATAATTGAAAAAGATAACATTTTGAAAACCCGCTGTCCACGAAAGTTACTACAGACACCACGAAGGTTATTTATTTTATTTATTTATTTAACTTTATGACAAATTTAATAGGCGGACTTAAAACCATAGGCTTTATCTACCAGTCAACGCACTGGTGATGCCAAAAATAAGAAGTCTTTAGAAGGAGGTGCAAAGTATGTAGATAATTTTGAAAGATTTACGGGGGCTTATATGGTTTTAATAATTTGTCATTCAAATTGTTTTTTTTTTCAATTTTAATATAATGTTGGACACGATTCTTTGTAACTTAATATCTAACATTAAAAAGTTCGGTCAAAAAGCTCGATGATTTCAATATATGTGTTTTTTTAGGGTTCCGTACCCAAAGGGTAAAAACAGGAACCTATTACTACGACTTCGCTGTCTGTCCGTCCGTCCGTCCGTCCGTCTGTCCGTCTGTCTGTCACCAGGCTGTATCTCAAGAACTGCGATAGCTAGACAGTTGAAATTTTCACATATTATGTATTTCTGTTGCCGCAATAACAACAAATATTAAAAACAAAAAAAAAATATTTAAGGGGGCTCCCATATAAAAAATGCGTTTTTACGTACGGAATCCGATCGCACTTGGTCGGTTATTTTCCATCTGTTAACGTACATATCTATATTATAAATAAACACGCTAATAATATTACGATCTAAGCCGTACTCAGACTAATGAGTAATTTTTACATTGACCTAGTTTTATAAAGTACTTATTTTTTAAAAATGTGTCCATCGGCATTTTTCTTACGAAGGCAATTTGTTTGTGTGTCTAGTAAGAAAAAAAATTAACAACCGAAAATCGGTATTGTTGTCGAAATTGTTATCAAAAGTAATTCGTACTAGATGAAAATTTCGTCTTTAAATTCAGAGGTAACCTTGATGCCAAATCATACTTAGAATTGATGCATTCATACAAGGCCTGTCTCACTCCGCGGTAGGTATTAAAAATGCAAGCACAAAAAAAGTACGTACGGCGGCCACGCCAGCGTGGCTAATCAGTACGGCAGAAAAGGTAAGCGTTACGCGATAGAAAGAGACGGAGAGAGATGGAACATCTAGGTGAATATAACTGTAGGTTATTAGCGTTGTGCGATCTGAATTGAACTTAATTGTGTCGTAGCGAGAGTCGCTATTCCTTTAATTGATTTTTCGGAGTGAATCTTCTGTACTATTATGTATTCTGTGACCATACATACGTGTTGTCGTCTGTTCTAATAAACCAGTCTGCATCTTTCCGATATCTCTCGTAAATGTATCGAAAAGCCGCCTTCGTTTTGCCCCACAGCGTTTTATAACCCTCGGGCACTGGCAGCTTCACTGTTGGTAAGGAGCTATCTGAAATCAAAGGTTAAGGCTTGATAGGCCGTCTTTTTGAGTTTTTAACCATGTGAGATACGGAAAATTGTATTTTAAATTCTAAAAAGATGTCTTAGTTCAGGATCTAGTCTATATGATCTAATAAACTTCACTCGATAAAAAAAACCCCAAAGTCCATATAATGTTGCTCAAGAATAGAAGGTACAGCAGCATGGTTCCGACGACTCCTGCAATACGGCATTTTTATTTTTTATGAACTGAGCAATGAACAGAGAACAGTTCACGCCAAAAATAAGCGAAGTCATTACTTAGTATGTACGTCACCGTCTGGACTATTTTTCCATAAAAAACGTAAAGTCTGGTCTTTAGCTATTATTTTTATGCGTAAGAACATGTCTTTTAAGCCTCCGGCCACCCCAATTTTATTCTCTAAAACGCAACATTATGCCAAATAAAGAATTGAGTAAATCGGGTCCTGTCAGTAAGTAGTCATTTATTGACTTACCTTTGTAAAAAGGGGTTACCTTTTTACAATATTTTTACAAATCTACCACTTAACTACTGATATTTTACATTTAATTCTTGTGCTCAATTAAAGCCACTAAATATATATAGACAAATTCGCAGAGTTCCATTTCATAACTCTTATCCCTTTAAAAAAAAAGGATAAAATCTACAGTCCGCGTCATTTCGCGTTCCCCGCCCCCGTTTTCCAGCCTGCCTCGCAGATTAAAAAACCTCAAAATAGTACATAACTGAGTTGACAAGTAAGGTATTGCCAAAAATTTTACTTGTTCTTGGTCTCTTATTTGAATTTAATTATACTATAGTGATCTAATATACCGTGGATCGATTTATTATGGTATGTCCCTTTCACCTTGTATACACTCATAGTATAAGAACCTTTTACTGCACCTAAATAACCCTCAAAATTATTAGAAGCTTCTCAGTTTTTTGGAATAGAGTTTTTACGTGACATTGTTTTGTTTAATCTTCAAAATGGCTTATCAAATCTTTGTTATGATGAGCCAACGCTATACGATTTGAGCTGCAACATGTTCTAGATTCGTCAAATGAGCATTTCTCGATTTTGAGCGTACAATTCCTGTTAAGTCAAAGTCAAAGTCAAAATTTATTTATCTTTGGATAACTGTATCACTTAATAATTGTCATTTTTTTTTCGATTTTTTATAAGGTAAATGTTGACGTCAGATCATTTACTTACAGCTAAGTTTACTGCCGCTTCCTAAGCGCAAGTATACAGAAAAAACGGTAACAAACTGTACTGCAACATTTCTCCAAAAACGTCAACTTACAATTATACTGAGCAAGGTAAGGTTCACAGCAACTGTAATAGTAGCTATTCCTTACCGTGTGTCAGGAGGGGACAAGTCGCTCTAAATCAGTAATTTTGGAAATTGGGAGAGGTCTATGTCCAGCAGTGGACGTTATGCAGCTAAAATGATATTATATTATGACGGGTAGTTTGTATGTGACGTCGAAATTAAAAACTATTAAACGGCATTTACTAACTTAATAAACCATTGAGACAGATTTACAGGATTTGAATACTTTGATGTGTTTTATTAAATACTTGCCTTCTTCCGTGCTCATGAACAGCAGTATATTGCATCTCTTCCCCCAAGTCTCTTTTACATGTCTGGCCCTGGTTTCGTGAGCTTTAGGATACGTCATCACCCAGCACAGCACTTTGACTTTACGCGCCAACGCATCAGCCACAGATGTGTCGTCACCTACGTGGGCCTCAGTATCTAGATTTGAGAAAGTGCTATAACGGACTCGATTGAAATAGATCCTTTTCTTTTTCCTTAATTTCTTTCCTGTTAATTTATGTTTCGAATGTTTTGGATATGTTTGTTGTTTTGCTAAAGCATTGATTTGGGATGCTGCTATATGTGGTATGCTATGAATGGCTTCAATTTTGAATAGGTCAAGAACGGAGGTTTTATGCAGCAATTGCTTCGTTGATACACTGAAAGAAAATACATTAGATGGGCCTGGGGCCTTACTATGAACTTCAAAAACATGATGGATTAGTTCCGTTTTGATTCAAGCTTATAATAATATTGTTTCAAATCGCACCATGAGCTCTAAAAACAAGATTGTTATATTCCTGCTTAGAGATGTGACAGAACGAATGAATGAGAGTGAGATAACGCTATGTGTTTTGTATAAATCCATCCCGTTCTTGAGCCCGATGGACGTCACTTAGCAATATTAAAACCACAGACATAGATATAGATAGACGACTTAAATGCACCTACTTCGCGTGTAAGTTCTCAGACAAAGCGTCGAGGTTGGCCGCCGCTACTGACAGTCCGCGCGCGTCTGTGATTGCAGCCGGACGGCAGCGAAAAATAAAAAAATGCCTCGTAGCGTGATAATAAACTGCAACAGCCCAAAAATTGCAAGCGCCCAAAGTCAAGGACATATTTCCTATCACAGCTAAGTTATTAAAAAAGAAAAATATGCGTAAATTCATTTTAAAACAATTTTTTAAGCATTCAGAGCGGTGATTCCAAGATTATACCTAAATAAGTATAGATTAAGGTTTAAAAACTACATTCACATTACATTGCCGCGTTTGCTTTGAGCGTTTGATCCGACGTTGTGAGTTAAGAAGCAATGTATATCGAAACAAGCGATACTGTCGCGCATCGCTACGACGTCGTGGTACCGGCAATTTCTCATTCGTCAGTAAAATTTAGCGACTAGTGTAGTTCGTTCTACAACATATACCAATAATCGATTTTAATCGATATCGGACTGACGAATGATATAAACTATTATTAAAGAGCCAATTTAATAGATTATAAACAAGCTCATTTCCTAATTTACACTTTAGAAAACGAGGGTAATATTTTCAGAGTTCATGTATATAATATGGTCGCTCTTTGAACTACTGGTCACACGTTGGTGAACAAAACCGCGCGTGCGTCACTGCTCATTACTCGTTAGTGAGTCGTCCATACTGCATTTCCCCCATTGAAGCGGTATATTTTCGATACCTCTACGCGGAGTGAGACAAGCCTGACATGGCTAAGAACGACCGCAAGGGAAGTTGCTTCAACATTTAAAAAACGCATTGAAATCGGTAAAAACGTGTTTTTTTATAGATAATGTACGGAACCCTTCGTTCGCGAATTCGACTCGCACTTGGCCGGTTATTTAAGAATAATAATAGTTTTATTTTTAAAGTTCAATTAAAATATTTACATTATTTGTAATTTTTAGTTTTAATTTAAATTTTAATAAGTTGGTATAGTTTAAATTTTAGTTAAATTGAAATAATTTGAGTACAAATATTTATTCTTTATTATCAAACAATTTTCCGTTTAGAATCATTTGTTTATCCAATTTCATATCATTCGTCAATCAGAAAATCGATTGTGATTTTTATCACAAATCGATTAACTTAAATGTTAATCGATCGTATGGTTAGCGAGCGCGGAGTGAGCGAGCGAGACCACAGATATAAAATCGATGAGTATGAGCGAGACGATCATGGCGGCGGCGTGCGTCTTCAATAAATCGTTTAAATCGTAGTGAGCGGTTTCTTTGAATCGGTTTGAATTTCCCATCACTAAAATTGCGTCTGACGTCACAGTAGGCATTAAAAAAGTTGGCACGCTTGGTTTCCATACAAATCTTGATACGTGCGTTATCTATTACATCTATATCTGTGATTAAAACAATATTACTTTAAGATTGTATTTTCTAGCAGTTTTGTTGACGTCACACTAAATCATTCACTCTAATGCGTACCATGAGCTCCTATTCGAGTCTTAAAACTTTTATCAACAATCCGGAGTCTTATAATGCAAATGTATATAGACTAGTAGTTCGCCGCGAACTTAGACCTCGCGATTATTATTCGCAATTCAGTTTCCTTAATAACCCCTAGATGGCGCTATCCAAAGTTAGAACGCGATTTGGTTTCGTTTGCTACATAATCGCGGACATTTTTATTAATATTTCAAAAACTACTGAACCGATTTTGATGCCCAACGAACTTGAAAATTCTATTGATATATACTACATGCCTTCCCAATTTCATTGAAATTGGATCATCGGTTCGGCATTTATCGCGGTACAAACATACATACATACATACATACATACATACATACAATGTGTTTTCGCCCCAACTCGATTTAGAGACCTTGCTCGCTTCGCTCGCTCGGTCAAAAAAAAAGAAGAATGTACCCAAAGACTTAAAATTTTTAATGTATCAGCTACTTATCTTTTTGCGCTGAATATGAAAATCGATTGAGGGAATGGGCGAGAATCTGAATCATGTCAAAAGACTTATTCCCTTTTTCAAGACTGATCTTTGGGTATTGCGGCACTATCCTACTAATATGTGAAAGTGAGTTTGTATATTTGTTTGTTTGTTAACTCTTTACGCTAAAACTACTGAACGGATTTAGATGAAATTTGGCATGGATATAGTTTGAGACTCGGGGAAGGACATAGAGTACTCTTTATCCCGAAATTCCCACGGGGAGCGAAACCCGCGGGTACAGCTAGTAGGTAATATTTTATATATATACATTTACTAGCTGTACCCGCGGGCTTCGCCCCCCGTCCTTTATATCCTTTCCCGAGTCTCAAACTATATCCATACCAAATTTCATCCAAATCCGTTCAGTAGTTTAAGTGTGAAGAAGTAACAAACAAACAAACAAATATACAAACTCACTTTCGCATTTATAATATTAGTAGGAAGTAGGATAGGATAGTAGGATTCTTATGTTATAGTGCCGCAATACCCTACTGTACCTATAATATTAGACCCGGTCAACCCCGTTAGCCACTACTTTTACTACGGGGACCTTTTGTTTCGTGTAACAATACCCTATGCGTTACAACTCAAATAACGTTTGTATTCCATTAGCTTTTCTTACCATACGCTATAAACACACCTAGAATATTTTAACGTACCTACTAGTATATTTATGTAAGTACGTTAACTAATAAGACCCTGTCTCAATAATGTAGAAGAAAAGAACGTTCCTTTTAAATAATTTTATTGAAAGCAATCACGAACGAGTCTCAATTCTTTATTATACAAAAGGACCCAAAAAATACAAAAAAAGAATTATTTTCAAGCTTAACAAGTCAAAACTTTTGAACACAAACATTGATATTATTGCATAGGTATACAAATTCAATACATTGAATTGCTCGGCGGGTCTGGAAAGCCATTGACGAAGTCCTGAAAAAAAAAAACAAATATTAAATACTTACAGCGCTTTGTAGTTAAAATGTGTTAATTTTTTTATGTAAGGATTTCATTCTTATAACAAATGAATTGTGATTCGTATAAATAAGAAAATAATGTAATTCTTAAATGTTTTGATTACATACCTTTTATTTGATATGCTGTAAACTCTCACTATTTGTTATGTTATGGTTATGACTCCACTTTATCCCGAAGAGAACGGTTATAGGCTATACCAGCTATAGGTACACATCTTTATTAGTAGGTATGTAGAAATTTCCGTAGAAAATCCAGCTGCCTCATAGTAATGCGACGCGTTCCGCTGCAAAAATAAACCAATCACATGAAATTCATGCGGATGTATCACTACAAATCACAAGTGAAATTTCACCTCAATAATGTTAACATAAAGAAATATTACTTGGTATAACTTTTATTAGCCATAATTATGGTAAAATCTGATTTACTTTTATTTAAAGAAAATATATAAATGTCGACATGACATTTTATATGGCTGCGGATTGCGGTTACCAAAGAGAATATGATATCACTCACTACCTACATGGTTTGGTATAAAACCATTCCATATTACGCTCACAAATGCAATACGGTTTCAAATTTTAATTGATTGCCTTTTAAAAAATATAATAACAGATATTTTATAAAAACAAATAAGGTTTTAATTTCGTACACATTTTGTTACATAATACAGTGCTCTTTCACATTTTTTTTAAATAAAATAAATATTTTGAAAGACTTCCATCAGAATTAAATGGAACGCCGCGCAAAACAGTGATGGAGCTATACGAAATAATATAGCGCTATCTCACTTTCACAATTGTTTGGGAATAGACATATCATTCGCTCTTTCACATCACTTAGCAGGAAAGAAATAATCTTACTTTTAAAGTTCATGGTACGATTCGAAACAATGTTATTACAAGCTTGAAACAAAACGGACCTAAACCATCATGATTTTTCTGTCAAGCCCATGATAACGCCCCAGACAAGGATATTCCCTCGATTGTCTTTAATGATTTCACATTTTTCTACTTTTGCTTATCCAATCCCTGTTTATATTATGAATATCGCCACTCAAACGACTATAAAAACTAGTGAACTCGCACAGATTTATCAGTAGAAGCTCCATTGGAGCAATCACAGAACCTACAACAACCTTTGATTGTAACTAGTTAGGATTACGAATAGAAATGAAGAAAAAATATGGATCTAAAGGAATTGTATCCAGAGCCGTAAAATTATTTAAAAAAAAAAACAGACCACCATTTTGATTGCTACTTTGACGTTAAAACAATACTGCTAAGATTGCGGCCATACCTTCGTAGCATGACCCTGTTAAGAAACCCAGATAATAAAGTCGGAAAAATACCATCTCGCTCGTTATTATTGCGTAGAGCAAGATAGTGAAACGAAGTTAACGAATGATAGTGCTCGATAAACACTGTCACCAAAGATGGTACTCCTGCTGGTACGCTATTGAGTGAATGATTTGATGTGACGTCACAAAATTGCTAGCAAATACAATATTAAAGTAATATTACTTTAATGTTGTTTTCTGTTGGTCATGGTACGAATTGACAAAGTAATATTAAACAAGACTGCTATAAGAGTTCGTGGTAAGGCCCCTGGACCTTGACAAAAACGTAGTGGTTCGCCGCGAACTTAATCCACAATTTTATTTGCCAGGAAAATTAAAAAACTCCCTGAATTTAAAGTTTTGAATTTATAAATTTACTGCATGTCATAAAACTCGCTTGCCGTTCCACTTTTTGGTTGCGATACCCGATTTTGTACCTAATTTAAGACAGTGACTTTTAGTCTGTACATTATTAAATGTAATAAATAATTTGAATTGAATTCTACAGTTTCATTTTTTTTCAAGCTGATAAAATCAAAACTTGGATCAAAGATGCTAGGTTTCTGTAAGACATTTTGATCTGTTTACTTAAAGAATAGAAAAATAGATAAAAGCGAAAACATATGACAGTATAGTTATCTATGGCATACTTAAGTATCTAACTATTACAATGTCCTACTATCTATAAAATTTAATTAGGAAAAACTTGTTGTAATACGGTTGCCGTGTGGTTTCCGGCAGAGTAGAATAGAACCATTCCAAGTCCTCCCATGGATGTCGTAGAAGGCGACTTAGGAAATACAAGCTAAACAAAGCTTATCAACATCAGTAGGACCTCTCCAACACGTCTGGCCAGCGTGGAGAGTGTAGGCCAAATTCTCTGGCTGCTCTGGTCAAGTGTGGCCCTAGTAGCGCAGAGAGGGTCGTGCTCCTTTAGTGGAGACTAAAAAGACCTGATGATGATGAAAATATATTTTTACGCAATTAATAGGTAGATACATAGGTTATGGGTAGACCAGGTAGACACGGCTGTAGAACGAGTCTGCTGTGGCGGGTATTCTGCCGCATACATGATAAGATTGAAAAGCATTATAAAAATCCTATGCATATCCTGCTGGACATATTCCTCTCCCAAAGATTACCAAAATGGCCGATCTAGAGCGGCTTGCATCCAGCGCCTTCCAGCGGTTAGATTAATTTTATTGTTTTCAACACGCTGTTCCCTCATTCTGTTCAATTTAGAACTGCACGAAAACAAATATTAGGTACTTACGGTGTTGTTTGTACAAGCAGCATCATCACACTAATATCTATCAAAGAAAACATCTTTCCTTATGTTTCAAATGAAATACACCGAGCGTCTGTGTACGTCGAATGGTGACCAGAGAATGTTACGTTATTTTGAAAACTTGCTCCATCTTACCTATCCTTGCGGTTATGTTGTTACATTTCACAATTGATGTTTTTTTACTATATTATGACTATGAAACCATAACTTGCGCAAATTTTATACAGTTTTATTGTTCCTTATACGGGATCAGACTAGGTCTTTGACAAAAGCTCAGCAGCCGAGCTCGTGGTTTGCCAGCGGGCCATGGATCGCAGCATCTATAAATAAAATAAGATAAAATAGCTATTTATTCTACTACCAGTTAAAGTTATCATGTGGTCAAATATTTTTTAAAATTCCAAAATTAGGTAAGTATTTTGTAATTTATTCTGGTTATTTTTTTTTTTCGGTTGAGGACTAACCGTCCCTTTAGCGCCAACACCAGACACAATAGTAAGACAATGAACGTGGACATTTATTAATGTCGTGCGGGTCTTTACCGGCTAAAGGAAATACTTTATTTACGAATAGATTACTTATAATAATTGAACAAATCTATTAAAACTAAATATAACTATCAATTATTTCTATTTCTGGAAAATTAAAATTACGGATTTCTGATTTGTGGTTTTATAGTCATAATGTAGTAGGTAATATCTATTGTAAAACTTAAAAACATTTCTCTATTTTCATAACTTAAGGATAGTTAAGATGAAGTACTGTTTTCAAAATAACGAAGCATTCTCTGGTTACCATTTGTTGTAGACAGATGAGCTCGGGTTTTCAATTTAAATATAAAGGAAATATGTACTCTCTGATAGATTTCAGTGTGATAATGCTGTTGATACAAACAATGCCGTAAGTACCTGATATTTGTTCTTTATATTCTTCGAGTTAAGAGTTCTTCGTTCTTCCAACAATCTTCTTCTTGATGAGCCTCGCAGCCGGAGTGGGTTTTTAGGGTTCCGTAGCCAAATGGCAAAAACGGAACCCTTATAGATTCGTCATGTCTGTCTGTCTGTCTGTCCGTCCGTATGTCACAGCCACTTTTTTCAGAAACTATAAGACCTATACTGTTGAAACTTGGTAAGTAGATGTATTATGTGAACCGCATTAAGGTTTTGACACAAAAATAGAAAAAAAACAATAAATTTTGGGCGTTCCCCATACTTAGAACTGAAACTCAAAAATGTATTTTTTATCAAACCTATACATGTGGGGTATCTATGGATAGGTCTTCAAAAATGATATTGAGGTTTCTAATATCATTTTTTTCTAAACCGAATACTTTGCGCGGGAGACACTTCCAAAGTGGAAAAAAGTGTGTCCCCCCCCCCCCCCCCCCGTAACTTCTAAAATAAGGGAATCATAAAACTAAAAAAAATACATGATGTTCATTACCATAAAAACTACCAGCGAAAATTGGTTTGAACGATATCTAGTAAGTAGTTTTTTTTTTAATACGTCATAAATCATAAACGGCAATTTGCCTTTCATTCAATCAACTCAAATATAAAAATTTAAAAAAACATACTACAAGACTTTTATATTATGTTATTTGCTACTACGGAACCCTTCATGGCGAGTCCGACTCGCACTTGGCCGCTTATTTGATCATTCATTCACCAAACAAGCCGTGATGCTATGGAACGCTCTTTCCGTTGATATCCTGAAAGCCCCTAGTCGTGCTATGCGCGCTCATTATCGCTTCACCAACTGTCATAGAGTATTATAAATATTTATGTAGTCTATGTAGGTTTTATGTTTTATGCCATATTTGTGTATTATTTACATGTATGTTTATGAATACATATTATACCTAGATATATAATTTGTTTTTGATACAATTTAAAAGATGTGATTCCTTAATAAATGTGTCTTGTCGTCCAAAATTAGCTTTTTTCGGCATCACCTGTAGGTTGAATGGTAGAAAAGGCCCTGGGCCTTAAGTCCGCCTGTTACAATTTTTGCAATAAAGTTAAATAAATAAAAATAAAATATATTCTCAATAGCTTATTTTTCAAAACTATAGTCCAGCCCATTTTAAAACTACTTCAAAAAGAAGGAAGTTATCAATTTGAAGGTGGGTACCTAAATTAAATAAGTTCCCCGATGTTTTTGACGTGACAACGTCTTAAATTAGGTTGCGGCTGGGAGTCACTTATGAAAAAGTGTAACGCTCGGTAACGTTACGATGAGTCACCGAACGAGAGAGAGGCCCGCCGAATGCCTTGCGTCTCTCTCCCACTCAACTATGTTATCTACGTTGTCACGTAAAATCTTCGCCCGTAAAACCGACTTTACAGGCAACCATTTTTTGTTGCATAAAATGGGCATAGGTACTTGTCAGGTTAAAGTTTGTTTTTTTTTAAAAGAAAGGTTCCATAGAAATTCTCTAAAAATCGATTGTGTAGTTCAGTGTTGAAGTCGGTTTTTAATTTTGAAAAACATCTTAAATTCGATATACAACGTGAAAGAAACATACCCACAGGACATACCCGCAACAAAACGAACCACGGGCTATGCTAGATGACTATATTTATATATAAGGTCTAACAAAATATACTGAAACTATTTTAAGGGTGAATTCAGTCCATGACACTGAACAACTTTTCCCAAGAAACACGCATCGAAATATGAAATGTAATTTTTGACTTCCTATACAAGTTGACCGATCAACTGACACTAGTTTGTATGAAAAGTCAAAAAATATTTTTCTTTTTTCGACATATATTCCTTGGGGAAAGTTGTTCACTATCACGGACTGAATACATACTTAAAATAGTTTCAGTATATTTTGTTAGACCTTATATAAATATATTTTTTAACTTACTTTAAAAATTGTTAATTTTAAAGAAAGTATCTTTGGTTATAATTGGTTTCTGACATAAAATAAATTATGAACTGGATAGAAAATATAACGTTTTATTTAGAAGTCGCCCATACGTGTCACAAACCAGTTATTACCCTAGATAATTGCAAGATTTTTGAAATTACAAATTTTTGCCGATCAGGCATGTCGTTTCGAAATAAAACGTAGACTACTTAATTTATTTATATAATTAGAAAATTGTATTTTGTTCTAGGGTAACTCTTAATTTCATATACACTTTAAAAATTTACAAATAAAACCCGATAAAAGTATAAGTACCTAATGAAATTAAATTTTGTATGGAAATGACCATTTTTTTTTGTTTTTTTTTTGCTGTTATTCTAATTTCTGTTACCTGTAATAAATCGAACCACGGCCTATACATATCACTAGAGTATAATGGAATTAAAATAACTTTTGGCATTTCCATACTAAAGAGTGTAGCCGCCGGGGCAATTTGTATGGGAATGTCGAATTTTTAGGTTTATTGGTTGTTATTTTAGTTTTATTATGCTATAGTGATCTTGTATAGCCCGTGGTTTGATTTATTACGGGTATGTCCTATCTGCGTTGTATATTTGTTATTACTAACGCTGTTGTATGATTTTTCGAGCATCTGACACTAGTGAAAATAATGTGCAGCTTCAACGGAATTAAGCAACTACTACTTGGTTCCGTAAATGATCGTGCATGAGTCAGATTATTCTGCAAACTGGCAGAGGTACTAGCCGAACTTTACTGTGCGGCGATCCGGGACCGTCAGTCAAGTTTATGATTAATTAAAAAAACAGTCACAGCAATGTTAAGATCTATTGATTAGTATATTAAGTTTCTATGTTAAGTCCAGGTCTACCTAATACGTATTTATCTTCCAGTGTATCAACAAAGAAATTGTTGAATTTACAAAAACTATTCTACCCTGTAGAACTGAAAGAACAGACACTATTAAACTCCGATCCTATCCGGATCTCCACGTTAGCTTCGTCTGTCCAGATGAACAATATGAAAAAACAAAACAATCAAGAAAATACCTTCGATCTTGAACTTGCGAATTCACGCCCATATTATGAACCAGATTTTATTGATTTAACAAATCAACAAAAAAAACCACAAAGACAATCTTTTCCTAAATCCGCAATCAAACAAAATTATAATACAGATCAGAAGATATTCACCTCCAAATCTTTATTTGTTAATGTATCCAATAAAATAGAAAATAGAGAAAACAGATAAATTCGAAATATAAATTAACAGAAAAGAAATTGAGGAAAAAGAAAAAGATATATTATAATCGTATGGGAAATTTTTTAAAACCTAAACTAGATGATAGACTGGCCCACGTAGGTGACGACACATCTGTGGCTGATGCGTTGGCGCGTAAAGTCAAAGTGCTGTGCTGGGTGCTAACATTTCCTAAAAATCACGAAACCAGGGCCAGACATGTAAAAGAGACTTGGGGAAAGAGATGCAATATACTGCTGTTCATGAGCACGGAAGAAGGCAAGTATTTGAATATGTTTAATAACCGGCCAAGTGCTAGAAGTGCTACAAGTGCACGAAGGGTTCCGTTCCATTATGTATAAAAAAAAGACTTGTGGCACTCGGGGACTGCCTCGGTAAAGCTATTGCAAACAAGGAAGGAAGGCAACGTCGCAAACGGACGACGGAGACGAAGCGGCAACCTACATGGTAGGCGGGGAGAGCGTGAGGTTTTTTCGTTACGGAATTTTTGGATTCGGTCCCCGCGCTCAAGGCCCGCGATAGAAGCTATGCAATAGCTTAAAATCTCGTTTGTTGTATAGAAATTTTTAAAGGTAGAATTCGTCGGTAGACTAGATGCGGCTCACGACATTCGTCGGCCGCGTGCGTCTGTCGCGAGCGCCCGACGACAGCCGTAGTACGGTACAGATATCTACAGTATTGTATCTCCATACAAACGGTCGGAACGCAAGTTATACTTACGCGCCTCGAAGGTCAGCATACACTTGTTCCGTGACTCGGCGTACAAACAGTTGGGAATGCGCCGCAGTGGCGATCGGTGTTTTGTTATAAGCAGTAGGCGTGCTATTTGTAAACCCTTATTTATTACTAGAGGCAGCGCGCGGCTTCGCCCGCGTTAACCACGCGAGTGAAGTCGCGGGCGTGATGCAATATAGCCTATAGCCTTCCTCGATAAACGACCTATCTAATACCGAAAGAATTTTTCAAATCGGACCAGTGGTTTCTGAGATTAGCGCGTTCAAACAAACAAACAAACTCTTCAGCTTTATATATTAGTATGGATATTATCTTTTTCTTGTGTGATAATCTTTTTCATTCACCTTACAATCACAAAACTAGTCACTCAAGTAGGTAGATGAAATAAAAATACTGTAGACGGGCAGCCCTAGCGCACGCGTGACGTAGGTATATATTTCAAGGACAGCGCTGAGTTGAATTACTGTAGATATCTGTACCGTGGCCGTAGGCCGCGCGCGGCCGCGATTGATCGCTTATTTTATTCTGTGTTTAGTAGGTATATTTGTTGTCATGGCGGCAACAGAAATACATCAACTGTGTTTTCAGCAGTCTTGCTATCATGGTTCATAAAATACAGCCTGGTGACAGACAGGCGAACAGACAGACAGACAAATGGACAGAAGGACGGCCAGCGGAGTCTAAGTAATAGGGTCCCGGTTTTACCCTTTGGGTACGGAACCCTAATCATCATTTCAGCCGCATAACGTCCACTGCTGGACATAGGCATGTCCCAAGGATTCCCAAAATGACTTTTTTGAAACTGAACATACCTTCTACGCCCCGTCAAAGATAATATAATTACTAACGTAACAGATACCCAACGCCATAAAAACGATTGGGGAGCCCGTAAGCACGCAAAACGGGAGTTGTAGGGTGGCCT